>VWPW01026782.1:311737-359063 GCA_013389825.1 Crypturellus undulatus | reverse complement strand
TGAAGCGCTGGCGGCGGCGCCTGCGCGCCTGCGGAGGCGGGGCCCGCGCCGGGCCGCCCACGGGAGGCCGCCCGTGGGCTGCGCTACTCCACCCGTCCAGCCCCTGCAAGAGGGGCTCGGGGGAGCCGGGGTGGAGGTCGGTTCCCGCCGGAGGCTCCCCGCTCCCATGGAGCTGCGCCTGATGCTGCTCCCTGGTCGCGTTTCCAAAGGGTCCCCCTTCACCCTTGTGCTTTTGCCAGCATTGAGTAAGTGAAAGAATGGTCAGAAACAGACGGGGGTGTGTGTGAAATAACCCATCTAGATTCAGGGGAGGAACTTGATGTGATGCATGCATGGCGGTCAGGCCTCTTCTCTTCTCTGAGGACCCTGCTGACATTCACTGAAGCTGCCACATTGTGCTGGGCTGCAGGGTGACCATGCACGTCCCTGTGGTCTAACCACGCATGTCCCCATGGACTAACCATGCATGTGCCCATGGTCTAACCACACACATCCCCATGGTCTAACCACACACATGCCCATGGTTTAACCAGACATGTCCCCATGGTCACAGGAGCTCCCAGGCAGCTGCTCCTGGCACAGCCTCTCCCCTGCCAATGACTGTGACTTTACTCAGGGAAAAGGCCTGCGCCTTCCCTATCACCTTGCCTCTGGCCATGAGGGTGGCAGTGACCTTCTCTCTTCTCATGACCTTGCACAGGAGCATGGTGATGTCTATGAGCTTCTACTTTCCCATGGCCTTGTACATGGCCCTCCCTGGGGCTGCAACCAACTCCTTCACTGCAGGATGTGATGCTTTTTGCCTTCCCCGCTATGGAAAAGTCAAAAGCAGAAAAAGGAGGGTATCAGACCAGAGAGTATCCTATAACTCCTGCTAATCCCGTAGCGGATTAGGATAAGCTTTTCCTGCCTTAGTGACTTAAATGCCTGAGACAATTTGAAGAACAAGAAGCTTTTCCTAATGCTGCTGAGGAGGGAAGACTCTCCCACCACAGGCTGATGCCTTTCCAAGCCCAGCAGTGAGGAGTTCTGGAGAATGAGCTACGGGCAGCGCTGGCACCCCTTGCCCATGCGATGCTCCCCTCTTGGGTGCTGCCCAAGAGGGGCAGCAGGTGCCCAGAGCACCAGCCTGCCTGGTAGGGTCAGCTATGCTCCAAGTAGCAGCTATGAAGCAGCTTATACTGCGTGAGCCAGTGGGAAAGCCTGAAAAGGGTGAATCTGCTGCAAAGCACCATTAGGATTAAGGTGATGACAGCGAGGCAAGGTGTGATTTCTTCCTCATGCTAAATAATAATTATAATAATAATAATATTAACAACAACATAGTAGGAGCTGAAAGAACGATGGGCACAGACTCCACTGCAGACACCCGCTTGTTTCTGACAGACAGGCACATCCTACCATTCTGGGGCTGACTCAGCCTGCTGTGTGCACGCCATGTCTGGAAAGCAGGGGCGATAGCACTTCCTCCCTCCCCCGGCTTCACAGTTTTCTGTGTGACCTGTGGGGTATTTGATATGTGGATTTCATTTTCTTTCCATCTTTTTTTTTTTTTTTTTTTTTTTTGGGAGCTCATGCATGGCTCATAGCTGCTGCTCGCGGTCACACAAGGCTCTTAGTGGGTCCCCACAGGTCCCTCTTGCAGCTGCTTTTACACCCAGGGTTGGAGCAGTTGTTTGAGTCGTATATTGGCTTTCTGCTCTTCTTTGGCAGAAGAAGAGAGTTGGCTTTTTGCCCTGGCAACCAACCAAGGCCAAGTCCAAAGCCCACTAGCGCAGCAGACCAATGGCATCCGGACGGTACCTGTTGTTCCTCCAGCACCAAGAAACGGGAGGGAGGATGAGGGAGACTGGTGATGAGAGAGGTGACAAGAAAGACTAGAAGAGAAGGGGAAAAGAGCAAAAAAAGAGGCAGGGAGCGGACACCTTCAGGGCAGAAAGTGAGTCTTTTTGACACTGCTCTGTGTTTGTGGCAAATGAAGTCATCTCCACTGCTGAACCTGCGAAAGATGAAAAGAAGCATTTCACATTTGAACTATTTTTTAAGCTTTTTTGTTTGTTTGTTTTGCATAGCTTATGGCTTTTTCTAAACCCCTTGGCTCACCATCCACTCACATTGCTTTCACAAATAAAAAGCAAAGCTTTGTCCTCCCTGTTCCCCACCGTCTCAAGAGGTGTCCGAGTTAGAAGTTCACATCCTTTTTATTTGCTAGGTGTGCAAATTCCCCCAAACTTTGGAGCCTCGTCCCCAAGTCAGTACCAAGGCTCCCTTTGACTTCATGTGCACAAGACAAATTTTCAAACACTTGTGGACCCTTATCTCTGAGCATTTCCCAATACAATTGGTTTTCTTTGCTGCCTCACAGTCACCATTCAGCATGACTTAGCATTTGGGCTTGAGTGACTTCAGTTCATCGCCACTGGAGCTGTCACAAGGCATCTCTTCCTACATTCTGCCCATTCTGCTTTTGCCCCAACTCCTCTCTGGACACTCAGGAGAGGAGAAGAGGCAGGGACACGTCTGAACAGACCATCTGTGCTATCACGAGATATGACCAAACCTGTCTTAGTAACTCACCTTTGCCACTTACACAGTGGCAGTACTGCCTTTGGGGACAATTCTAGCTCCAGATCTGGCATTAGCATTCCCTGGCCATGCTGAGCCTCCAGCATCCCTGTTGCTGGAGGTATACCAGCAAAAGAATATACCTTGCGAGTATATTCTTTTAATATGAGGCCTTGACCATCTCTTTTTACAGAAGTGATCCTACTGTCTGCCTTTCTGAGCCTTTGATGTTGGCTTTGCTCCCCCAGAGCTTTGCCTCAAGATTTGGCTGCCTTTGGAAGCACAGCCCAGGCTATTTGGTGCTCCTTAACTATTCAACAGTGCACAGGACTAACACCACCATATGTCAAAATAGGTGCTATAGGCCAAGAGGCTCACACACAAAAACATCACCAAGCTGTGAAGGAGAACACTTGGTTAGACTTTAAAACTGGAGAGAACCGTGAGGATCATTTTGTCCCAGTGTCTCATAGGCTGGTCTATTTCCATCGGTCACAGAGAGGGAAAACTGCAGTGAAGAGGCGCTCATGGGCGCTCATGGCCCAATCGACCCAGAGTCCTGTAGCTCCAAAAGAGTCTTTTGGTTGGATTTAGTGGATTCCCCCAAGCAGCTGGGCCAGGAAGCTGAGGTGCCAGTGTTACCTGCATACTGCTACAGCTTCTCACTAGGGCAGATCCACGGAGTTTGACTTCCCTCATTTTACTGACACACAGCACACAGCACCAGTGTGTACACGGCACCTGGAGAGACATTTCACCACTAGCCAGCATAGCCACGTTGCACAGCAAGGGTCCCAAACCAGCCCTTGCCATTCTGGCCAGACTCTCCCGTTCTGCTGCTTCCCTGTTCTGCTGCGCATGTTTGGCTTTGTGGGCAGCAAATGCCAGCGCATAGGATGAAACATCAGGTCCTGCACGCCTTCTGGCAAAGCATACAGACAGGCTGCTCCAAATACAACTATGTTTGTGCCATGGCCTCCCCATCCAAAGGGGAGACTCGCAGGGAACAGGAGCTCCTTCCAAACACCTTTGCCCGAACCTGCTGCTTGAGTACTCACATGCCCCTGTAGATAGTACTGGGAATGAGCAGTAGCAGTCCTGGGAGCCTAGAGCCCCTTTTCCCAAAATCCACTTGGCTCTTGCCCCTACACGAACATGTACCATCAACTAGAAGGTGTGACCTCTCTGTGTTTGACTGATTTGAGACTGATAGAACCGATTTCAGTGGCCTTGTAGGAGAAGCACGTGCCCCAAAAGATTGCATCTCCTTAAGGAATAAAATCCGAGAAGGAACAAGACAGATGGGTAAGTAGAGCAAATTGTTTTGGGGCCAAAGGTGACACCCATGGGCCCATTTCTTCAAGCTGAGACCACTGCTTTGCCCACCAAATGTCCACTCAGAGAAAGAACTGGTTTCCTCCTCAGTGCAACGCCTGGCTAACGGCTACAGGTGGCCCAGGAGGACAGAGGCAGGGTGCTCTGGATCAGGCATTTTGGATGGGGATGCATCCCTGATGCCCAGGGCCTCAGGAAAGCTGATGCCAAAGCTTCAGTTTGCAGCAGTGTGTTGGTTTTCAAGCAATGCACAATGTCTTTCAGGTTTGTACCCAGCTGTATATGAACTCTGGGCCTGTCGCTGCTCACTATAGCAATAAAATTACCCAGCTTTTCTCCTCCCAAAGACGGTGGCAGTGTGCTGCGATGTCTTCCATGTGGGGAGGTTTCCACACTCAGAGCAGTAGCAGCTTGGGCTCTTCTGCCTCGTAAACCTCATTTTCTGCTCAGCCCATGAATTTACTTCTGTAGCCAGAGCTACAAGCCCATGGAGGGGCTGTCACCATGCTAGCAAATGAACCCCCATTTGCCTTCACTGTGCAGAGCTGATTTTACCACAGCAATATAGGTGAATGTAGGTAGCTACCTGCTTTCTGCCACACCGGGAGCATTTAATTTAGATGTAGAAACGTGCCTCAGTCACAATTTGAATGCCAAGACCTGAGTCAGACCCATTTAACCAAAGAGCTACTTACTTCTACTCAGAGGCTCGTGCCAAAACTGTCAAAGCTTTGTGCGTCAAGAAATGAGCCTAGATTTGTATTTGCTTTCCTGCATGGCACTGGTTCGATTTGCAGAGTGCTGGCAGCACAGTGTGAGCAATGTATTGGGCCCAGAAGGATGTGCTTATCTGCAGATCTTCACTGGAAACTACCTTGCACCAGCTGACAACTCCATTTACACGGAATTAGATCAATTTTCCTATCCGTGGGTCAGGATCCTACCCAGGGGCTGGAACTGATGAGTTTAGGGTGAGGAGAAGGAGGGGGAAAGCCAGACCAAGGGCAAGCTCAGCCCTGATCTACTAGCTGTGGTCATGCAACCTCTGCGTGACGTGAGTGTGGGAGCTTGTGCCCTGGGGAGAGCTGAAGGGAGTGATGGGCAGAGAGGCCAGCCAGTGCTATGCAGCATTGCTTTGCAGCTCCTTTTATCTCACAGCATCTGTGGACTTGGATGGATTTACCCCATCAACCCTGCAGCTCATCCCTGCTCTCTGACCCAATGCCAGCAGAAGGAGGAAGAGGTGAGGAACAGTCCCACATCGCAATGCATTCTTGCATCCAGCGGCTGCCTTGTTCCTGCCCTGGACCCTACCAAGGTTGTAGCTGTCTCTCTTGAAAGCCAGGGGACAGAAGCCACCACAAAAGTGCTGCTGTTGGGTGAGTCTGCTTTGCAGCAATGACAGCTCCTGGGCACAATACAATCCAAAGCAAGAGGTGCGATTAGTTTGTAGCGAGTTTAAAAAGCCAGGAGGCTCCTAAAGACAGAACTCACGGAAAAAAATAAATCTCGCTGTAGAAATATTGTACCCTTTTCTGCAGTGCCTCGTGCTGGGCCTGCAGCCACATTTGTCCATATGTTCACACCATTTCCTGCCGTGATTGACAGTGAGCCAGTTCCCTCAGAGCATCCAGAGACATCCAAGAGTTCTTCATCTCGTTGGGAGGGGCAGGAAATATGCTCCTTGTCAGTGTTTGGAGGACACATTCTCAGCCTGGGTAAGGTCAGAGAAAAAGCTGGGATATATCAATGTATTTTGATTAATAGTCTCTATCCCAGAACCTTCTTTTTTAGCCTTGGAAAGACTTGAAATTCATGTCTGCCTTTTAGTGGCATAGGGAATCTTGCAGTCAGCCTCAGAGCACGGTCCTGCCATACTTTGCCATGTTCTTCATGCCAACCAATGCTTCTTCTGTTCTTCTTCAACCAATGCTTCAAATCCAGTCATCTCCTTCCCGGGCTCCTGCTGTTCGTGTCAGACACAACCTGTTCTTCCCATGCCTCATAAAAGCCAAAAGCTGGAATGAAAGAGTCTCTGCGGCATCAGCAATGGCTTTCAGGTTTCCCCATGCTTGTGGAGGCAGATCTGGCCTTCATCTGTCCATCATCATGGTCTGAATGGGTGAAACTCCCTCTTCCTAAACCCTGAGAATAAATAAAGCTGTTTTAATCTCGTGCTGGCTCTTTTTATATGTACCTGAAGGCTCATGTAGGTGTTTTAAAAGCACAATTTGAAAGAGAATGTTATCAAACAACCAAAAGGACTTTTTTTTTGAAAACACAGAGCATGAACATCTACAAGCTCTCAGAATATTTATTTTTTTGAAGCAGAAGATTTGCTGGCACAGAGTTTGTCGCATGAAAAAAAGCCCATTTTCATGAACTGACAATTTCCCAATTAAAACAAAACAAAACAAAACAAAAACTTAACAGTTCCCTGAAGCGTGGTTAGATAAAGGTAGACAACACCCTGGAGACTTCAGTCCACAGTTTGCATGCAGCCTTTCTTGTCAGCAGGCAGAAGCATTTAAAATATTTCCCTATAGTCACCTTCGAAGCGAGCAGCACCGCTCTCCCGGGGGCACACAGCCTCCGCGTCTCCCTCCCAACCTTGAGGGAGAAAGCAGCAGCACCCAGGTTTCTTTTTATTTATTTTTTAATTAAAAAGCATATTTCAGAAATGCTGACAATATTCTAGATGATACTTCCAGAAATAGGGACTCCAAGCCTTTTTCAAATGACAGCAGGTCAAAGGAAGGATGTTTGTTAGTTGAAGTCTCCAGACCTAACACTGACTAGGGAACACAGAAGGTCCTCATCTCAGAAGGAACCTAGTCCAAGTGAGGTCTCCAGAAGACCCCAGAAGGCTCTTTCTCGAGTATTTGTCTTCTTGAGAATTGAGCATGGACATGAGCATGCTCATTGTACATAGAGTGCCCTAGGTGAGTAGGAATGGACGAGCTTATCCACATTTTCAAGAGCTTCTGCCACTCAGCCAGTCAGGAGTAGTGCAGCAAGTGCCTGCCAATGTTTCATGTACCTCCACCCTTTCTCTCCACCCAAGAATTAATTATTGTCAAACTGGTCCTTTAATATTTAATTGCCACCTTGGCTTCCCTTTTCATCTCCTCCCTTCTCAGGTGTCTCTGGTGTCTCTTCCAGGCTGGTCCTTGTGCTTTCCCTTGGCTCTTTGTCTGAATCAGCTCCTGCACTTCAACTCTGCACAGGAAAAGCCCATTTCTCCAGGATCTGACCCCCAAGGGAATCCATGCAGCACCAATGTGATGTGACACCACTGGAGTCCATGAAGAGCCTTCACTACAGTTTAAACTCAGGAGCTGAGGTTGGTTTCTGGTGTTTGCCTCTGAGTGCTGCTGGCAGAGGGAAGTGAAATGGTTTGCTGGGGTTTTGTTCAGCTGGGAGCTGAGTTTGCTGCTTCTTTCTTGCTGCATCAGGCTGAAAGTGAGTCACGGTGCCATGATGTAGACCCACAACAGCCTTATGTCAAAAGATTTGGCTCTTCATAGTTCCTTCCTAATTCCCAAGGGACAAATGAGCATGTCAAGAAACAGCAACTTGCATTTCTGGTGTTGGTTCTTGACCCACTCATTTGCCTCCTAAGAACTACAAGATACAGGCCATCAGGCTGGATCTGCCTCCTCCTCCTTCATCAGGGCAGAAACCGTGTGCTGAAATGCCACCTCCCTTGGCCCCTGCTGATGACAGTTTTCACCACGGGCAAATCAGTCTGTGGTCTTTGTGCTTTTCCCAAGAATTGCATTTCCATAAAAGATGAAAAGAACCTGCCCGACTGGCTGTCCCAGCCACTTTCCAGAGCCTGGCACCCTTCCCACATTGTAACTTGTGTCTTATATCTGAAGGCTGGGGTAGCAAATCGGTTTGGTGAACCTGTATTAGACCTGGCTGTGCATGTTTAGAAGTGGAAACAGCTAATAGGAACCTTCTTATCATTCATCCAGTTTATAAGCACTTTGGAGGCCTTACACCAGAACTACAAGTTTCTCCAGGAGTGGAAAATGTCAGGTGAAGTCATGGGATTCTGAGCGGCAATAAACACGGGCAAGCACAGATCTTCCCCGTGGGATTGGAGCCAAGAACCCAGGGGCTGGAGTGATGCACAAGGAGGGGGAAAGAGGGGACTGACTAGTCCTCCCAAGGGAATAGTGATGCTGCACTGCCTCGAGGGATCTCTGCATGGGTAATAGGATTTATACCACTATGGGAAGTGACTCCCTAACAGGGATAGACAGAGCAATGATTTTCAGTGATTTTATGCAGGATTGAATTGCTATGATAACTTTCAACTAGCTTTGGCAGTTTTCATTTTAATTTTGTGTTGACATGTTTTAAAATTAATATCTCAGTAGTCCTTTGATCCCTAAAAGTTTCTCTAACTAAAGCCTATTTAAGACTTCTGGCTGGTCCCTCCTCCTGGTTTAAGGAACATGCTGACCTTTCCTCTGGCTGGCTTGTGGCAATGCCTCAAATGTCTTTTCATCCTAGTCGTTCCAGCCGACCAAAGGACTGGAGCCGGGGGTAAGTAGAAGAGATAAAGGAAGAATCTTATTACAGGGAACTTTGCGCTGAGGTTGCTACAAAAGGTGCTTCTAGACCTCTTCTTTGATATACTGCATGTTTCCCTTCCTCCCTTCATCCAATGGGCTCGCTCATGGGGGAGAGGCCTTGCTTGCCCAGCTCAGAAGCCTTGGGCAAGATGACCATTCACTGATGCACACGGCAGGAGCATCTCTTAAACTGGGCCATGCAATTTATTGGCAGTCCTAGGAGATGATATGAAAGTAGCCTCCTAGTTGAGCCCAAATTTACTCTCCTAAAAGTGGGCTTTTTTGGCAGCTGGCTCTCAGCTTCTCCCAGCAGTTACTGAGTGCCATCTGTTGACTAAATAGCAGTCATGCAAAAAATGGAAGGGAGATGGGCCCGAAGCTGGGTGCAAGTGCATTCTGGAAAAGGAGCAACATGGAACTGAGCGGCTCTTGGAGGGGCTTTCATAGAGTGCAAAAGGAAAAGGGAGGGCTTCAAGCCAAAGCAGTTTCCACTTGAGGAAGGACTGATAGAGATATGCCAGGAATGCCTTTTGGGGAAGTTATATTCAAGGTTTGTCGAGCGGTCACCTTCTTCCCCTGCGTCTTTCTGTAAAATAGAGAGACAGAAGGAAGTTGGATAGACTCGCTGTTGAGTACGGGGCAATCCTGATATTCCTTGCATGCTGCCAAATGCTGTGTCCTGGAGCAAGACAGTTGGAGGTGCCTGTCAGAGATGGTCGCTTTGCTGTCTGGGAAACAGGGAGAGGCTTTGCAGCACCCATCTAGAGACTAAGGAGCTCAGAATCAGGCCATCCTACTTATTAAAGGTCTTCTGGAGACTTTAGAATAAAGGTGTTAGCATGGGGGTGGTGGACAAATTCCTGGGTGAGTAATTAAGCTGGTTTCTCCAAATGTTCTTGGGATATAATAGGGATGTAATATAAACTTGCTACATGACAGGAAATTGCTGCCACCAACTGCCTTGGAGAGCCACCGAGGTGGAGGTGCCCATGTAAACAGGTTTCAGACTGTCCTGAGGTCCTGCAGGGTAAAACGTACTGGGAAATGCCAGGCGTTCAGCCTCCCCTTCTCGCTGGACCAGGAAACTGGGGACCACATCTGGTTCCTCTCCTCACCAGGTGACAGGCTTCTGGGTCTCCCTGATCCCCAGAGCTTCGACTGTGGACCTGGAGGATCATCCTCATCTTGAGGTAGGCACTGAGCTGCTTGGAAGGCAGCACTCGTCTCAACACTTAGGAGCAAAGAGTCTCTGGCAATTCAGGACAAGTCCTCGGTTGAGGACAGCCTTGGTAATACTGCAGTCTTTTCTAGCCAGGACACTATGCATATGAATGTGTGTGCGTATGACCCCATATACCCCATTATATTTATAAGATTCTGCTTTCTATACCCTGTGAGAAACCCAAGAGCACAAACAGGTCTCCAGACCAGCTGGTTCTGTCCCACTGCTGAAGCTGCAGATGCTGCTCCTTTGACTGGGCCCTTTTGCGCTTGGGTTTCTGTGTCCACACTGTTAACTAGGCGTTCAGGTCCTCATCCATCTCAGATGATCATGCAGAAATAGATGCCTGTCATTTATGCCTCTCAGACATGGTAAAGGCCAGCTGAGAAATCTCCAGCAGCAGAGTAGCCAACGCTGCCCCGGAGAAAACTGCCACTCTCCAGAGAAATTATCAAAGGATCTTCTGGGGCTCTCCATGCCTGCTCATGGCGCTACTCCTCACCAGAAGATCTTGTCTGCATCAGCAGTAGCAGCTGGAACATGGGATGCCATGATCTGTGAAAACCTCTTGAGAGCACCTAGCTCCAACTCTGATACCTTGAGCATAATGTGCCCCCTGAGCTCCTGGGAAGCACGCGTAGCGCTGTGGATATGTCATGCCTTGCTTTTACCTTGCCTTGCGCAGAGTCAGGCCCTGATATCTGTCTATGTGGGTCTCTGTGTTAACCTGGACACAGATGCTGACCGTGCATGCAGACTCCTTGAGCCCAGGACACGGCCACCGTATGAACTGGCAAATGCCCCAGTGCTGGAAGAAATGTTTCCATGATCTCCTTCACTCAGCCCAGCAGCAAATCTTAGGTCTATCACAGTCCCCTTGGCCACCATCACGTTGAGATGGGTCACCACTCCACTCACACAAGGGTTTGTGTCCTTTTGGAAGGTCATAGTAGCCCCATCCTCCCTGCACTTCAGGTGGGTTTCCAGGGCAAAGAAAGGCACCACACCTCCTGAATGTGATTGTCTATCACAAGCTTCTTGTGGAGCATGTGGGCAAAATTCTTGTGTCATTCCTCCAGATTTCCATCCACAGCAGTCTTCATTTTCATCCTGAATGCAGTGGCACTGCCTGGGGAATGGTTTCCATTTTCTTTTATCATAGCTATGAGTAGCTACCCATTAAAATGGGTCAGTCTTTTCCTCTGAGCGCTCTTACTGGGCTGTGTTTCCAGCTTTCCCATGTCTTGGCTTTGATCCCCAATAGCTACAATGACTCATGGAGGAGGCATTGGATTCAACATCCCTCCAAGTCTTTGGGAGGCTTCCTTCAAGCTCTGGTGGATTTGTAATGAAACTCCTGGTGAGGGCAGGTCAATGACTCGTATTCCCTCTTTGGCTTCTAGGAGCAGCTTGAGCTGCTCCAAGGTGTCAGAAGGGATAGGTGGTAGCAGCAGGAATTCTCCTTAAATTCTTATTGGAGTAGCCGGGGGCTCTGCTACATGAAGGCTGGGGCTCTGGAGAGGTCCTCACACAACTAAATCCTCCCTGCAAGTGCTCCCAGTTCCTATTTATTTGGCTTGGGTCACCCAGAGGGTGAGGGATGCTTTGAACTCCCAGGTGGCCTGGTGGGGTCCTGGACATGGAGACTCAGATACAACTGGGGACAGAGCCACAAGGAAAGTGTCCTGGCAGTTCCCAGGCCCTCCATGGGCTGCTCTACTCTTGCCCTTGCTCATAAATTCAACCAAACAAGTTTGTGTCAAGCATCTTCCCACCCAACACCGCCCATTGACAGCAGCGACAGAGTCCCGAAAAGTGACATGGCATGAGGCAGGGGTCCCGTTTCTACCACCAGTCCTAGACGAGACCTTTGGGACCCCCACGGGGCTAGTGTAACTGCAGATGGGCAGCCGCACAGCCCTGCCGAGCTGCTGGCGGCTCCTGTTCTGCATCGTCGGCCACGGTTTTTCCCACCTCCCGCAGGGAGCCGATGGCATCCAGGGAGGGAGGAGAGCGGCGAGGGGGGAGGAAAAGGGGAGTGTTTCTTTTAAAAAGAGGGTGAGAGCGGAGAGGAGGACGCGGGCGCTGGAAAGCCCTGTCCCCGCTTGGGATATTAGGCAGCCCGCGCTCTTGGCCGGGAGCCCGGGTCCGGCCTTTTGTCATCCAAACACCATCCCCGGGCTGTGCAGCCGGCGCTGCTGAGGCCCGTCTCATGGCTCGCCGCGGCTAGGGCCCCGCCAGCGGCCGCTCGCCGACATGCACCGAGCCGTGAGTGCTGCCCGTGCCGCGCCTGAGGGGTTGGGGGGTGGGTGGCGGGGGTCCTGACCCCCCAGAAAGGCCTTCGCTCCATGATGGCCTTCGGGGAGGGGCCTTGGGGGTCCGTCGTGCCCGTGGCAGGGGGTGCAGCTCGAGGTGACTTACTGGTAGAGAGCGGGGGAGGCTGAGGCGAGGAGAGGATGAGGAGCGAGGAAGGCTGTGTATTACCTCTGCCGACAAGGCTTCGGGCTACCGCTGTGGCGCCAGGGGCTGTTTTGGGGGGTATTTCTGCTGCGTTTCTCACGCTGCTGAGGCCCCCCCACTGCCTGCACCGCCCTTCTCCTTGCCGTGTTCCCAGTGCTCGCACTGGAGGAACGGACAGTGGCAGGAGGAGGGGAAAAACCCTCTACTTATGGAAAGGATCCCAAGGGATCCCCCGACCCGGGCAGGGAGGAAGAACAGGCTGAGCTCCTGCACACTGACAGTGGCTCGTTCCCCCATTCCGGCTCATCCTGGGGAGAGGCGTCTGGCCCCACAGTCCCCAGGGGCCACTTTCCCAGTGGCCTGGCTGTGGCAGAGGGGGTGCTGATTCGCAGCCGGCTGCCAGAGCCATTTATAACCGCCTGTCCCTGTCACTGGGACATACGGGCGCCTTGGCCTCCCCGGAAGAGCTTTACACCAGGGAGGGCATTGCGGGGCTACTTGGCATCGTCAGAATTCGGCCTCAGCCCCAGCGCAGGCGGCCGAGGAGGGGCGAAGCAGCACTTGCCGAGGCAAGCGCATGTTAACAGCTTCGCTACCGAAGGGGAGGAGCAGCAAAACTTCCCTTGCAGTGGGTTGTTTCCATACGGCCATGGTAAGACCTCTGGTTCAGGGGCAGGACATCTCTTTTTTTTTTTTTTTTAAAGTTATTAAGACAATTTTGTTAAGCTTCAAAGGGACGTGAGGATGAAAGGGCCGTGGCACAGGACACGCCGCACTCGGGTGCCGCCCTCCAGCCACCCGCACCCCCAGCACTTGGCAGACACCCAGGCTGCCCGTTTAGTCCTCGATGGACAGATCCTGCCCAGGTGAAGGCCGGCCTCTTGCACTAAGTGCCCCGCAAATATAGGACGAAATCGCAGCCCGTCTCCTGCTGAAGAGAGTATTTATTTTAAATCCTGCTCTTAGAAATGGGCTGGATTTTCCTGTGCGCTTCCTGTCCTGGGGAAATAATAACAGCTCCACTGCATGAGGCACAAGACATCAAGGGGCAGCTTCCCCACTCATGAGTTCTGTCAGCATGATGGCCAACAAGGTTGACCACTGTTTTTTTCCACTCTAACTACCTGACTGCTGAATAAAAAATGTAAAAACAGATCACTTCTGTCAGGAAGAATTCAACTTGCAAGAGTCCAGGGAGGAGAAATCATAGGGAAAGACTCCTTCGTTTACCCTCTACCTTCTTGGTGTGAGCAGAAGGAGCAGACTTGTGTCTTGTTGGCAATAGACCATGACTGAGAAGGCCTTTCCTCCTCTCGCTCCCAGGATGCTGCTGTGGATGATGCTGTGCTAAGGAAGAAGGAGCAGAAAGATGTTGAGCTCGATAAGAAAATCCTTGCTTTGCGGAAAAAGAATGAAGCACTCATACGAAGGTACCAGGTAAGCCTGCTTGGCTCTCACCTTCCTGTCTGAGAGGCATCAGTCTGAGAGGCATCAGTGTGAAGAAAGTGGTCAGCAGTGTAGGAGCACCTTCTCTAAGTGGTGTTACTGGGCAGGAAAATACTTGGAATGTTGGTGTTTCATGGAGCACAGAGGGATTCTAAAGGGAATTCCAGGTCCAAAGGAAGCCAAAGGCAAGCCAAGGCTTTAGCTGTCCATTTCTTACTTCAGCCTTGTCCTCTGATTTAGGAAGAAGTAGTCCAGCTATACCTCACCCTTTTTTTTTTGGCCGTGAATTAATCTACTTTGGCCAAATGAGTCTATCTAAAGGCTCACAGGAGATGCTGATCTGGCTTGGACAGGCTGTTTTGGGAAACATGATGGTAACTTGGAGCTCTCTGGAAGTTCATCTGCCCTTCTTCATGAAGGTCCGCACAGGGCAGCACAGAGAGCTTGGTAGGACCACTGGACGCCGATTATAGCAGAAGGTCCCTTGACCTGTCTGCAGTATGCCGGCCTGAGGTCTGTCTGACATTTGCCCACTGGGCAGGCAATCTGGAGTCCCTTTCTGCAGGCCTCGTGTCTTTCTCAGCCTTTCCACATGCCCCATCCCAGTCTTTCCCAAACCTTGAATCTATCACCCGCCTTGTCCCTCAGGAAAGGAGCTCCATACTCTTTGCTAACTTCCCACTGCGTATGCTGAGACAGCAGCACCTGGAGTGAACAGTAGAGGTGCTAAGATACCTGTGATGCAGGGATGAGCAAGGCAGGTCACAGCGGCCTGGGAACACAACCTCTCGCATGGTGCCCGAGCACAAGTTATTGTGCCACTTTTCAGGCCAGGAGGTGGCTCCACGAATCCTCCAGGACAAATCTGAAACAGGAGTGTGAACAATGTCTGTAGGTAGCCAAGGACTCACTGAGCACCCAAGCCCACCGGTCTGTGTTTTGGTGGCTTCTGCTGTCAGCGCTGGGGCGTGTGTTTGTCCATGCCTACGTGCCCGCAAAGTCCAGGGGCTGCCTCTTTTCGAGGTGACTGAATTTATGCCCAGCCCCTTCAGCTGTTCCTCCTAGGACCTGATGACAAGGACATATCTGTTTCAGGAAATAGAGGAGGACAAAAAACGAGCCGAGCAGGAGGGAATGGCTGTTACCTCCAGGAGACCCAAGCAAGATGGGCTCACTATTACCATCACCAAGGCTCACAACGTAAGTGCTGCCTCCCCTTTGCTGCCAGGCCACGTACCCCAGCAAGTCAAAATGGCATCTCTGGTGGAGCTAGCCCCCACAGCAAAGCTTTTTTGGTCTTGGATATATCTTCCAAGCCCTCCCAATGGGATGCAAGAGCTCTGCAGCAATGCGTGACCCAACTGATGTTAGCCGATCCACACAAACAGATTTCCAGCCATGCCCCAGGCACATAGTGTGAACAGGCAGGTAAATGGATGTGTGAACAGGCAGGTAAATGGATGTGTGCCCACACTTCTGTGGCCCTGGATGAGTGGCAGGTGAAAACACCATACGCGTCTTAGCCGTTGGAGGCATCAAGCGTGCTTTTGGGGTGCCTGGAGGCCAGGCAAAGTCTGAGTCTCTATGTTCTGTGAATGAGTCCAGCAAGCAGCCCTTAAAGCACTGGATACGCTTGTGAGTCCTGCTAAATCCCCAGACCAGTCCTGCCATAACCGCTGGGTGAAGTCAGTGCAGGGCCAGTAGGGTCAGCTCTCCCTTCTTCTACAGTCTCTTCGACCCCAGCTAGTGCAGTGCCCATTCCCCAGGCACAGAGTGGCCCTTGCTTTTCTCCAGAGGTGCGTTGTGGCACACGTTTTTCTCTCACGCAGGACCTGAAAGATGCAATTACCCAGACTGAACACTATGGACAAGATAGCCCAGCCCTCTTGATGGTGAGCACGACCCTCAGGAGCCACCTCCTTGGCTTCCCAGGCCATCTCCACCAGGACTTAGGCTCTCCTGTGCTAGCTCAGAGAGCTGTGGCAAAGAGTCAGCACCGAGATGTGTTTCTCCAAACCTCAACATTTTAGCCTGAAATGACAGATTTGTTAAGCACAGAGGATTTTCCGGAGCCACTGTCACAGCAGCTTTCACTGCCGGGCAGACAAAGGGCCCCTTGTTCTGCAGTTTCCTCCAGACCAGGCCTGCCCTTTCCTTAGCTGCCCTCCCCTGCTCATGCTCAGGGGTTTCTGGGGAAGGGAAAGGAGCCCAGGGGCCAGGATTTGCTAACGTGAAGCCTTCATTTCCCAGGACAAAAGGGTGGTGAGTGAGAAATGGGGGAGCCCCTGTTCCACGAGCCCCGGCTTGGACGTTGGCAGCGAGGAAGAGGAGGAGGAAGCAGACCATATGTTCACGTTCAGAATGGGCAAGAGGATGCAGCTGGCTGTTACCATGGACAATAAAGCCAAGGTGGGTCTGTCCTCAGGAGCTGTCCCCTCCCCTCCCTGTTTCTCTCTGGTTTCATGATGTTTTTGTGTATCCCTGGGCTCCATCTTTGCGTTTTCCTGTCTGTATCTCGTTCATAGGAACTGGCTTCTGGGCCTTCCTGTGCCTGCCAACAGCTCCATCCCACCATGTGGAGCCAGTTCCCTTTCTGTAAGATCGGTCACCTTGTTGTCCTCTCAGACCATCGGTGGCTTTATAAAACTACATCTATGAGCCCAGGAAGAAAATAAGTAGGAGCTCAGACAGATTTAGCTGCATTACTCCCCAGCTATTCCCAGAGAGGCAGTTATGGTTGGCTTGTAAAAACAGCGTCATTTCTCCCTGGTGAGGCACCAGAATTGCTCTATTCAGTCCAAAGCACAATACAGAGACAGGAGTGCCACAGATATCTGCTACAGTGGGCAACAGGTTGAGCAACAAATGCCAGAGTATACTCATTATATTCAGGCTTAATTGAAAAAAAAAATAAAGGTAAGAAAGGGCAAAAGTAAATGAAAAAAAAAAAAAAGGCTATTTCTTCATTTCTTAAATCCCAGAGCATCTCCCATGGAGTCTGTGCATCTAATCCCTCACAGAGTCTGTGCATCTAGCTGTAAGGAGCAAAGAGTCCTACCGTCAATGTCTGCATGACAGGAGTTATTTTGCCATTTAATCCGAATGCAAGAGGCAATAATTGCAGTAATTGATTAATGCTAGTAAGACACTGGCTAGACAACCAGAGCCGCAACACGCAAAGGAGCACAGTCTCCTTGTGCAGATGGTGCCCGTATGAAGGGAGAGAAAGCTGGAACCTGTGGCAACAAATCAGGCTCCCTTGGAACCCCTGTTTGCTCTTCTGGCCACATAGTTCTGTAAGGTGGAATTGCACTTGAAGCAATTGCATTTGCAACGAGAGTGGTTCTCACAGACAGGCAGGGCCCTATGAAGCCCTTTCCACAGGGTATTTTGTCCCCCACACATTTCCCCCCCCCCACATAGTGTGACACTCCTTTTCAAGTGGGTATTTTCACCTTTACATTTGTAATTTGGGCCATACCTCAGAAATAAGCCAGGCAAGCCTCAACTTGCACCGAGTGAGCTGCTGCAAAGGAAGGGAGACGGGTGAAATAAGAAATCGATGATATCCTTAAACTATTTTAGGAACAAAAAAAAACCCTCTATAGGCAGGTTAAGCAGAATGTGCCTTCAGGGACTCGTCTTAGCCAGAAGCAATATGGGGAGTGAGCGTGAGAGGGCATTTCCTAGGAAATCTGGTGGGTGCCCAATCTTGTATCTGCCTAGTTACCATGACTCTACCAAATAGATATTTCCTGGCTCAACCTTTCAGTCTTCTCTGCCCAATAAACTGCAGGGTTTACTTGCCTTGCCAATAAGCTCAGGCTTCCTACTAGGGTTTTCACTGGCTAATGTCCCTAGACATAAATCCAGTAACAGACTTTGGGGCTTTAGTCTTGTTCGAGGCAGCTGGATGTCCTGCATCAGAGGACATGGAAGTCCTGCATGTTGGTTTTGAGACATCCTTGGCTTTCTGCAGGGATCAGCTTTGCTGTCGCTCGCTCTCAGAGTCCACTTTTTTTCCTCAGGGAGGACTTTCTCAGACAGTGAGCAATGAAGCCATCTTCCAAATATACCCTCCCAGCACTGAGCCTCCCTGGCAAGAGTAATTTGTGGTGACGTTATTTGTCTAAAAGTCACTGCCTAAACATAGTGAGGAGCTCCAGGGAGCAGCTATTGTCTTATACTAGAGTTAATATCTGGTGTAGAATTTATGGGTTAATAGCCTGCTATTATCCTGCTAAGCCATCACTGGATTTACTTTCTTAAGAATAATAATAATAAGAAAAATAGTTAGCAAAGATGGCAACTACCTTGTATTGGTTCTGTGTGTAGGGCAGGGCAACCCAACTCTGAAATTCATTAATTAGCATCATCACCACAGCCTAGGATTCCTGTGCATGCTTTTAAATCCTGCATGCCAGGATCTAAAGAAGCCAAACTGTGTTACCTTGAATATCCCAGGAAATTCAGGATTATCCCGAAGCAAAGACGTATCCTGGGAATAATAAGTGTTCAGGAACAAAGGTGAGGCACAGCTTAGCGCCTAGTAACTACCGGGCTCTAGTGATTCAGTGGTTCGTAAGTAAAGTCAGCACATATTTTCAGCCTCTGAATCATTCTAGAAATACAGAGGAGCCTCAGAGCGATGTCAGCCAGCATCCTAAGCAACCTTAGATGCAGCCCAGCTGGTCCTTGGTCTGCTTTTGCTGCTGCTGTACCTATAGAAGTCCTTCTTGCTGGTCTTTACATCTCTCACCTCCAGTTTCACCTCCAGGTGAGCTCTGGCTTTGCCGTCTCCACCCCTACCACCCAAGTGATGCTTCCACCTTCTTCCTTGGTGGCCTGTCCATTTCCAGCACCCTTTTTTGCAGCTGAATTCAGCCAGAAGCTGCTTGCTCAGCCAAGCTGGCCTCCTTTTGCCCCTGCTCTTTTCTTGAATATCAGTAAGAACCGTTCTTGTGCTTGGAGGAGGCTGTCCATGAGGATAACAAAGTTTTGGGCTCCTTTGCCTTTCAGGATGCCTTCCTGTGGGATTCTATTAGCTCCCTGAAAAAGCTAAAACATGCTCTTCTGAATTTATTGGTATGGGGACTTCTCCAGAACACATATCCCATAAAAGTGCAGCTAAATATCTGGCTGTTGTAAAGCCAGATTTACTTCATATTAAGGTGTCTGTTTTTTCCCTTGACTATCAGCTTTTACTCTCCCAGGGAAAGAATCTCGATGTCTCTGGGAATAGCTCACAGGAGCTGTCTGCTCGGTCCATGGCAGTAGTCAAAGTAGGAGGCTGCATTGATACAAACAAAAAGAAATACACAGAAAGTGCTAGAATGGCATTCAATGGCTTGGCAGCAAATCCTTACTTTGAATGCGACACGTGGCTTCACTTATGTCAAGAACAGCAGAAATAGGAAAGGTCCTGCTAAGGGCAGAGAAACTTATTAGAAGCTACAGCTGGAAACTGAAATCCAAGCTGTACATACCCGAGGGAATTTATTAAAAAAAAATAAAATAAAATCCCACCATGTCCATGTAGATCTGGCTGCCAGAACAAACGTCAGTATAGGGACCCACCGCTCCACTCGCATGCATTGCAGCAACCCCAGAACAACCTCTGCTGATACAGCAAAATAAGATAGATGTGAAACCAGAACGAACAAGAGACTGTAGGTCTGATGCTGGAAATACTCCACTACCTCCTAAAGCATTTATCATGTGTTAGGAAGCTCGATGACTGGACAGGCGATAAAAAAAGTCTTGCTGACGGAGGCTGTCTACACCGAGGCTCCCTTTGTGCTAACATCTGGCAGAGCCCTGTGGAGATGAGGCTAAAGGAAGGCATCTTGATGTCATATGTCATGGCAAATTCACTGACGCTTGCAGGACTTCTACACAAATCTGAATTCATCTAAGTGTTTGTTTTTGCAGCCAAGCTCATGGCTATGAAGAATTCGCTATTTTCCCCAAGGGTTACTTTGAGATTTTTGAGCTCCTTTGCCAATCAAAACTGTGATATGTGTGGAAGACCAGGGAGAAAGAAAGAAGAAAATGTACCATCCTCTTTGCTCATCCCTGATAAAGATGAGCTGAGGAATTATGCAGATGAAGAGACAGGATCAGAGCAAAGATCAAGATGTTTTACTAAGTCTCTCATCTCCCTGCAAGGCAAAAACAAAAAGGCTTGTGATGGAAGTAGATGCTAACTTTAAATGAGAAAAAGCAAAGCGAAAGTCCTACTCCTTTGTGGAACTGATGGCTGAGGGCAGGAGCTCAGCCAGCTACAAAGATATTTAGCAAAATAAGAACCAGATGGAAATGGGTGCAGTAAAGACACAGGCTGATACAGACGGCTAGAAATCATATCTGACAGTGGGAAACAGCCCTTCTTCAAGGAGTTTATGTATCAGCTTGCTAAACTATTCTACTGCCGAATGAATCCTGCCAGAAATATGACGCACAATGCTTATGAAGACAGTAAATTATCAAGGATTAATACACTTCAGGGTGGAAAACAGTGTGTGTGCGAGGCCCATCCCTTCTCTTTCACCCAGTAGGCTCCAATGTAGCCTTACCTTTTATTGGTACACACTGCCTGGGAAGAGCATGCCATCATTTTTGTGCCAAAAGGCATGAATGTTAGGTGGCTTCCTCGCTTAGCCAAAATAAAAATTAAACTTGTCTATGTAATTTTTGTATTGACCTTAAACTATCGAGGATGGTAGCTTTACCAGTCTAGAAGCCTGACTATCTGGCCAATATTCTTCTTCTACCGCTCCAAAATCCTCCACAATTTGCTGGTTGCTGTCCTAGGGAGGGTACTACATCGGCTATATCCTATATATTGCATAGGGCTAGTGGAAGTGCCATTAAGCTCATCCTGTCCTTTGCAGGGCAAGCGGATAGTGAGTGAGAAGCGCACCGAGTGCTTCACTGGCCCGGGCAGAGTGCCAGAGCCGAGCGAAGAAGAGACGAATCACTTGGTGGCTTTCCGGCGGGGGAGGCGGATGCAGATCGCCATCACCATGGATAACAAGGAGAAAGTAAGTGCCCAGCATGTGGTGGAGTTGCAGAATATCAGCTGTGTGTAACGCCTTTGATGGCATGGGAAGGGCCATGGGGATAGGGTAGGAACTGGTATTGCAACAGCTCACTGGAGCAGAATATTTACTAATAGTGTGGGGCTTGTCATTCTGAAACTTTTTGGCTTCCTTCGCTCTGCAAGACCCAGTTCCCGCAGGGCCTGGCCACAACCTACTGAACAAGTTGGCTGAACCTTGTTGATCTCTGAGACATATTTCAAATACTTCGGTGCAAATACCTTCCCCTTTACACACACAAAGGCATGTGATATTTTCCTATTTGGAAGCTTGCACAGATAAGTAGGAATGCCCGCAGCAAACAGGGTCAGCAACGACTGCAAAGCAAAACAACACTTCACCGGAGCTGCCAAACACACCCAGGAACGCTGGGAGACCTGTGTGGCACCCTCTCCAGGACGGCAGCCAAGCATCTGGTAGCTGCCCACATTCAGCTTCTCCTCCGCCACTTCCTCAAAGGATGCTCCGAAAGCCTGTGAGCTCCTTTCTCACCACTCCCAAGCACAACCTTGAGTGCCATAAACCTCCTCTCAGCCAGCCAGGCAAGCCACTAGAGGTCCTCATGGCAGTTGTCACCTGGTTCACACACCCAGGTGTGCACATCTAGGTGAGAAGGAGGGCGACCTGCCCTCCAGCTGCATTAACTTGAAGCCACGTATGCTCACACCTTTTGACACGAACCACTGAGGATCTGAGGCTTGGAGCTATAGATTGGTGGGGGAAGGTGATGTCCCTATAGCCCAGCAGATTGGACTTTCATGATTCCTATAAGTCTGTGCTTTTGAAACTCTAGTTTCTAGTGGTAATGAACCAATTAGATATATCTCAGTTCCAGCTGAGCTCAGATCTCCCTTTGCCCAGTGATTTCTCTGAGCTGACCAGGCCCTGTTCCTGCCCCAGGTAAAGAACAGACCTTCCTCATACTTACACAGTCACAGTTATGTGTAGTTTCAGACAAGAGTCAGCTACAACAGACAGGGCAGCACCAAGGCAATGATAAAAAGTAATGGCCAGCCCAGAGATCAGCAGCTTCCTTTGGATTCAAGGGACACGGCAGGGAAAAGGTTAAATGGAAGGAGTTTCACAGTCCCCCTCCAAGCCAGAAGGACAAGACCAGCTTATTCCATCAGCACTTGGTCAGCCTTTTCCCAGGATCAGTGACAGAAGCAGATGGGGCCTAAAGTGACAGGTCACGTTGTTACACATCTTGCCAGCTTGTGGTGGTGGAATGCAAGGGAGACTTGGGCTGGTCCGGCCTGTCACTTCAGCTGTTTCTAAGCAGAGGAAAGACTTATCATTTTAAACAAGTGCTTCTATTTTCTGGCAGTCGTGGCGCTTGCGAAATAGAAATCCAGCCAGTCTGGATTCTGCCTCAGCACGATGTGTCTCCAAGGGGCACCGGAGCCCCTGCAATCGGGGGGAGAGTGGATCAGAATTAGAAATACAAAAACATATAAAGCCTTTATTAAACAACTTTGGCCTGCAGAGCGTGTTATGGGGATGCTGAATACATTAACCCATTTTAGAAAGAGAGGCCGATGGCAGGCAAGGGGCTCTGTGTGCTCTGGGAGGACCCAAATCCTGCCTGTGCTGTTGGAATTGTGGCACCCACAAACCCTGGCAGCCCTGAGCCTTCATACTTCAGCGTCCAGTTCCTCCCCGTTAGCCAGGGTTGTATAATGCTCCTGCCTTCCTAGCTGTGGCCCACAAAGCATGTGACAACAACTCCGAGTCCTCCAGCACTGTGGCGATTTTGCTATTTATTTTAGGCTCATTTCCCCCGATGTGAATTATTTTGCATTATTGCTATTGAATTTCATCCATAATTTTACGACACAGGCATTCAATGTCAGGAGATCTTTTGCAGTTCTTCCCTGGCCAATTCTGCTGTTTGCTCTCAATGATTTAGTATCAGCAGCAAACTGTCATCCCTCGCATCCTCTCCTCTTCAAGCCCATTTGAGAAGACGTGGAACACCACATACTCCAAACCTTTCCTTTCCACCTTTTGTTTTCTCTCCTGTAATTAGTTCTTAACCCAGAACACAAACTCCAGTTTTAAACCCAGAAGGATCAGCTGCTGGGGGACATTGCTGGGACATCGGTGTTGCTGTCTGAGTAGCCATTTGTGAGGACCCGTGCTGAGACCCTGATTCAGTTCAATGAGGATTAGCTTTCAAGCTCCCTCCAGCACCTAGATGCAGAAATATCCTTTGGATATTTCCAATTCACCAAGCCCCAGCTGGTTCCTGGCTCATTTGGGATTACTTGTGCTGTCCCTTGCCTGTGGCATCTAGGAGAGGATCACATTCATCACCCAGGCTGCTGTCAAACCTACTTCCTCCTCTATGCACTTGCGAAATGTACTCTGTGAAAGCCTGTGAAGAGCATCCTCGTTATTCCACATTTTTTTTCTCTATTTTTATTCAAGAAGAAAACAAATCAACACAAGAAGAAGAAGGAAAGCCTCCCATTCTTGCTACCCTTGGTGCTTCTGGCTAGCACCACACGGTCGGCCCCAGACCACATCACAGCCTGCAGCGGCCGGGGAGGCTGCCAAGGAGGAAGCACAAGACAAAAAGCTATTTTCAAATTTTCCTTTTGCTAAACAGCCCCAGTACCTTATATTACCCAGGCGTCTTGAACTTCTTTTTTTTCCCCAGGCTTTGTTGCTTTATAGTCTCCTGAACCAAAGACCAAGCTGCCCCCTCTTGTTTTAAGGATGTTTTAGGACTTTAGGTGCCAGGTGGGAAGAGCTGTAGGCCACAGAGATGCCAATCTGGATCCTTTCATCCCACCTCTACCTGCTTCACCCTAAATACGTCTGTGTCAGAGTTTTCACTGCAAACAGGGCTGGGGGTAATGCCCAGTGCTGAGTACCCGTTCTCCTAAAAAGCCACTCCGTGATCTGGCAGCATTTCAGGATCATTAATACACGAGCGCTGTGAGCTGGCAGCCCAGGGCCAGCGGAGCCCGGTGGTTAATTAGCCATTTGCAAATCATCTTTTAGATGGGCAGCTGATATTGCTTCAGGGCTTTTGAGTTGTCGTTTTATTAACAGAGTTTCCTAGGATGACATATCAAAAATGACTGTGGGCAACCCAGAGGCGCAAAAGCCGCCCTCCCAGATGGACACAGATGGGAGGGAAACCAAACTCTCTGTGGCAGAAGAAACACTTGGCTGACAGGAGCAGGACAGGGTGCCCGAAAAGCCCTCAGCTCACTTCAGGTGCTCCAGTCAGGCAGATTTTTTTAAAAGACGTGGGGGAAAATATATCGTCTTCTGCACTGAGTGAGATTTTTAAAAATTCTGCCCAGGGGGAGGGCTGAGCATTGGTAAAGCAGCTCCAGGCTCCTTGGAAAAGCTTCCATGCAAAAGAAGAGCTGATACTGGCACCCACATGTGCTCAGGGAGGCGGGTACTGGATGGTTGATTAAATGCATGTTGGCCCTTATTCTTAAAACAAGAAGACAGTGATAAAGCTCAGAGACCTCGAAACATGTTTGGCTTGGAGGAGTGTGGGTCTAAGCCTTGCTAACGCATCTGGACATGGCGTCAGCACCATCACCCTTACATGTTAACGGGAGCAGGGTGCATGCAGAGCTTGGCCCCACTTAGTGTCAGTGAGCAGCTGAGATCCCAGAGCCACATCCAAGTCTGTCATACAGCCGAGGAGAAGAAAATCTCATGATAAGCAAATGTGCCTGTCGCAGTCTCCTTTGGGCTTTTGTTCCCTCCTCCGATCCCTTCCCCTGGTGAGCAGGAAGAGCTGAAGTGCCAGATGACAAATGCCACTGTCATCTTTCATAATTTTGGGGGTGGAGAAGAGGAAGGAGGAGAAAAACATGTTTTGCCTCCCTGTGGTCTGGGTGTGTCGTAACCGACGAACAGCAAATCCGGGGCAGCACGGTGCAAACGAGAAAAATCTGCTCTTGAGCCAGCATGAAAGCAGAGCTAACTGTGTTTTCGTAAGTGCACAGCTCTAACCTGCTTCCCTGCTGAAGAGAACCAGATTTCTTTCTCTCTCTCTCTTTTTTTTTTTTTTTCCAGTTCTCTCTGTTTGCAACACGTCCCCAGAATAGAAACAGGCTGAGGGAGAAGGGCAGCCTGGCTTTGCCTGCGGGGCTATGGAAGGATGGGGAGTTGCACGGTGTCCTGGGGACAGGCGGTGTGCGTCAAAGCATGGGTTCGTGGCTCCCAGCCTCAGTTGCCACAGTAGTTTGGAGCTGTCTCTGGCATTTCCAAGGCCGTCCATGCTCCTCCTCTCCTGGCAAGCAAGGCCTTCCCCATGGGGATCCATCAGCTCCAGCTCTACCACTGGCTCCTTCTGAAAACCATTAGCTGTTAGAGCTGCTCCCAAAGCTGAACATCCATCTGCACCTTGCTCCCCAAATAAGCCCAAATAAGTTTCCACTCAAATATGCCAAGTTTCTGCTGTTTTAATCTTACTATAACTCAAGGCCTCACTTTGGGGCTGCAGAGCCCAGTTGGATTCCCAGCTCTTCAGACTGAGCCAAAGGAGTTGACTTTGAGCCTGGAATATTTTTGAGCTTAGAAGTATTCCCAGCCACCGTGTTGAACGGATACTTCGGTCACATTCCAGAGTCTGCTTACATGAGCGTCCACCTGCGCCCACACCACCAAGACCATTGAGGTTGCCACACGCCGAGGGCAGCTGCCCTGGGCCTCATGCTCATTTCTCCCACGAGCCTCAGGTTTAGCAGGAGTGCATGGCCCCAAACTCTTGTGTGCTGCTATATGGAGAGACAGTCCAAACCACAACTCACCCATGCGCACAGGGCAGCTCCAGCATCCTGGGAGCCAAGGGCTGCCCCTAGGCTTGGCTCCCGAGTCTCCAGCCCCCTAAATGAAGGGCTGGCAAAGAGCAGAAAGGAAAAAGCCCTCTCGCCAGCTCAGCTCAGACCACGTAGTGCTCACGCTTTCTCGAACGGCTGAGCTGGCGGTTTTTGCACCGTTTCCACTTTGTGCTTCAGTTCTGCCTAGCCGTGCAAAACCGGGGCCTCAATAAGCCCAGCGCCAGGCGCATGCTCCACCATGCACACGCGCCGTCAGCAGCGACTCGTACGCCGGCAATGCAGCAGGAAGCCCACCCTCTCCACGATGTTCCTTGATGGAGGCAGAAAGCTGCTCTCAGAAAAGCTTGGTGGGCTGCAGAGTGTGATTTGCTAAGACCCACCAACACCTCAGCCCAGCCCCGGTCAGGGCTGCGCCCCTGGCAGCATCTGCAGTCTGATGTAGGGGCCGAGATCTGTCTGGGCTGTTGTGTGCCTCTTATTTAGCATCTGTAGCTCATTAGGAGGGAGAGAGAGGCTAATTTTCAACTTCTGCCAGGCAGGGGGATATCAGTGCTTGAGTAGGTACTGCTGATGCGGTTGCAGTGCTTCTAAAGCCAGCAAAAGGGAGGATGGAACCTGGTGGAACTGCACAGTATTTATAACACTGTGTTTATAACGGCGTTTATATACAGGGACAAAAACCCCTTCTCCCTTTACCAGCGGTGGCTAAGCTGCTGTATAGCTGAATTGCAACCTGTGCCTTTGGCTCACATCTACCAAGGTGCTTAAACCTCCAGCTGCCTTTGAAGGCAAGGAGAAGGCTACACATCAGCTCTCTGCCTCTGGCTATGGACATGGAGGGATTTGGGGGGGGGGGGGGGAGAGGGTCTTTTTCTTTTCCATATAATTTTGACTCAGCCCCCTGGGAACCAATTTCTGCTGTCTTGCTGACCGCTTCTGGGCAGCTCTTGCAGCTCCTGACGGGATGTGGGGTGGGCACCGGCTCCCCAGCACTTGCTTAATTCTTGAAATAATTCCTGTGGCTACTCCCCTGTAGGCGGAAGAGCGGAGAACAGTGGAGAAGAGGAGATCGGAGAGCGACAGGGCTCCAGAAAGTGACCACGGCCGGAAGGTGAGCAGTGCCGATGTCCTTGCGGGGGACAGCAGAGGGGACAGGGCCACCTCACCCTGCGGGCGGCATGGGTGTCAGAGGGGTAACTACCCCGAAAATCAAGAGGGAGGTTGGCTGCTTAGTTGCTGGGGGGTTCTTGTCTAATTGAAAGATGCTACTTACCACTGTCTGGTTGGTGCATGGGTCTTCTTCGAGGCTTTGCTGAGCAACTGAAGGAAAGCAGGGCAGGAAAGAGCCTTGGCAGCGTGTGCCTGCCCTCCATGCCTTGCTGGGGCTCCTTAAACCCCTAGCCCAGCAGTGGGGATGTCAAGAAACACACTCACTCACATGGCAATTGGCACAACCCTAGCTATGTTCTCACCCTGGAACATTTGCTCGTGGGTTGAAAGGCTCAGGTTGGATGAGCAGAAGCTGGGTAGGATGGAGGTAAATTAAAGCCTGGGCCTTCCTGCTGACTGTTTAATGCAAACCCTGGAGAACCTGCTGGCTCCCCTGAGCCGGGAGACACTCTTAATTAACGGAGCACAAATTTAATAGTCTCACCCTGAGGCGGTTCATCAGGAGGATGCAGATGGGCTCTTAAATATGGATGTTTTGCTGAGCCCCCCCAAAAGCAGGGCAGGGCAACACGAGATGGGTATTTCCCGTTGCAGGAACCAAGGAAACGTTGCAGCTCAGGCCACAGAAATAGTGGCAAGACCTCTGCTCATTGAGGCAACAGTAATCTATCCAGATGGCAAAATTGAGGATTTTAAGTGGGAGGAATTTTAAGCATGAGAAGGGAAATGCATGAAATGGGTAGCGAAATCCTGTGCAATCCTGTGTTAGTCTAGAAGTGGGACAACCATACAGAAACACATTGCTACTAGTAGCTGTTATCATTTTTGTACATCCCTGGAAGGGAATGCTTGCTAGTTTTGACTTGGTCATGGACTTACAATACAGCTCCAAGCTAATCATATAGCTTCTTCCTTCCTCAAGTTTCTGTCCCTGTGAAATCCAAAAAAAAGATGTCATCAGCTGTAAAGTAGAGCCCTCCCGTGTGCATGTCATTTCACAGAGCAAGAACCCAACCTTGCTCCAAGGTGACTTTGACTATTACTGAGCATTTCTGGTGGTGACAGTACAAAGTGCAGCAAGTGCAGGCATTTTCTGTGCACTGACAAACTGCTCTTTTGTCCCTGTAAGGAGGGTGGGAAGTCAGCCCAAAAAGGCCCTGGAGACCCGAGTTTCCCCATGACCGGACGAGAGCGCTCGGAGTATATGCGCTGGAAGAGGGAGCGAGACCAGATCGACCTGGAGCGACTGGCACGTCACAAGAACGCCAAGGGCGAGTGGCGACGGGCTTGGGATGTGGAGAAGTCGGAGCACATGTAGGTCCCGCGCCGCCCTGGGGTGGTTTGCCTGCGGTAGGACAACTGAACGAGCAGATGTGCAACGCTGACTGAACCCCACGCTGTCATCTGCCTCTCCCGACCAAATCTGTATCACCGTCTCCCTCTGCTCCTGACCATATTTCTCAGTGGGACCAGATACCAGAGCTATCCTCAATGGTTCTTCATAACAGGAGGTCTCCCATTGCAATAAGAGATACTTTGGGCTGGCAAGGACTGCCTTCTTTTGGTCCTAGGGTCACTCAGAGGGAACAAGGGAGGGGAGCGCAAACCGGCACTGAGTCTGTGCTTGGAAGGCCCTCAAGTCCACGTGGACAAGTGCCAGACAGGGCCAACTTAGCTGGATCTTCCTGATCTCACAAACTGAGCCCTTTGGGGCCCTGCAGTGCTAGAGGGTCACTTCAAAGATCACCCTTTACAACACATGGGAAATACTGGGGACAGTGATATGGGTGAGCTCCATATGGGATCTGGTACCACCCTACATTAAACACTCTCCTTTTAGCCATACTTCTCCATTTGGGTCACACTGACCAGACAGCTTTGGAGGATCAGGATAGGTTTTTTATAGGGTGTGCAGGACATTACCTATGTTTGCTGATAAGACCCTCTGGCTAAAATACTTTGTACTGGGCAGATGGGTGGGAGAATCTTTTGGCAGAGGGATGAAACTAAATCCAGAGATTTTCAGTCACTGAGATCCCAATAATTGGAGGCAAATTGATGTCAGTTGGTAGTGAGTGCTGCTGGTGAGAAAAGCCCAAACCTTACTGCCCCCTTCTCAAAGAGAAGAGCAATAACATGAGCAAGCAGGATTAGATACCAACCCAGAGAGTCTGATCCACTGGTCTGATCTGAGATGAGAAGCCCTGAAGCTACTTCAGGTTGAGTTTAGAGCTTGTTGCACTACAGGTGTCTATAGGCTTCATAGATATTCACAGAATAAAATAATAATAATAATAAAAAGGTGGGTATTGATGCAAAGGCTTTAGGGGTTCTCCTTTGGGGTAGAATTGCCTCACAGCCTCATTTCCCTTGGTCAGTACATGTGGTTTCAGCTCCTGCTGTTAAACCCGCACACGCACTTGCCTGTGAGCAGGCGCAGAGGAGCCAATGGCTGGAGCCTGCAGCATCTCGAGCCCTCCTGCCCACACTTTTGCACGCTGGAGGAAAACGATCAGGTCTGACAATGCCTGTTTTTAACCTGCAGGTTTGAAGAGGACTTTGTTAAGGATGGGGAGCCAGCCTTGGATAATCCCAGCAATAAGAAAGGTTGGCAAGGGACGCCTAGATTCTGTCCTGATGCTAGTGATGGCTGGTGGGGCGAGTCCCAGCGCCGCAGCAGCTGCCGTGGCCATCAGCTGCACAACTCTGCTGTTCTTGGACCAGCGCCTCTGAGTGCAGCACCGGGGCCTCAGCCCTCCCTGCTTTGCAGAGTGCTCAGGGGATGGGATTTGAGCATAATGGGTGCTAGTGCTTTTTACCTTCGCAGGGAGAGCAGCGGCACGGGCTGGGCAACCTCGTAGAACGTAGCATGGAGACTCAGCCCTGCCTCCTTTCCCAAACGCTGGTTTGAGAGGCAATCCTATTCCAGAGCACATCAACTCTGATCCCTGTGGCATGTGCTGGCTTCTTTACTCACAAAAGTCCATTATGACTCCTGTTTCTCAGGAGATGGACTGACACAACAAAGCTTTCCCTTGCGGCACCCCATTTGAATGCTGGGCTCTCTGCTGCACATCCACTGCTGAAGCCCACTCACTTCCATGTCTTCTCTGCTTTGTCCTTCCAGGGGGAAGAAACGCAAGGAAATTCCAGCACAGGTCCTTTCCTCACGAAGGAAGAGGTGAGTAAACCACAGGACTGCTGCATCCTCCCGCTATTTGTCAGAGACCCCCATGTTTGCTGACATGGACAACTCTCTCCCATCTACTCAAACTGGGAGTACCTTTTAGGGACACACTGTATAAGAAGATCTCAAACACCCTCAAGCTGGCCAGTTCAACCTAACCCTGAATTCACTTGTGCTTCCAGCCACACAGGCCCAACAGTTCTCTCTTGTGAGCATTACAGGGGAGGCAGTAGCCTCCTTAAATTTTCCCTCTATATTTACCGCAGTAGAAAATACACAGTATTCCTAGAGCTTTTGATAGTTCCCCCTCCAAGGGTACTTTCCAGTGGGATGCTGTCCACCGCAGCAGACCATGGCCTTTCCGACCTGACTTCTAGGTGGAGGACAGCACAGCGTGAACGTGAGCGATCCGTCTCCCAGAGCGGTGGCCGCTGTGAGCAGCCGGGCCAGAGGGAAGGACAGGCTGACTGGCAGAGCCAGAAGGTAAGAAGGCTGGGGAAAAGAGGCACCTACCAGCACTTGCGCCATGCATTTTGGGGCTCCTTCCTTGCCTGGGGATGGAGAGGGACAGAGATAAAGAGAGAGTTTAGCTTGGTGCAGTTTGTGGCACCCGCAGGGTGTCCTTTGTGTCCCCAGGGATTCCCTGGTGCTCCAAAACATCCTTCCTCAAGGCTTGGCAGGGGGACGTGGCCTCCTCCTGCGGGCAGCATGCAGCAATGCAGTGATTCTCGCAGGAGCAGTTTCGGAGCGTCAGCCAAAAGAGCCGCATCTTGACGGTTCGCCCACATCCTCCCAGGGGTGCCCCTTCCCTCGCCGCTCTCCATAATTAAATTTCAGCGCAGTCTCCAGACTCCCGGAGCCACGCAGTGCAAGGGTATTAACAACAGTGATCGTCTTGGCCCTGCTGCCATGTCCGTCAGCAGGCAGCAAAAGGATGTGCTGTCGAATAGGTGCCCCAAGCCCCTTCATTTACCAACCAAGAGCACAAAATTTTCCCAGCAGCTCTCAATTTCAGCAGTCTGCAGCCAGCCTGGGCAGTTAAGCCTGTGCACTTAAATAGATGCATAAACAGATAAGACTTTTTTTTTTAATTTATGTTTCTTTGATTTTTACTGGTTGTAAATAAAGACACCTGCGCGGCTATAACTAGTTATAGCATAGGTTGGGAACCTACTTATAACACAGGATGTGACCAGACATTACCAGAATAGCTAGAACCAGGTTAAATCTGACATGGCACCACCTGAAGCCTCTGTGGGAAGCCCTTCTGTGCCTTCCTACCTACCTAGACCCCAAAGAGCAGCCACTGCCAGCCCTGGGGAGCCTTGTCTTTGTGACAAACACAACTATTCCAAAGGCCAAGGTGTGAGCACCACCAAAACCACACAGCCAAGTGTCCCAATGTCCTGTCCCCTGACTCCTTTGGTGGCATTTCTGGTCTAAGTGCTGCGCACTCACTCTTCCTTCTGTGCCTGCAGCCAGTGCACTGCAAGATGCCAATGTAATTATCCGATGTAGGATGGACTTTATCAATGCCAAGTTACACTTTTAACACACCTTATTTATCAGGTCTATATGTTTTACTTTGGTGATATTCCAGCCGGCACACAAACGAGCGGGGAGGAGTTACCCAGACCCTCCGTGCCTGATAGCACCATATGGGCAAATCCAGATTTATTCTTAGCCTGGTAGATTCAAAACACTCCGCAGAAAGCGCTGCCCTGTGCAGCACTTAGATAAGCTGCCATCATCCTTGGCACAGGACATTGTAGCTGCTGAAAATTTATATGGGGTCAAAATGTACTTCCAAAAAGTACATTGGAAGAGAAGAAGAAGAGACTGTCCTCTAAGCATGACTCAACACAGAGATGCTGTCTCCAGCTGATGAAATCCTGGAGATGAACATTGTGCCATGTGCTCTTGGTGATCCTGTGTGTGCAGGAGAGTTGGACTAGATGACCTCTAAAGGTCTCTTCCAACCTTAATAATTCTATGATTCTATGATTTGCCCTGTTCTCAAATTCTACCCATATGGCCAGTCTGTTGGCACACGTCCTGGTCTCTGACCTCCCATGCAATCTCCAAGCAACTTTATCCTTCTGCTGCCCCCTTGCCTGCCGTTGTGCAGATCTGGAGCACTTGGGCACCATTTGGAAAGCAAGGCCAGCTTGGAGCTCACCTCAGCATAAGCAACATCTCATTACTTTAATGACTAATGTATTTTCCGACAAGTGGATTTTATGTCTGTTCTCCGATGAGTATCTCTGGTTGTACTGAGGGCTCTGCAGGTCCCCAAAGAAGGAGCTGGGCTGAATCTTTCTGCCAACTTTATCCTCTCTTGCCTTGTTGTAGAAACTGCTGCCAAGTCATTGGGCAGGGAGAGTGGCTTTGCCACCTGGGAACCTGAGGGACCTAAACTCTGCATTTTGTCTTGACAGATGGGATGCAAAAGAAGGCGATGACATGTGTTTTCTGAAGGATGACCCTGACAGCCAGGTAAGTTTACCTGTTTGAGGCTGTCAGCTTTCTGGAAAGAGGCAATATCAAGAAAACTTGAGACCTTCAGCAAGGGCAGAGCCTTGTGTACAGCACACTGGAGAATGCACCTTAGCATGGTGGGAGAGCAGCCTCTTTTCTTCCACTGACCCTCTCTCAGCTTGCCTTGAGACAAGCTCTTCTTCGCTCACATCCTTTAATGTCCTCTGAAGATTCCTCCTCAAGTGCTGGGAACCACGACAGTGCCATATACTGATGTTTGAATAAGCTGAAATAAATATTTCCTTCTTTTCCCAGAGGATCCTCAGTACAGACAAGCTGAAAGGCAGAGCTGAGGAGAAGGTGGAAGAGAACTGTCCGGCAGAGCTGGCGGAGAAGATGAAGCAGCCAAGTCTCTCAGATCCAGGGGCCTCCTCATCATGGGAGCTGCCAAGCGGGAAGGTACAATCTGCCCACAACAGCTGCAAGGAGGAACTAAGAGCGGTGAAAGAATGCGAGGAGGTACCCATGGCCATTGCTGGTGACACTAAGCCAGGGAGCAAGCTGAGTAAGGAGAGTGTTGGGGTCAATGCTGGTGGCACTGCTGGCATCCCCCAGGAGCAGGAAGGCCCAGAGGACACTGAGGACACCCCGTCACTGCCCCTTGGAGGTGGCTTAGAGGAAACCGCTGCTTCAGAAGGGGAATCTTCTTCCAACAGCCACGAGGAAGAGCTGGGCACGGCAGCAGGAAGCAGATGGGAGGCAGGGCAAGGACAGCCCGTGCAAAAGAGAGGGGAGGAAGCAGCCTCAAACCCTGCCCTTGAGGGGCAAACACTCGCACTGAAAGGAGGTGAAGACACTGAAAGCACCAAACACAGAGGAGAGCCCTTGCCATCAAGAGCCGACAGCTTTGACAAGACTGTTGTGTCTGAGCAGGACACAACAAAATCACAGCCCAGCAACGGGGACCAGACTGAGGAGTGCAAGGACAAGGACGGCGGGGGCTCTCTGAACTAGCAAAGACTGCCCTGCTTGCCAGAGACAGAAGGTGAGTTCCTGATCCCAGCCTCCATGGTGTGTTCCTTATCCCGTAACACTTGCTGGGCACAGCCATTGTACAGGTCCACTGCTCTGTTTGCTGTAGACCATGAAGGCACCATATAAAATACCTCTCCAAAAGTGTGCATTAATAGTGATATGGAACCTTAACACAGTCTAAATCTGTGCGTCACCAAGATGTGCCCTGCAGCAGATGGGGAAAGCAAAGGAAAAGGGGAGAATGTGGGCAGAAAAACAGTCAGCTGAGTGTGGTTGGTGATGCACATTAGTCAGGGACACAAACTGAATCTCTTCCTGGAAATGGATAATCTCCAAAAGGTGAGGATAGCAGCATGAGTTTATTCTTGTCTCTGCAGTGATGACAACTAGAGGTCAGGCAGAGAAGTCAGGTAGAAGGAGGGGCAAGGAGAGAGCATAGGGATACTCTGGCACTTAGCATTACTCAGGCTGTTTATTCCAGAGGGTAACAGCAATGTGATCTCAAACCCACAGGCACTAGATGAGAGTGATTAATCAGGATGTGATCCTACCACCAGTTTAGGCAGTAAGGACCTAACTCAGGACCTAACTTCCCTGCAGTTGTGTGATCTTCATCTTCACCTCCCACCAGTGGAGAGAGATGGGTACTTGCAGAACATAATTCAGCCTAAGGCCTCACCTGCTCTCAGGACACTCCTGTCCATATTCCTTAAAAAAGATAGAGGGCAACTGCATTCCTAAGGAAGCAATTGAGGGAACTAGTTGTCCAGATCGCTGCCACCCTGACTAGCAGCGGGTCATTGGCTTCACTCAGTATTCACCTCAGAGGCACAAAGGAGCTTAAGGATGAAGTGGTTAAGCTCCTGCCAAAAAGACTTTCCCCATAATCCTATTCTAGACAAAAGGCAGGCAGAAGCTCAAGTATTAGAGCTACTGGAAAAATATATAAAAAAAGCACCAGGAACTGTTTCTGTACTGGAACTAAAATGCATTTTAGTTATTAATTATTTTCAATAGTATTTAGGAAAACATGAAGGGACACCTGGATGCACAGAGCAGGAGAGGAGAGCATAGCGCAGAAGCCAGGCCAGGTCTCTCCAAAACCTACCAAAAACATCTAGAGTAGAGGATAAGGGAATTTAAGTTATCCTGGGTGACAAAAGCAGTAATTGCTTAGACACCAGTTAAGAGGAAATAAATTAGAGACACCCATTTTCACTGGGGCAAATGGCAGTAGGACTTTGAGTCCAACTCAAGCCCAGCTTTTTACTCCATTGCTATTCTGTGAAGTCATTAAGGCAGGTTTATGTATAAGCACATCCTTAAGTTTGGGGAAAGGCAAGGTACAGAAGGGGAAAATAAGGGGTTTACAGGTATCCCGAGACTGCTGTCACTGCTGCTCCCCTGTCTCCAGTCTCATCCCCAGTTATTTCCCCTTCACAACTTCATCTCCTCCTTTCCATCCTCATCTGCCTGGCCTCTCTGCAATGCCCTTTCTCACTTTCCTCATCATTCCCATGCCTCACTTCCATGCCTTTCCCAAATAGTTCAAGCTGCAATTCCAGGTGTGCTGAGACTACACATTTGGCATCAGATACATCCCTTTGATGCTTTCTTTGCCTTGACACCTATTGTACATCCAAGAGATGCTTCAAATCTGGGGGAGCCCCGTGTAGGATAGGGATGACAGGACACAAGGGGAAGTCAACCAAAAGATGTTCCCACCTCTCCTGATAGCAGTGCTCACAGGAATAGGCCCAGCTACCAAATTTTAGTTTAAAAAGATGTGTTTTCACTATTTTCTCTGCCTTTGCCCCAGGGACAGTCCTTTATCTGGTTGGGTTTCCCAAATACTTGTAGCTGGCGTGAATTCTGCTGCAATTTATTCATGATGGGAAAAGCCATGAGGAAGACAGAGGGTCCTGTCCTTAAGTGTCTGTTCTCTGTGTCCAGTCCATTGGGAACATCCCTCCATAGGGAACAAGTGCAAGACCTGGATTTTTCAACCAGAGCAGTTCAGCTATGTCACTTGACAGTAGAACTCCTAGGAGAAACAAAACTGCAAAAACAACGAGAAAAGCAAAAGCTCATTAGGCTCAAGTTGGTTAAGTCGACAGAGCATTTGGAGTGAAAAGGCCTTGTGTCTATTCCTGCTGTTGCTCTGAAGTTCCCAAAACAACATGACAGGCTGCATAATGACCCAGATGGCAGGCAGAAATAACCACAGGCTGGTTGCAGTCACTTCCCTTCTCCCTTGGCTTCTGCTTCCTAGCGCTCTCCAGACATTATTTTCAGACCACAGTGTTGATAAAATGCTACAAAGCCCTGCTTTATTTTCACATAATTTTCCCTAAAATGTTATTGCACAGCAACATCATAGTTGTGGGGTTTACTTTGCCAGCAGATGTCCCAAACAAGTAATTTTGCAAAGAGAAAAGGACATTTTGTTTGCGGTAGGAAAAGCTCTTAAAGAACAAATTGGGCATTGCGTGTTATATGCAGAGAGAGAGAGAGAGAGAGAGAGAAGCTGTCTTAAATTTGTAGCAATTTACCTTTTAACAATCAGCATTCATGTGCAGCTACAAAATGCTGTGGCTCTGTAAGACCGTTGCATCTGCAGGCATTTAATATCACAGGCGAGTAGGTCACTACCCATTGAAATGGAGGACAGAAGCACCACAAGACTTTGTTAAATTTTATAGCAAAGCGTGGGCTGAGATTTTCAAGACCAGTGTCCAGGTGTCAGACACTTTTTTAGAAACATGATGTTTGTAAAGGCTTAAGCAGCAAAGGAGGCTGCAGTTCCAAATCTAAATGGAGAGGTTGGAGTAAGACCTCGCTGGACGCAGTTAATAGAGGGACATCTTTAATTCACAGAAACCTAAAAAGAGCTTTGTTCAGGAAGCTGAAAGAGCAGTAAGATCAAATGTTAAGAAAACAACAGAAAAAAGACCTGCACTTTTCCTCTTTTGGTCAGAATGCGAAATTTAAAATGTGATTACTTCCCTGGTGTCTAGTACCACCGCTTCAGAGGCCCAAATCCCCTTAATTATTTGCCTCCGCTCACTGTGTGAGCATAATCTTTAAGGAACAGCTAGTCCTCACTGAATGGTCCATAACACAGTTGAGAGGCCGTGGGCAGGTAGTTCACACACAGTTTTTAACAGCTTATGTTTACAGGGAACTGCTGACGTCCCTGCCTAATGGCACCGATCCGACGTTAGGCCGCCACAGTGACAAAATTAGCCCTTTACAGCAGGGGAGAGAGGGGGCATCTGTCACCCTGTTGCGCCTGAAAGATGGCAACGCATGTTCTCCGTGGATGAAGGATTTAGTGGGTGTTGAGGCAAGTGGGTTGTTGGTACAACAGGTCTCTCCTGGTAAATCCTGCTGTGTCCCAGCTGGAAACCTTCCATGTGTCCTGTGTCCACGTAGCTGGTGGGGTTTTATATCAGGCAGTTCAATGAAGTTAAACTGAGAGCGTGTACCATGCATCAGCTGCTGTGCTGTACTACAGAGGCCTGGAATTTAAGCACACAAAACACTGTGACCTGAAGTGCCAGGCAGAAAGCACAGAAGTTTGCGTAGGAGAACCCAAATGATACAGAGTGTGGATACACACTGTCCTGGACAACAAAAAGCACAGTAGCAAAAGAGGATCATGATATAACTGGGACCCCCATGAGAGGTGGACATAGCTCATGGCCTCTAAGAAGGGATTACCTTGGCATGTGTTACCAAGACTGGTTAATAAGTCTCTATCAGGATGTCATCAGTAACTTTCCAGAGGGATTGTTTTTTTTCTTCTGTCAAACCAGAGATTTGACAAAAGCAAAACATGCACCAGAAACATGCCTGCTTTGACATTTTGTATTTTATGAAATGCAAACTGAAGCCCTCGTTAAACCTCGTCGAAGCAGAAAATGTTCACATTATGTTTTGAAATACTGTTGATTCGTTTTGATAGAGTGCAATTTTGGGAAAACCAGCCAGGTTGTATAATTTCCCAACATACAACCTATTAAGCCCCAACAGGATTTAAAAAATATAATTTCACTACAGCAATTTCTACTGTGGAATAGAATTACAGATGATGTCAAGGACAGGATCTTCAGAGCAGGGTTTCACCTGACTGCAAATATCTACCATGCTGATATTTGTAGCAACAGCAATCACCAGTAACCAGTGCTAATATTCCCTCCACCTGCTCTGCTCCTGAGCTTGGTAGGACACATATCCCACTCATTCATATTCAGATTTACACTGTCTGTTTGTTTCCACAAGATGCTACTTGCAAAGAGCAGCCACTATGTGGGTTTCACAGCTTCAGTTGCTAATGTCTCTTTATAGTCCTAAAAAAAAAAAAAAAAAAAAAAACCTGCACCTTCAAACCACTGTGCAGAAAGCATGGTGGGGCTTTTATCCTTGCTTCAAATAACAAGGAATAAATATTTACCTAAAGTGAAGGCCTGGAATCCCTGGAGAATGTCAAACAAGGCCTAGACAAGTAAATGATACACAAAAAAACACAGCAGCTTTTCCCTGAAGTCTCCTGAGAAAATTAATCTTTAGAGAAAATGCAGCTGGGGGTGAATTTCCAAAGCAACTCCAGGGATCTGACCTTGCAGCTCTGGCTGACGTAAACAGGAGCGGGGCAGGCAGGACCTGTGTGCTGCAGGACTGAGGAGGTTGGAAGAGGTCAGTTTTGTGATGCAAACCAGTGCTAAAGGTTATGCTGCAGCAAGCAGTACAAGCAGAAAGCACCATGTCTCAGCACAGTTATGGAGCTACTGAAGAACGTACTAGTTTCCTTGAGGCTCAGGAGAAGATTCCATTTGCTGTTGTGGCTGGATCTGTTCACTCGAATATCATCTGTCTCGCTGTTCCTCCCTGCATGGCCTAGGTGCCTCCCTGCTTACCTGGATGCTGGCAGCCCTGCACTCAAGCCTCGATAGCCCCAGCCAGCTCCGGAGGTCACCATTACACTAGGGACACTTTGGATCCCGAGCACCACGTACCACTGAATGGAAGAGTTTAGTCCTCATGCAGAATTCAAGTGCTTTGACCTAATACAGGACTTACTGCAGTTGCTCTAATTGGGGAGTTATGGAAGCCACATGGGAAAATACTAACAATGTTGGGAAACGGAGGGATTGTTTGAAAGTGGTTCCAGAGCAATGACTTGGACAGGAGAAACACGGGGAAAGACTTGAGGGATGTTGCAGGTATGTTTTTTTCGTCTAGCAAAATGAATGCTGGCATGACAGAACTGTGATTGCTATAAATACAGTGGTATAGGGAATATACATGGATGGAAGAGATCATTCAAGCCAGAAAACCATGCTGGTACAAGTGTCTTGAAGAGACACACAAATAAATATGGGGAAATTGGAAAAAGGTTTCTACCTGTCAAAGGAGGGAGGATCAGAAACAGTTGTGTGGTTGAAAGAGGGGCTCTTGTCACCTTCAGGGTTGGTCTGATCAACATTCCTCCAGCAAGGATTAGGAGACATGATGTCTGTGACAGCAACAGGCTGAGTATGATAAAGGTGCCTATGCTCCTGTGTCAGTGTTGGCGATGGCTGTAAAAGCAAATGTTTTCACTGACCCCAAAAAGCATCAGGATACACAAGCTGTTAACACCTTTAGTCTCAAGATTTTATTTGTCTCTCTCTGGCCTTAGAGTATATAGGGACAGTTACTAAATATCTCTTTTTAAAAGCTACGGATGTCTAACAAATGGTCCTTAGACATTACATTAGAGTTTGCCTTGTGATATTTCACAAGAATTCGGCCTCTAACAGAATCAAATTGTCTTCAGGGACTCCAGTTTTGCCCAGGAGTGACTAGATAAACCTTCTTTAGCTACTTTCAGCTGCAGCCCCCAGGGAGGGACATCATGCGCATCCATCTTCCTGACATCAGATTTAAGCAGCAAGTCCTGCATCGATCTGTTGTTGGCTTGAATGTCAAAGTCACTCCAGTGTCTCCCCAAATCCAGCCGAACTCTGTCAGGTTGGGAAATATGAGGCATATTGGGTCCCTTGAGACAGACCATCAGCAATCTGCATTTAATCCTCTCACAGGATGGTCAAATTTGGCACCGCATCACCTTGGTGCTGATGGGATAGCCAAAAGCAGCACTCAGTCATGCTGCCCTGCTTGAGGGCTCGAGCACTGGCCACGGGAAAATCACGCTGGAGCACGGAGTGCTTGCTAAATCCCTGGCCACCCCTCAAGTCATGCAAGCAAAAGACGACACCGTGTCAAATGAGAGAAATGCAACTTGTGCTGTTTAATACTAAAGGAAGTCATGACTTCAAAGAAAGCCAGGGTCTGAGTTATAAAGATTCACTAAGGCACAGTAAGAAAGTGGCTGCATTACAATGGTAACACTGCAGAACAGGGAAGCACTGAAAAGCAGGAGGTTACCTATGAGAGTTTCAGCAGCATTGATAATAAAATAGATTAAGACTAAATTGAGCTAGCCCTGGAGTCTGTTCAGACTCATAAAACAAATATTTTACAGTATTTAGACTTACAAACACAACTCAAAATCTGCTTCCTGAACCTATCAAACAGTGCTGAAGCCCAGGAGTGTGCTGCTACAGCACTAAGCACTCACTCGGGAGCAAAATACAGCCAATCCCAACCATCGTACAGATAGGGGACAACAACAAATGTCTCCAGCAAGTCTTGGACTCTCCTCTTATCTGCACATAGCGCTGATAATTTCAGTACCCTTTCAGCACAACTCCTTATCAAAGATCCATGCTTGAGTTCTTAAATGTTTCCCTTAAGTCTCACTTTTTGATGTGACCTAAGCCTCCTATTGCCTCTCCTGCTTTCATGCCATTTAATCCATTTTCCTTTTCTAATGTCCCTCTGGCCTGCTCCCCTCTCCCGCCCGCCCTCTTTTTTTTTTTTTTTCTTTTTTTTTTTCTTTTTCAAACTCTGCATGTTGAAATCTCCTTTGGCATAAGGGGGATCTGGATTTAAATGCAGATGCAGGAAAACACCAGCTCAGCAATTCTGAGCAGCATCCAAGCAGCTGGCAGTGGAGAAAATAATAAAATAAGAGTCAAAGTCTGGAGGCAGCTATAGGACAAGGGCTGCACTCATGGGCTGGAGGAGGATTGGGAGTGCATTTCACCCAGATTTGGGTTGTCCTGTGGGCTGTGGAGCATCCCCTGAGGCTCCTCATTGATCTGAGTAGGTATCTGGGTTATGCTCTGCTGGTTTCTCACCAGGGGCCCAAGCTGTGCAAGAAGGTCATGCTGAAGCTCAGCAGATGTTTTTCATTTACCGCTCAGTGATCCCCAGAGACCGCTAACCCTGCCGCTGTCTTTGCTTCTGTCTCGCCAGGATAACATGCTGGAGGTGGTGGATGAGAAGAGGAGCCCGGCCTCGTCCTCTCTCTTGCACCTCCTATGAAAGTGGCTTTCAGCACCTGCCCTGGGCCTTTCAGCACCCAGTCACCACAAAGGGGGTCCCCCATCCTGGCTCCACCCTTTCCTGCACCCAGTTTCAGTACCATCCCTAGCTAATCCTATGCCAGAGGACGGGGCAAGCTCTACACACAGACCCCTACTCTTCAGGGGAAACACTGTCACTTTTCTCTTGCATTTGTTTTTCTTCTATTGCAAATGTGTGGCAAGCCAATGGATTGTCTACAGGATGCACTTTATTTTATTAATAACTAATTCTACTTAGAGTTAAAATTCAGCTTTCTCGGTTCCCCAGCCCTTTCATTCCCTTAGATGCTGCTAGGACCCGGCCCCAAACCAGGAGCCTAGACCAGGGGTGATGGGAACTCTCCCTTGCCTTCAGTAGGGAGCAGGTGACAAAGCAAAAGACTGGGAACAGTCACTGCACAGAAGACAGGGCAGGAGGCTGTTACACTGTAGTTCTATAGGTGGGTGAAAAACTAGCATTCAAAGCAGCTCTTGTACTAGGGTTTAAGCTATTGAAGTGTTGGCAGAGACGCTCAATAGTCACAGAGGTTGTGGGGCACAACGGGAACAGAGCACTCCTGAGTTACACTGTAGGATGCAGAGGCTTTGGACAAACACGCATCAACCAGCCTGTTCAGAACTTGCTTTTTTCCTCCCGATAGATTTAGCAGGGCGCAAGTAGCAGAGGCCAAACCAACACTGTGAGAAAGGTCATTTTTCCCAAGAGAGGAGAATGGAGCAGGTACGAAGGACTTGGCCAAGCACCAAGCCCGCTTTATAAGACGGGAAGTGAGCAGAAGTGGGAAGGCTCCAAGTTAAGTAGACACTTAAGAGCTGGATGTGCTGAGCAGGCCAGGGAGAGCAGCACAAACCTAATAACCTTCCTTCTCAACAGCCCTGTACCAAGGAAGGGGCCAGCACTGAGAGCCTGGGCAAACTGGAGTCAAAGATAGAGGCTCCTTAGCAAATGCTTTCACCTCTCCAGTTGGGCCTTTTGTAGCCCTGTGCTGGAATAAATGGAAGTAGCTCCCCTGGAAGCTGCCACTCACAAATTTTGACACAGCCTTAAGCTATCTTTCAAAACAAGCACTGAGATGAGCATTTACAAGGACAAGCAGGCAAGACTCACAGCTCTGGATTTCAGAGCAGCTAGAGGCATACAGCAAGTGAGGCTTGCTGAAAGACAGCAACCACTTAGGAAGGGGGAAAGCAGGCACAAGTAATAAGACAACATAATTTCTGATGTCTGAATGAAAGAGCAACACGGATATCCTCATTTTGAAATGCTGCCCTGACACTGGAAGCAGTTTCAAGAATAAATGTATGTGTAGACATGTGCGCGTGTGGGAATTTATTGGATTTCATAACAAGAGCATTCGCTATCCAAGCGGTAGATTGGTGATAAGGCTGGTAAGTGTGGACTGAAATACTGTACTGTTTTAATAAACTAATATTGCACAGATGTATGTTTTGGTTTTCCAAGTTAATTCTGATGCACAGCACCTATCTAATATATCCTCAATGTGAGGCAAGCCTCTGTGTGCCAAATTCAGGATAGTTTATTGGCTTCAGTCCAGCCATTAGGCGAGAGGAACCTTTCATGCTTTATTGGCAGGATAAAGATGTTTCTTTCTAGAGCCCGGACAGTGTTTATTTGGACTTATTGAGCCCCTTCCTCCTCCTGTAAATCTGAATAATTTGGGATTTAATGAGTGATACATGGGAAGAATTGAGTCTGTACCAACCTCCTGGAATGAAATGGTATCTGTGCTTAGTGTAATTTCTCCCTGTTTATCAATATTATTTGAATGCTCTCTGGTTGACGCTCTGATGGCAGTTTTCATAATACAAGGCTCACTTCTCCATAGAGGTGGCAAAGCCCTCTTACTGCCATGTCACTCCTGTTGCAGAAAAATACAGCAGTAGCTTGGAGGGGGTGAAGTAATTTGCCTAGAGGTGCCTGTGTCCTCCCAACAGTGGTTGGTAGCTCAGAGATTTTTGTGAGAATCACCCTTGGTGCTTCTGGGCAAAGAGAAAGCCGCAGGGTCTCCTCCATACAAAGCACACCCTTTTCTCTTTAACTCAAAGAAACTGCTTACCTCTTAAAAAAAAAGACTCTTCCAGTTGGCAAATTTTACCATCAGTTTCAACCCTGTAACTGTGTAGCTAAAATTGATACCAAAATTGATTTCACAGACTCTGATGAATTAACCCTCGATTGGTAAAAAGACTGAATAAGAATCGAGGAGGGAAGAAAAAAAAAAAAAAAAAAAACCCTTAGTCCAAGCCCAATAATATACCTGCATAAAGATGGAAATACTTCACTGTCCAAACCTCTACAAGGCCAATTACTGCACGAAGCAACAACAGAAAATACTGACGGCAATTCTGGCTCTCCACTTTTGTCTTAATAAGGCTAATATCTATCGCAGAAGGATACAGCCCAGATTACTAAGAACAAGGCAAGTCCCATAAAGACAGAGACAAAAATGTAACTGAAACGTTCATCAATTTTCCACACCAATTCCCAAGCAGATAAACTGGTTGCAAATGGTACAGAAGACCAAAGCTAAAACTGGCACTTGGTGAAATACGTTTTTGTATTTAAGCTACACAGAACACTAGTTAGCATAATTTTAAGCTACACAAAAAGCTTTTTAAAGTCAATTAGAGGCACAGATCAGGAGGGGATACAGCCCTGCTGTGAAGTTCAAAACCCTGCCTGCTGCTTTCCCTTGAAAAGGCTGTGCAACAGTAGCTCAAGCCCTTCAAAGGCTCCCAGACCCTGCAGGCAAAGGCATCAGGCGGAAAAGTTCGCAGTCATTTCCTAGCCAGGCTGAAGGAGTGCAGGGATATGATGCCTGGCCAGAAATGATGCTCACTAAACACAGAAGTCAAAGTTCAGCTCCTATACGTTATGTTCCAGCACAGGTGTGACTTTCTGATATCATTACCTTTTCCCTGCACTTATATAACATCTCCCAGGACTCACCGTTAGCCATCAGTAACGCACACCTGTGTGTAACACCTTGCAGAGGGGCCCACTGACATTAAATTAGTCTTCTCTGAAGGGGACACAAGATGCACAGAAGCAGTCAGTGATTTTGTTATCAACACAACACCACAAGACTACTTTTCAGCTACACTGATGAACTAAGACAAAATCCAGAGCGAAAAACAGGTTCCTTCCCAGACTTATGGCCCACTTCTATGAATGTGGACTTAAGATAATACTCATGACATCAGTCAGGACCAAGAAATGCACAGGGGGTAAAAGCAGCTCTAAGGCAGCTTTTAATTTAAGCTAGCTGCTAGAGCATGTTACATGCTCCAGTAACTTGCTTTTCCAGCTACTTCCCTTTCTTCTGGTCCCTCTGCGTGCGAGTTATATCCATGTGTTCTCCTTGAAGGAATGAAGCTCAATGAGACATTCCCAGCATGAGTGGAGGCCAAGTATTATACACCAATTGGTAAATGCAAATCCAAAGGAATCCATATGCAAAGAAGGGTTATTACATGAAGGGTTTTCTATTTTTCCCTGTAAGAAGAAAAAAATAGAAAGAAAATGGCCTGGCCTTAAAATATTCTGAATTTAAAAAGTTAACTTACACAAAAAACGAAAACAGACAATCAATTTTTTTACTAAAAATACTTGTAAAATGTAATTAGTCACTGATTTCTTAGTCTGCCATGAAAAGAATAGGCATAGGAATAGGAACAGTCTCATACAGGCTGGCTACACTCGCTCAAGGGGAATGCATTTCCTCTTGAGGAATACAATTTCTCCAACCTGTGGCAAGAATACAGAAAAGATTTTCACTGAAGAATCTAGGTCTGAAAGGGCTTTGAGAAAAGGGACTATTTAAATCCCTAAGTCTTCCTGGCCATTAACTCATGAACTCTGCATCCTTACAAGCCAAACTTTCCCCTTGCAGACATGCTACAGCAAAAATAAAATTAACAGGATGCTGTAACAGCTGTAACAGGTACAGAAATAAGTGTATTTTGCCTACATCTCATTTTATCAACATGGAGGAAAGAATGCAGAGGCACAATCTAGGTACATATCAAGCCTGAACTCAGTACAGGAATGACAATAGCTACAACCAAGTTAATATTGCCTATAAACTATTTTTAGCACTAGGAAGGATGGCAGTCACTAGCAACAGGACTATTCCCTCTAGTAAAGGGAATCTGAACAGGGGTACTTGCCTACAGAACCCCCTCCTTCAACATCACAAAATGGGTGAGGACTTTTAAGTTGCTCTGACTGAATAAAAGGCATTTCCACAGTTACACGATAGGCTGGAAAGGGGCCATGCAGTCAATTTAATTCAATTTACTCCCTCTTCCATCTGCTCTACAGAGCCATGCTCTATTAGTCTTCCGAGAGCAATTGTTTTTAAACTGAAAAATGCCAAGAGTCCATGCACATCCAATGTATACTGTTCAAAACCACAACAGTCTCTCCAGTTTTGACCAGAAAAAAAAACGCTTCTGTCTGTATAATACCACCTAAGTTTCATTTATCTCTAAAAGTTTCAAAAGTTAAACACAAGCTGCCTCCCAGAGACGCTTCCCAACCACTTCTGATTTTAGTAGAGGATAAAAGGAACGGACTAAACTCTACTGGCACCAAAGAATGGTTCTGTTTACTTTCTCCTTTACTCCTTCACCCTCTCAGAGGGCAGAAAACACTCATTTGTACAACCAAAGAACTACAAGCAGCACCATTATCACTAGAAACCAGAGCATCTACATGCACCAGGCAGCCCTGCACACAGGTATCAACATGCTACAGGCAGAACAGCCAAGAGAGTGAAATCATGCACTGCTATGAGCAAAGGTGGCAAAAACACGTAGGCTTTTGTCAAGAAGGACTGAAATAATGATCCATTTTGCTTCCTACTAGCTATCTGCCTTTTCTAACGTACTAGGAACATAAGGACTGTGCTCTTTGCTCTCTGGAAAACTGGAAGGGAAAGGTGAAGATCATGTGTAACCCACTTCCATTTGCTCAGTTTCTTCATGCAGAACATCTGTTCTAGGTTTCTGTCTTCAACAGACACTGCAAAGGAAGTGACACATTACTGCAGGCTTAACAAAGCCAAGATACCAGGCCAAGACATAGAGATTTAGGCATGAGGCTTCTATTTCCCTCAACTTGAAAGAATATCAAATAATAATGAAGCGTCATATCTTCTACAGTGGCGATTTGCACAATTTAAATATGCATGCCACACCCGAGCACATTTTTATCCCCAGCACTAGGGAAGAAAGTCTAAGCTCCAGCAATCACTTCTCCCAGCAGTGTGCTGCACAGCTTGGCAACCCAACAGTTAATTCCTCTGATCATCAATCTGAACAGCAGCTGCTCAGAATCACAAAAGTCACCAAATGACCTCACATCAGGAAAGCCACAACAGATGCTTCTTCTTACACACTCTACTCACCAACAGACCTCATCTACAGTCATTACAAGGTCCATTTTTGGCACTGTGTATCAATACAGCCATGCAGGACGTTCCTGAAGCCTTCACGACACACGAGCATCACGTTCTGAGGGAATGTGATGGCAGGCATAGAGCTAGTGGCACAGGCCCTAGGGGAGACCAGGGTACCATGACTCGCAGCCTCACTGCGTACAGAACAGCCCACTGCAGTGCCCACCTGCGCTCCCCGCAAGAGGTCCGTCCGCTTCTCCCACAAAAGCTCAGGCTTCCTCTCCTCAAATGGGCACAATGGGGACTGCTGGAGGTCTCTCCCCACCTCACCTATGAAGAGCAACGACAAGTGAAGCAACACAAATGCTACCGTTCGCCCCTTACCACCAGCAAATCCTTTTCACAACACGGGGAGCCCTAATACTCCTCCCAGCTGCTCTCCCCCACCCTGAAGAGAATATACTCTGTTACAGAGACTTTCATATTGGGAAAATATTTTAATGTAGTAAACAAGTCGATTTACCTTCCACAGATTATTTTTAAATAAAGTTAACGTTCGTTATTAAACAAAACAAAAAAAAAGGTTCCACTTAACGGTTTACAGCCCCTAAATCCATCTCGTCCCCAGCTGATCTTGCAGACAGCAAAGAGCGCGGACACCGAAATCCTTTCGGAGGTAACAGGCTGGCATAAATAGCAGAGCAGTTTGCGGCAGGTTCGCACGGAGAAGCGAACCCCGCTGGGAAGGGAGGATGAGGCAGGGGAGAGAAAGAAAAAAAAAAAAATCGAAGCCGCAAAATTCCCTTTTGAGGAAAAAAACGGGGCAGGGGAAGAAGGGTGGTGGTGTGTAGGGGGAGAAGTACCGGAGTCTGTCCTGTTGGAAACGTCTCCTTCCCTTGTGCGCCCCTCGGCCGCCTCCAGGCCGCGCTCCCGCCGCGCGAGGGCCGACCGTTAACGGCCGCCGCGGAGCGAGGGTGGGGAGGACGGCGCCCCTCAGGCGCTGTCGCGCAGCCGGCGCAGCGCGGGC
>VWPW01026782.1:171042-311617 GCA_013389825.1 Crypturellus undulatus | reverse complement strand
GGCCGCAGGGCCCGGCAGCGGCTGCCCCGCTGCGTGGGGCTGCGAGGCGGCGCCGCCGCCGCGCACCGGCTGCCAGATGAGGCTGTAGTAGACGGCGAGCACGATGGCGGCGAGGGAGACGGAGAGCACGTAGGCCAGCACGGTGGCCAGGCGCACCCACTTCTTGTTGGTCTTGGCCGCCATGCGCGCCTTCTTGTCCCCGGTGTAAGTGGCGGGCTTGCCCCGCTCCGCGCCCGCCTCCTTCTCCTTCATGGGGGCCCGGCCCTTGGCCCGCTGCTCCACCGTCCCCTCCGTGGTGGGCGCTTCTCGCCGCCGCCGCCTCGGCCCGCACCGCCCGGCTCAGGACATGCTGCTTCTGCCGCTGCCGCTGCTGCCGCTGCTGCTTCCTCCTCCTCCTTGCTGCTGCCGCCGCGGCCCGCGCTGCTCCTGCTGCTCAGCGGCTCCGCCGGGCTCGGGGGAACGCGCGGGGGCGGGAAGGGGGACAGCGCTCGCGCGGGGCCGCCCTTAAAGCGGCAACAGCGCCCGCTCCGAGGCCCCCGAGGAGGGAGTCGCTCTTCGACTTGTGCTTAAAGCGGCGATGCCCCCGCCCGCGCTCTCCCCTTTAGGCGCGTGCGCGGCCGCGGCGACCCGCTTCGAGGCCGTTAGGGCCGTTGGGTGCGGCGCCGCGAGGCGTAGGGGGGCGACGGAGGTTTTGCCTGCGAAAGCAACGGGAACCCGCGGTCTGAATCTTTCATCTCTGCCCTGGGGAGAGGCTTTGGCTCCTTTTTGAAAGGATTCACCGTCCTCGTCCCTCTCTTCAGGCTGGAGTCCGTTTGCCCAGGTGGCTCCAGAAAGGCCTCAGAGGAGATAATAGACCGAATATCATGTGGTGTTTTGCTCTTCCTTTTAATAACAAGTGCAAGCCAGGAGAGCAGCGCTGCCATAGTGATATTTTCTTTTAGTCTTAAGAGTTTTAGCAGAAAAAATCCTGACTGTGAGAGTGACACAGTAGTGGAACAAGTTACCCAGAGAGATTGTGGAGTCTCCTTCTCTGGAGATATTCCAAATATGCCTAGATAAAATCCTGTGCAGTGTGCTCTTGGTGACCCTGCCTGTGCATAAAGCTTGGACCAGATGATCTCCAAAGGTCCCTTCCAAACGTAATCATTTGTGATGCTGTGAAATGAGAGAATTATAGATCATCCATGTGGCAAAGGATTGCATCCAAGTGGGTTTTGAAGATCTCCAGAGAAGGAGACTCCACAAGCACTCTTGGCAACCTGTTCCAGTGCTCTGTCACAGTCACGGTCAATTTTTTTTTTTCTTCGAGTTCCTGTGGAACTTTTGAGGCTTCCATTTGTCTTACTGGCCACCACTGAAAAGAGGCCAGCCTCATCTTGCTCACTCCCTCCTTTAAGGTATTTGTATACATTGATCAGGTCTCCTTTCAGCCTTCTTTTCTTCAGACTGAACAGGCCCAGTTCCCTCAGCATCTCCTCATAGGGTGGATACTCCAGGCCCCTGATCATCCTTGTGGCCCTGTGCTGGACTCTCTCCAGCAGCTCCACATCCCTCTTGCACTGTGGGGCCCAGAACTGGACACAATACTCCAGATGTGGTCTCACCAGGGCTGAGTAGAGGGGCAGCATCACCTACCTCGACCTGCTGGAGACGCTTCTCTTAATGCACCCCAGGGTTCCATTGGCATTCTCGGCCATGAGGGCACACTGCTGCCTCATGGTCAGCCTGTCCACCATGACGCCCAGGTCCTTCTCTGCAGAGCTGCCTTCCAGAAGGTCAGTCCCCAGCCTGTACTGGTGCCTACGGTTATTCATCCACAGGTGCAGGACATTGCACTTGGCCTTGTTGAAATTCTCACCACCCAGTTGTCCAGTCTGTTCAGGTCCCTCTGGATGGCAGCGCTGCCCTCTGAGGTATCAGCTTCTCCCAGTTTGGTATCAGTGCCAGTCTGTGCACTGAACAGACTCCTGTGGTGCAGAAAGCCCCTCTGGGGTGCAGTGTATAGAGAGTTCTTGTGAAGTCCAGGAGTATATTGGATGTTAGGCAAAGCTAATTAGTCCCCTGTGAGCTTTTGCATTAAAAACAAATAAAAAACTCCAAAACAAAATCCCTCTGCTTGATACAAAGGCAATTAAGGGTGCATGGGACTGCACAAAAAGGATGGCTGAGCAGACTGCTAACATCTAGCCTTTTTCCCACCATGCTTCAACCTCTTTGGGGTCCTCTTGCATATTAGCTTCTCTCTTCTTTGACTTCCATGGCTTGAGAGTGCCCCAGGAAACTCATTTACCTATGAAGCTTTTACTTATTTTCCTAAGTCTGAGTTTAGTTGAAAATTTTGGAGGCTGCGTGGATGGTGAACTCTACTGCTACCTCTTGCAGTGGGATGTCTCAGTCTGCTCTACAAGAGTCCCTTAAGGATGTAGCTGAATAAACTTGTATTATCAATCTGCCCTGTTCAGAATCGGTGCACAGCATCTAATATATCTAATGCTTCAAGCCAGAGGAGATTTGATTAAGATTATTGCCTTAATGTACTACATACAACCATGTACAGACCTCGTTCCTGAGAATAGTGATACACTGGAATAGGTGACCTAGGAGGTTGTTAAATACCTGCTTTTAATTGATGCCATCTAAAGCTCTTGAAACAACAGTTCAAAATGATTTGGTTGCAGATGATTCAGCCTTGGGACCAGGAAGAGGCACATTATAGACTCTGTAAAAAAAACAACTTTTTATTGGCTTGGTATGTTGCTTCTTAAGCTTCATACCGTCTCCTAAGCTTCCCTTTGGTTGTATCTGATGCTTGGAGGAAGCAAGACTGAGGAGCCCTTCCTGCCTGTCTCCTAATGTTTAAAGTACAGAGTAGACATGTTTAAATTCACCTGTTTTGTTGGCTGAAATCCTTGAGCAAATAGGTGAGTCTTCTGTCATACTTGGTATCTCTGCCCTTGCCAGGGGACAATATCCCAAGCTCTGCTCTTTTCAGTGAAATCTGGTTTTTGTTTTTTTAAACTATTGTTGCTTGCAGCCAGCAGGATATGGGACAGGATATGCTGTTTTATTCTGTGAACCATCTGCACAGCATAAAGGAGTATGTCCTACTTACAGGAGGGCCTTGAACGGAGAGCATGTGGTAGGAGAGCACTCTGAAGGCCAAGAAAGGGGAAAGCGTTCTTGTTTTTTATTTTTCATGTTTAGAAACACATGTAATTGAAGGCTGGCTCAAGCTGTAGTGAGGAGAGCAGTTTGGCTAAGTTTATAAAGGAGGTGTTTGCAGCATTGGGGAAGCTTCGATTTTCTTTGGTGTAATTTGAGGCTTGGCACGGTGTTGAGTAGAGATGTAGCTCAGACGGCTTCCTCAAGGAGAGGAATTCTCCAGGATAATGTGAATTGTGTTTGGCCTGTTGTTTTCATGACACCTCTCTAAAATTGAGGAAGGGTGTTCAGGGTGGCTTGACATTGCCCTGGGCTTTTACTGGACCGTAAAAACTTTGCATTTGATTCAGTGTTAAGCTCTATAGCCCCAGGACTTCCCAGCACTCTCATGTATTTCATATTTCACTTTGTGGAGAGGGAATTTGCACCCATTTCCCTAGGTGCACAAGAGGTTGAATGCAAAAGAGTTTCTCCTAGGGGGTGAACCTGCGCTGTTAGTGTTGCCTGTGGCTGTAACCACAATCAGCGCACAGGAGTCTAGGGTCAAAAATAGGTGCTTTGCAAACATTTTGCCAGAAGGAAATGTGCATGTGGACACCCACGTGCAATTTTTTGGGCTGTATTTTGAAACTAACCCCCACTTTTCAGAAATTGGACAGTGATGACTGGATTCTGTTTTTTTGCTAGCAACAGTGGTGTTCAGGGATTGCAGGCTTTGATCATTGCATATGTTCTGCAGTAATGTATAGGATATGTACGTAATGTCGCAGCAGACTGATGCCCTTTCAGCTATATGATTTGGAAATAGGCAGGAACTAACTACAGCAGCCTGGAAGGCATCACAGAGTGCTGCATATTTCTACCTTGTGAATATGTTCCTTTTGCTTTGGAGGACCATCTTTTGCTTTTTACAGAAAACCTCACTGCTCTCACAGCATCTGTCTCATTAATCCTTTTGGGATTCCGGAGCTCCCAGTGCAAAAGAGAAAAAAAGAGCCGTGAGGTGGATTCCCCCTCTCTGAGGGCAATGTTGAAGGCGACATAGACACTGTGACAGCTCCTTCACTAGAGGTCACTATTACATATTGCAAAGTGGAATTTTAACAGCACAGTAGCAGAACAGATCCCTTACAGACTTCAGAAGCGTTCATGCTAGTAAAAACATGCAGGTTAGGGTTGCAGTGTAATTTGCTCAAGCTTGGGAGACATCTAGTCAAGGCAGTTTAATAGACAACATGGCTTCGAATGGCTGCCTACAAACTCTAGCCTGTAGGATCTCTCAAGGGAGTTGCTGCCTACTTTCCCTCTGTATGCATTTTGACTGTGGAGGGTAGGAAAGAGGGATAAGGAGCCCGGAAAAAAATAGGAATTTTGTACATATCCCAACTCTCCTGGTAGGTTTTGGGGTGTAGGTGAGGGTAAGGGCAGAAAGCCAGGGAGGTAGAGGCCTTGGAATGAAGTGAGTGCAGCTTGGGAACAAAGCAGCTGATGCCTTGCAGGAGAGAGGTGGTGAAGAGTAGTTAGAATAATTCCTGCTCAAAGTGCTGATGCTTGAAAACCAGCTTCAAAATCGGAGCTTTCAACAGAGGGCAGGACAGTTGCTTTATTCTACTGCCGATGCATCATTTGTCTCTTCACAAGAGAGATAGAAGCTTCTACCTAGAGCAAGGGTATGAAATGAAAGATAAGGAGGCTGAGTTATGCAAAAGGAAGCGAGTTTCAGCCGTACTGACTGTCTTTATGCAAGTAGGGATCTTCGTAGCCGTTGTGGTTCAGTGCTATGTAGCCACTAAGAACAACTGCCAGCTTGGGCCCTTATCTCCTGGAAGGTGATTGTTATTTTTATTATTTTATTGCTCAGGAAAAGCTGAGCAATGAGGGGCAAGCAAATAAAGCCTGTGGCAGGGTTCTTGCTGTATTTGGGTTCACTCATGAGACAGAGAAAACTGATAAATATCTAGATCTGTGAGAATGCAGGACAGAAGTAGCCTTTCTGTGAGGCCTCGGTCCCATCAGGAAGAGGCATCGAGTTGTCTAGGGAGCTACTGTCACCTGCTGCTTTCTTGCTTTGAAGTATCAGAACTCTGCATGCGGAGAGACCTGGGTTATACTGTCCTAGGAGCACCTGGAGCAGTGCACTACTTTCTCAGCTGGCTGCCTGATTAGCAAGTGTAACTTTGACATGTGCAAAAGAAGCTTAATACAGTAAGCATGGCTTGGGTGTCAGGCTGGAGGGGATGGATTCCCATTTCCTAGTTTGGACTCTGATAGCTGTGGGTAAGTCAACTCAGGACTCTGCCCTGGTAAAGTAGAGATAATGGCCTTCAGCCTGGGTAGAAAGTGCGGTGCATTGTAAAGAAAAAAAAAAAAAAAAAAAGTTTATGCAGAAAACTCATTAATAAGTGAAAATCTAGAAGGCATCTTACTTAGTTTGCCAGGCACCTAAAACCAGCAAAGAAAAGTGGAAAGGATGTTCGCTTTGTTCAGTGCCTGTTGCTGCAGTGGGAGCCTGTCTGATAATTGCTGTCATCTCTGCCAGCAGAAATTGTCCTAATGTCCTGTTAGCCACATAATAGGGTGAGGTTGCCTTTCTGTGCAAGAGCCATCTGAAAAGAAGGCTACTAAACGCGGGGCAGTGCAGCAAGGGGCCCCGCAAATGGAGTCCGTAGCGAGCGAAGGTTACGTTTATTTTGCATGATATTTGGCCCGTCGCATGAAGGGGGCAGTCTACTTGTAGCCAAACTCTCCGCTGTTCTGTAACGACATCTGCTGAAATAGTTTGAATGTTGTCTGGCAATGTCTGCACTTCGTCAAAGAAAACATTTAAGGAAGTTCAGTTGCGGAAGTGCTGGGACCGTGCGCTTCACAAGGGCAACCCTGAGGAGCAAGTCCCTCCTGGAGAGCCGGCGTGCGTGTCTGTGCAGCCCATCACACGCTTTCCTCTCGGTGACCTTGCGCTGCGCTTCCCTTGCCTGCTTGGAGAGCGGTTGATTTACAATGCAGATTTGTCCGTCCTCGCCTGCCTGTCTCTGCCCCTCCTAAATTTGGCTGGGACATGATCCTGTCTGCTTTCTGATGCCAACAGTGGCAATGGCAGAGAGCCCTGCCATGTGAGAGGCAGAGATAGAGAAGAGGGGGCCAAGGAGGAGCGAAGCGCACAACTGCTGTTGCTGCTGGTAGCCGAAGAGTGCGTCTGCAGAGCACCATGTCCATGCTTACCCCGATCCTTCAGCCCCCGGAGGTGAAGGAGTATCTGTCCAAGGGTGAGCGCTTCATCAAATGGGATGATGTGAGTACCGGGGTTTTTGCTGGACTGTTACGTTTGGAGAGAGAGCTGAGAGGAGCGGGCGAGCTGAGGGTTAAAAACAAGGGAGGGTATGTATAATTTCTGTAACTCTCTTTACTGGGACTGTTAGAAGTAAATGCACAAAAGCGCAACTGGGTCTCAGTTCAGTTTGCAGTTTTTCTGATGGAGGACTCCAGGGCCCTGTGTCTGCGAGCCCGCCCTGAGGACAGTAAGCAGTGCGGGAAGTCACGTCTCTCCTTGTGAGAGAAGCACCCGCTGCATTGGGACGTGTCTGCTGGCTGGGTGGGAGGTGAGATTGAGTCTCCAGGGAGTTTCTCCATGAATCCTCCATGTCTGGGGAGGAAACTGGGCTCCCACGTCGCTTCCTCTTGTGGCCCTGTTGCTGGAGTGAGTGGAGGGTGAGCCAGGTCCTCCTGCTCTTGCCCGGCTTGTGCCCAGCCACGCAGAGAGGGGCCTGTGTTCTACCAGCTCTGAGGGGCTGTCGTGCCTCTCCTCCATTTCACACCGTGCACTAAGGCTTGATTTGGGGTGAGTGCTGTAAAATCTCTCTATTCAGCTCAGTTCATGTATCTTCAAAATACCCATTTTGCCTCTTGTGAGGGGAAGAAAGCGTGGAACAGGAGGAGAGAGGGAATTAATTTGGAAACTCTCCATTTCACCTCCCCCTCCTCACATTCTAAGAAGGCAAAAGAGGATTTCTGGCAATGCACACTCACCCGGGCGAGGGAGCCTGCCCGTCTCATCCCGAGTCTGATCTGTTTGCGCCGCTGAGGAGCGTGAAGCTTGGAAAAGCAGGGAGCAGCTCAGGTTGTGATCGCTCACAAAGATCTGGGTTTGATGTGGTCTTGCAAATGAGACTTATTAGAGGGAGGCTCCAGCAGCAACGTGTGTGGAGGGAGTTAGTATTGAGGTTACTTTCATGACCATGGAGCTGCCATGGGGTTTTAAGACCCAAAGCAGTGCGTGCAGAGGAGGGAGGTTACTTGTGCAAGGCATAAATGGGAATTGTTCAGCCGCACTGAAAAGTGAGAAGGTTATAGAAGGTACTGCTAACAGAAAGGAAGAATGCTGATGAGTATAGGTTGCAATATTACTATGCAGAAATTCCACTTGTCCTAGAAGAACAGGAAGATGAGGCCAGGGCTCACGGAAAAGTGCACCCCTTCAGGTTGCTGCTGTCTTTTTGTGCCTCAGGCTTGGGGGACCACTTTGCCCAAACCTCAAAGCTTGTTTCTTTAAGTGCTTCATCTGGAGCTGCTGGGAATTTCCCTTGAAACTCTAGGTGAATCAAGTTGAACTTTCTAGACCCACAGAGTGTTTACTTGATGTTGAAATTGTAGGAATTAGGAAGTTCATGTCCTGGATGGATTTTTGCCTAACGCTCACAGATTCCTAACTGTTCCTGAAAAGACTGCTCCTAATTATCAAGTTGTTTACCAACTTGATCTCCCACAATAACACAGACCTTCAGGAGTGGGAGGCTATGATCACATTGCTCCATTTCCACATACTTTCCTGCTTCATGCTTATGACAGAAGCAAATGACAAGAGCTGCAGGCAGCAGGATCGCTAGCAGACGGGAGGGTAAAAGCAGCTCTTCAGAGGTCATGGAGCCTGGGAACCTCACTTTAAGTGACATGATCATGTCACTGATAATGGTTTTGGACTCTTTCCACAAATGGTTCAGACGAAGGAAAGAAGGTAGATCAGCCTGGCTCTTTAAGTCACTCTCTTGGGAGCCAGACCGAAGCTTTTGCTGCATGCAATAGTTTTTCAAGCAAAGATGAACTTTTTTTTTTTCAGTGCCTACATCTGGTGCAGCATTTGTAGTATCTTCCCTAGAGGAGAGTGCGATAGGATTCCTTATAGTGTGGACTGCTCCGACCTGTTCCACTGAGTTAGTTTGTGACACTTTGGAGCATGAACCAACTCTTTGCTATGTCTTGTTTCGCATCCATTAGCAGCTGGGGCTTCCATCCTGCTTCATTAGGAGCATAGTTAGCTCCTAATATACAGCAGATAGTTTAGGTCAAGAACTAGCTTGGGAACCCTTCCAAAACCTCAGGTAGTGAAATGTAGTAGCTGACCTCTTAAGTGAAGCACGCATGAATTTGGCTCCATGCTGACTCTTAACCCTCTAAACACAAGTGATGTTTTTTGTCCTTTGAAGATTATGCAGTGGCCTGGCACACGATGCCAGACCACACGACGGGGTTTCATGCTTGCTTTCTGCCCTAAATTTGAACTCCACAGTGTAAGCAGAGGAGTATTAGGCTGCCAGACTGTCCTGGGGAGAACTTGCCATCTCCTTTGCTGCCAGGAGTTACTGGTGTTGTGAGAGCCTGCCTAAACCCCGCAGCCAGCTGCTTCCCTGCTCAAGGGACATTATTACTGCCTCAACTTTTTAGAAAAGCTGCTTGGTGGAAGATAAGGTTATCTAGAAGCATAGCACAACGCTCACTGCTGGTACAGTGCCTGTTTTGCTCCTCATGGCTCGTGGCCATGTGTTCAGAGAGGCAGCTGGGAGCTCAGTGTGCCACTGCACACACCAGCATTGCCCCTAGGACACACTGGAGGCAAAGAACAGGAAGAGGAAAGAGAACATAGGGCACACTGTGGCCTGGAGGGCTTGCTGTAGTGGTCCCTGCCCATGCAGAATATTGCATCTGGAAATAGAAGTTTTGGGGAATATAGTTACACTACTGGGAATATAGTTACACCTTAGGGATCTCAGCTCAGTGCTTTGATATTTCATCCTGCAGTAAACCTGAATCCCTACTAGAAATGGGCAAGAGGCCTTATGAGCATTTGTTCAGTGGCGGCAGATGTTAAGTGCTCCCAGGCTGGGGTGCTGAGCACTCTCTATGTTTGTCTCCAAAGAGCTCACGCTAAGTCACTTCTTAGCACAGGCTTGGGTGTGAGATGAGAGTGGATGTTGTCCTGAAAATACAGGTGAAATTGCCTTTAGCTGGAAATTGCAGAAGCAGCCCTGGTTATTCACAGGTGAGGTACACAACCTCACAGTAACAACATATGCTTCCTTTGCAGTGCATGGCCTTGCTGTGAATCAAGCTTTGTGCCTACAGTGTAGGAGTTTAAATAGGAGCTGGTTGCACAGGTTCCTTTTGTAGTCCAGGTAGAGCTAGCCCTTGGAGTTCAAGAATCATCTCCTCGGGGAGATTATCTGTTGTATTAGACTGACCCTCCTTCAAATTCTACATTTGAACTGGGAACCTTACATCTCAGGATGAATTCTCCAAGTCACATACACTATTAGCCTTCTTTCTGTCTCATCTTATTTATTTTTAATATTAGGAAACAGCAAGTGCTTCTCCTGTGATTCTTCGGGTAGATCCAAAGGGCTTCTACTTATACTGGACCTACCAGAATAAGGTAAGTGCTGAGATTTCACTGCTTGGTTTCTGAATTGTCATTTCAAGTTTGTTACGAATTGAAACACCAGACAGCCTTGAATACTGCATTTGGGAGAGCAAACTGCTACTCTCATTCCACTTAGCTGGAAACCTCCCCACAAATATCTGAGAGATGAGTACTTATTCAATGGCAGGGTGATCTTCAGATTTTCAGAAAAGAGCAGGAGATCAAGCTACAAACATATAGATGAGCACGGGCTTTTTGTGCTTGTAATGCAGGCAGCCTTGTATCTGTGAAGTTCCTCAGATGTGCTTCAAAGGTCTTGGTGGGAAGGACTAGCACCAATTTCACTGTTACTCAGCGAGCTAAAGGATTGTCCTAAATTGTGTCCTAAAGTGTGTCGCAGTGAAGCTAGAAGTCCAGTTGCAAGACATACAACTAGATATGTGCAGCTTCAGCTAACCTCTGCCTAATGTGCAGTCTGTGCTGTAATTAACAGACCTGTTAGTGCTTTAGAGATTGAAAAAAATAGTGGAGAGATGTAGAGACTCCGTCAGGTATGAAGAGTGATTGTGCTCCTCTAAGGCCAGGGTGCTGCATGCACATGCTGTCAAGGTAAAGCAGAAGATGCTGGTTCCCTTGATGCTGGAGGAAAGTGATAGGAAAGAAATTTAGGAAAGAAAACTGAGTTCCTTCTGAGTAGCAGTGAGGGGTGGAGGAGGCTGGCTGACTGAAGGTGGAAGGCTGGGCTTACTTCTGCTTTCCAGAGCAGAGCTGTGGTTCAGCTCTGTTTCCTCCTCGTGACCTACATGCTGAGGAGGCATGGCAGATAGAGAGACACAGGCTGCAGTCCTGCCAAGCAGCCTGGCCAAGATGTTTTTAAGGAGAGGTTTGCTTCCTTGGAAGCTCGTGCCTCAGAGGGCATGGTGCTGTGAGGTTGGGGACTGTCCCATCCTTCTAGAAGACGGGCTCTCCTTGCAGCTCTCTCTGTGACTCATGCTCTCTTCCAAGATCCTTTCAAGGATTTGCTTGTTGTGAACAGTGAGAGAGCAGGACACCAGGAGAGAAGAGAGGGGATGAGGGAGAGGAGAGAGAGCGGCGGCCCCTGGAAGGATGGAGAAAGAAAAGAGGGAGGGGAAAGAGGAGAGGGAAGAATAGGGAAGGGTGGACATGGGGAGAGGGAGGCAGGAGAAAGAGGAGAGGTACAGAGAGAAGAGGGACAGAGAGAAGGACACAGAGAGGGAGAGAAGGGAGAGAGGGATGCAGGGAGAGAAGTAGAGAAAGAGAGGGATGGAGGAGGAATAGAGAGATGAGAGAAGAGAAAAGGGGGCATAGGGAGAGGAGGAGAGGAGATAGAGGCAGAAAGAGAGAAGCGGGGACATGGGAGAGGAGAAGAGTAGAGAGAGATGGACAGAAAGACTAGACTACTGTTCCATCACACTTGACAAGCAGATGGGAATACATCTAGAAGATACAGTATCTGCATTGTTTTTGTTGTTGTTGTGATCTTGAAAAATTCTATTAGCTGCTGCAACAGGTATGATTTATTCTCCAGGTCCATGGTGAGCAGGCAAATTAGTAAGAGAGGAAGGAAGTTCAGGTTGGATACTAAAAAAAAGTGGACAAAATAAACACTACAAGTAGCCAGGGGAGAGACAGCGAGGCTGCGGAGTCAGCATTCCACTATGGGAATAACTTCAGAACAGATTAAGTGTTAGTCTGTTGGGAATGACCCAGCTGGAGATGGTCCTGCCTGTCTTCCAGCTCAGTTGCTTCGTGTTCAGTATGTAGAGACTAAAGAAAGACTGGAAACGTTAGTGACAGGAGGTTCTGCTTTGCTGTTTGTGTGTGCTTGTTCTGCACTACTTATTTCCATTAGCTGAACCAAATGAGATGGAGTAGGATGGACAAATGGCTAATACCAGCACTGTGCCTTCCTTCTGCACTGCTTAAGAGCATTTCACGTTCTGCCTGGGCAATCTGACACTATCCATTTTCAAAGATGACACTGTTGGCTTTACTGGGTTTTGTTTGCTCAGCCCTGATTTAGCACCCTCATTCTGCCCTGAAGTGAAGGTACAGGTGTGGTGGTGTCCCTGCTCCCTCCTTGCCAATGCAAGTGGTGGCAAAATTGCCAGTTAGGCTCTCTTTCTGCCTGGATCTTTGAGCCTCTCCCATAACCAAACAGCCCAAACAGTGTTGCTGTGCTGGGGCTAGAGAAGCCCAGGTGCTGCCAGTGAAAATTCATGGGAGCTGGGGCCTGTTTTGTGCCTAGGCAAGAGCTGTGTTTCATCCCACATGTCAGAGCCTTGCTAATCCTAGTCTAAGAGGGAGTTACAGACCAGTGCAGCCTCTACACTATCCAGCCTGCCAGCTTCTTGTGTCGGCAGCTACTGTATCCCTATGTTGCTCCTGATGGAAATGCTCTTCTCCAGTAGAGAACTCTGGATAGAGCTTAAAGAGATTCTGTAACCATCTTGTATTTCCTTCTTCCAGTGCCTTCATCTTCCTTGTCCTTATTTTGTTGTAGGAAATGGAAATTTTGGATATAACCAGCATCCGAGACACTCGAGCTGGGAGATTTGCCAAAATTCCAAAGGTGAGTGTGAGATTTTGGTTTTGCACAAGGGCAAATCTGCTTAGAGCTTTGGCATAAAGTATGGCAGGTTCCCCAGGGCTCCTCAGTGTACCCTGAAGAAAGACAGTTCCAGATTCTGATGTCCTTGTTGGAAAGGATATGTTAGAAAGCTGGGAAAACAGCACAGCAGCGGGGTTCTCTCCCATGCCATACGTGGGGCTGAATGTAAAGGCCAGGCCAAGAATAAAGCTGCATGGGAAGTTCTGCCAGAGACTCGTGATGTCTGTACTGAGTCACCAGGGCTTCTCCCTTGTGCGAAGATGCCCGAGCTGGCTAAAGGCAGCTAGAAACCTCTCATTTCTAGTGAGATTCAAGCCCAAAGTGTTTCTTGCTCCTCTTTAAAGGGAAGAATATGTAGTTTCACCAAAAAGCAGTGTTACAATTTTTCTTTTACTTTCAAGTAAATTTGTCTACTTGCAGGGTAAGAGACTGAAGGGAACTATATGATTATGGCTTTGATCTTTGGTTTCAGTTATAATTTAAGCTTTCTGGAGCAAAGCTATTCATGCTATGACTTTATCCCATTATTTTAACTTTTTCATATATGACAAAGGCAAGTAGAAAATAGAGGTAAAGCTGGATTGGGAAAAAGAAAAGAAAAAGAGAAAATGAAGGAGTAAAAATAATGGCTCCATATAATAACATAGGTGATTCTTAGTCTAATGTAAAAGAGGAAGATTTTGCAATATATACTGAGAGTCCTGAGCAGCCTCTTTGCGTAAGAAGTATGGCTGTTTTCCCGACAGAACTGTGCAATGTCTATTCAGAGCTCTCTGAGACTCCTCTTTCAAAAGAATGTAGTGAGATGGACTAAAAAGGATGGTGTCAACAAATCTCATGTATTTTTTTTAACCCTAGATTTTAGCAATTAGTTAAGGAAGACACTCATTGTGAACTGTCAGGAAAAATGCTTGCACAAGTGCAGAGCTGCCCCTCCATGGAGGGAATTTGCATCCTTCTGTAATGAGCCCTGCTCACGAGCAAGGAATTGCTGTGGCCATGAAACTAAATCCTGTTTTCTGACAGTAATTCACAGTACAATTTTGGGGTGACCACCTTCCTTATCAAAAGACAAACTGGCACCTTGTTGTGTGAGAACAGCTGTTGCGTAAAGAACAATTTAAAATCTTTTCCATCAAATTGAAAGCAGCCTGTGTCGTAGTCAAGGGCATTTACAGAAGAGAATAGGAGTGGAGATCTTGGTATGGAAAAAATACTGCTTGAGAAAAAAAAGAAAAAAAATGTAAGTAAGTGGGTAAGTAAAAAGGTAGGTAAGAGTGAATCAGTCAAGATCCAGAAAGATCTGTGCTTGGGCCTGTGACAGGCAATATATCTATGCATGTTCTGCAAAAGTGCTAACTAGTGGCATCATGAAGTTTGCCAATGGTCCTGAGATATTGTGGGTAATAAAATGAGGGCTGGTTTGCACACAGGCAGTACTGCAGACTGACTGAATGATCACAGAGGAGATAAAATTCAGCACAGATAAGCATCAAGTGATGCACACAAAGCAAAACGATCGTAACCTGCTGTAACAACCGGCTCTCGAGCTGACCATTACTAATTAAATCAAGATTATGACGAGAGTGTGGAGAAATATGGTAGAGTGCTGTAAAAGCCAGACTTGAATGGAGGAGATGAATGCAAAACCTTTGCTCACTGTTTCTTCCAGTGGGAGAACTACTCATCAAGTGGAATTTTCCGGAGCACAAGCAAAAGGAGGTGCTGTTTTACATGTTGCACCATTGCACTTTGCCTTGCAGGTGTTGAAGACTTACCTGAGTTCATAAAAATCATAGATCTTGAAGCAAATGCCACTTGAGGGTTATTAAAAAGCAGCTAAGCGTCCAGTTTAGGAAGCTGCTGAATAGCATGTTGCTGGAAGCTGCAAAAATGTGTCAGGAAAGTATCCTGACAGTTTCGCTGTCCTTTTATTCTTCCCCAGGCATCTTAATTAATCTTTGGTTGATCTGTAGCTGTTAGATTTTAGCCATTGTAAAGGCCAAAGCCAATATTTTACAGTCCTGGGAAGTGCAGCAGTTCAGCTTGTACAAAACAAAAAAGAAACAAAGGCCAAAGCATTAAGTGATTATTTTTTCAAAATGTTTGCAATGTATAACGCATGTCATGACAACCTCTGCAGTGAAAATCCCCAAGTGCTTTGGGTTGTGGATGTCACTTAGGGAGAATGCAGAAAGCAGTGAGAAGTTCTTGACATGAATCCCTGCACTTTCCAGATGCGGCAGCCAGGTCTGGGGTGTAATTTCAGGGAGGTATAAATGAGAAAAACCGATGTGACAAAGCAAGCAAACACAGAAGGATCTATTAGAGATGGAGGGAGAAGGAGTGAAAAAGAGTGCAGGTCTTCCCTATTCAAAAATAATGACTTGGGATGGTTTGGGGCTGTAACTGCTGAAATTTAATAGTTACTTGTTTCACTGACCACAAGCAGAGGAAAAGGGCTAACGAATGATATTTAAGACAAAAAGAGCAAGATCTTGCGATGATAGTATCAATAACAAATAAGACATCCACAACCTCCATATGGGAAAACTTGTAATTTCTTTTCCATACTGGATTGCAGCTGAAGGCGTCCTCCCATGACCTCCGCTATGCAGGTTTCCCCCTTAGTTTTATTTTCTTTGAAAACTGCTCAGGACGTTCTACATTTTTTTTTTCTTGAGGGGATTTTTTTTTTAAGAGATGGGGCAGGATGAACTTTGGCTCATGTTCAAGCATAATAAAGATAAGAACTAGCAGGGACTTTGAACATAAATGAGACAAGATAAAAAGCCATTAAATGCAGTTCAGCAGCATGCCAAAGCAGATCAAGATGTTATTTACAATGCAACCATTTGAATAACAAGGAACAGTAATGGCAGCTCCGCTTTGTCTCCTTATAATGTATTAAACCCCCAGAACACTGGCTCGGGATGTAGAAATTAGTTATGGACCAAAATATGTGATGTTTTAGGTCAGACTGATGGGCTATTGTCTTGTTCTTTGGTTTTATTTAGACGTTTCATTGAGCATTGGCTTCAAAACAAGAATGATTTTTCTTTTTTTTTTTCATAGAAACTGAAGTTATATTTTCCAGCCAGCCCTCAATATAATGAAATAGTTTCATCCTCCATGCACGTTTTGTTATTATTGAACCCAGAGGTTCTGGAGTGAAGGTGTACAAGGGAGAAATTCATGATACACATGATATTTTGAGTAGACAGCATATGGACCTGTAGTGTTTGGCAGCTGTTAAGGCCGTGAACATTCACCTTGCAGTCAAAGTGGAGCGTTGAGCTCTAGACTGTCACCTAATCCCAGTGATTCTGCAGCATTGCAGAGGGAAGCAGCAGCTCTGGAGTTTGAGCGTCATCTCAGCGTTGCCTGGTGGATTCAGCAATATCAGCTGTATCTGATGAAATGGCTTTTTGCCACGCAGGGCCTTTTTGCTGCCCCCTCTATCTCCTGCAGTGCGATCCCTTAGACTGGGAGGCCTGAAGCTGCTGAGGAGCCAGAGGCTGCATCTCCCCCTTGCAGCCCGTTGCTGCTGCATTCCTGCACGCTGCAGGTCCTTTTGTTCCTGTGAATCTGCGCGCCACTGCCTTTCCCAGTTCCTTTAGATAAGGAGACCGTAGGAGCTGAGAACATTTCATCTGGGCCTTTCTTGTGCCTTATCTCTGAGCTTCTTGGAACAAATACAAGCTGGCTCGCCCACTTCGAGCATTAGTGAACTCTCAGCAACGGGTCTTGTGTGCATCTCCTAAGGGGACAGCCTATACCCACATGAGCATTACATGCATGATCAAAGCCATTTAAATAAACTTGATGCTTCCTTTCCTTTTCCCAAACACTTTCAGCCTGTAGAAACACCCCCTTCCAGGCAGGAAGCAGCAACCAGAGAGCAGTGGACGTATTTGCTCTTTGCTCGCGTCTACTCTCCCTCCTGTTCTTCCAGCTTTGATAATAAATCAACTCTTGTGCTTAGCTTCTTTTTTCCCACGTTTGGTACTACTGCTCTGCTGTGCTGCGTATTGCACGGCACGAGCAAGAATTTGGGCTTGAAAGAGACTGCTGGGGTAGCCAAGTCCAGTCCTCTCTACTCACAAACCCTGCATTGTGTAATTAGTTTCAGGAAGATACAGAAACACCCTAGGGTAGTAAACAGATGCAATGGCAGCAGAACCCGATTATCGCTCGATTGCATCCTCTTTCAAGGGGAGAAAAGACTGCTCTCTCCATCTCTTGTGTTAGGACTGGTCCTTTGCTTGTATTTGCATGAGAATTTGCTTTTCTCGGGATTATGAGCCTGGTTCATACAGGTGAGGGCTGTAGGGAAATCAGCAGGGTGGGGAATTAAATAAAAGCTGAATCTGTAGTTTGACTACTCCACTGGTGGGTTGTTTTGGGATTGTGTGGGGGTTTTTTTGAGTGGATTCACCAAGCATGTTTCCCTCGCTCTGATTTGCATGGGGAACATGATTGCCCTGCTTTCCATGCAGCAATTCCGATTTTTCTTTCATGGCCTGCTGCAAGGTGGCACTAAGTCATTACGTGAAGCAGCAGCACAGAATGTTGAAGGGTTCTCAAGGAGCCAGATTTGGCATCAGGGTCTATACTCTTGACAAACTGGAAAGGCTGAAGCTCTGCCCCAGCTTTCAGCCTGCTCAGGACATACCACGAACACAGATGTCCTCTGGAGAGCCAAGCGACACCAGATTGCAGAGAAGGAAGAGACGGGAGGAGTTAGCTCGTAACAAATACAGGAAATGAGTTCAGCATAAACCACAAGTTCTCTATTGTCTTAGCTTGGTGTGATATACAGTGCGAGAGGTAAGGAAGCTGAACAAGCGCCAGCAGGTTTGCAAGGTGGGGTTGAGCTTGAAACCAAAATCCTAATGTTTCACCCCAGTACTAAGAAGTTGAACTCCACGAAGAGGTTGCTACGAGTGTGGGCAAGAGGTGTGGGTACATGGGTGCTGCTCACTTCTCCCCAGGAAAATTGCTCACAGTGCAAAAATGTGCCATTCTAAAGAATTCCTAACTACTAGAAAATAGGCAAATCTGTTGTGTGGTTTTCTTCCTTCCATCTGTTTGACTTGCCCCTTTTCTCCTTCCAGTTCCTCTCAGATCACACAGCTTTGAGTTACCCCAGGGAGTAGTTGCTTTTGGGAAGCAGGATGCAGTAGTCAGATGATCTTGAGTTATAATCCAGCCCACTGTATTTTCCTAGAAATGCCTGGTTGCCACATACATGTCAAAATGCAAGCGTTTTGGAAATTTGGAAAAATGCAATGAAAAGAGCCTGCATAGTGCTTTATAAAATATATATGCAGTTCTGAGACACAAACCCGAAGCCAGGCAGTTTTGAAATTTCAACTATTCCAGTCCAAATGTGAAGAGCAAAAAAGGAATTGCTTGGATTCGTGTCACTGTGGGATGGAAATAAACAGTCGTGCATGTTTGTTTTTATTTTTAAACTGTTCTAGGGCAAGTTAGAGGTCTGTGAAAGTCTGAGATGAGGGAGGGCACTTCCCTCAATTTGCCCAAACTCAGACATCATCCATTTAATAGCAGTTTAAATGTTACTGAGCCTAGGCTGATCATGGGCACTGGTTCTGTATGTGCTTGAAGTTCATGGCAAACAAAGGGGTAAAACCTCTTCTGTTGAGGTTATTACTGGGTTAGGGTTTCAGCTGTTTGCTTTAACTTTTTGAATTGCAGCAGCTCAGTCGTGCATCTAACATTTGTGCATCTGAGAGTTCTGATTTTAGCTCCAATTAAACTTCTGAGTCTGACGTGCCCTGCTAACAATGCCTGAGTGTGAATTTTGCCCTTATTTTCTGAAGGAACATGCAATTTGATAGCCTCCCTGTTTGCTTTGATAGGGATTTCTCCTACACTTTAGATAATGGATTGTCATGCTTTATTCTAGGATATGGGGATTTTATCCTTTTATTATGAACAGCAACTCTTAGCATAACTCTGGGATACCTTGGCTTAGTGGTGCCTTACATAGGAACACAGAGAATGCCAAATAATTTAAAGGGATTCTATAAATATTCTCACAGAGTGATGAAACCCAAGTATGACTAATTGGTTGAGCACTCTACTTTACAAAACAAATCCAAGAAAGCCATCCCCGTAGGATACTGCAATTGTTATGGAAAAAAAACAACACTACGAACCCAAAACTAACAGCACTTGGAGGGAGAGAATAAGCTCTCCAATAAGCAGCTCTACACCTGGTAGATCTCTCTGGACCCCCTGGTGGGGCAGGGAGGTTGTAGCTAATCTGTGCTAATCTGAACAGTGCTAATCTGAAAGACCTTATCAGTGTTTTGGCAATGGGCTGTCTGTAATAAGCTGGTCTAGCATGAGCAGACCGGATACCCATCTGGCCGTCTGCAAGTTCAGGCTGAAATCTCACAAGGAATTTTAAGAGCAATCTCCAGTACATACTTTGTCAGGCCAAACTAGGGCATTTTGTGGTATCAGTCACAATATTCTGTTCCTTGGAAGATCAGGTAATGCAGACCCCAGGATAATAAAATTATTATTATTATTATTATTAATAATAATAATAATAATAATGAAAGGCAAGGAAGATAACACAAAATTTTGCAAGCTGCAAAGAAGCTTGGTACAAATTTGGATCAAGGTTCGTATTAGGTTGTGTTTTCTCAAGTTAGCATCATTCCCTCTTCATTCTCACTTTATCCTCATCTATTTTTTTCCCTTTTGCAGTGCCAGAAACTCCGAGAGGTTTTTAACTTGGATTACCCACATAGCACCTTCCTGCTTAAGACTCTGACTGTTGTGTCTGGCCCTGACATGGTGGATCTCACTTTCCATAACTTTGTGTCCTACAAGGAGAACGTTGGCAAGGTATCAGGGCCTGAGGGGAAGGGGGCACTGGGAGCACTGTGGGTTGGAGCATTCAAGGGAGAGCAGGAAAGGAGAGGGGAGGACAGGGAACCTGAGCTCTGCCAGTGTTAACGACAAGGTTATAAACACAGCATTGTGCTCCAGGAAAGCATGGTACCTCTGTAGTTCTAGACACTTCTAGAAAAATGTCACACCGAACTTCTTCCACTTGTTTTGTTCGTGTTGCAATTCCCTTACATCCAGCTTTTTTGTTTGTTCCCAGAGCTGGGCCGAGGATATCATGGCCATTGTTCGGAATCCCCTCACGTACAATGCTTCTCGATATACCTTCTTAGAGAAAATGTAAGTGCCTTCTGACAAACGTGTTGTTTTCTAAAACATTAATGTATGTTCTGCGCCAGAAATAAAAGGTTCTTCAGCATTCAAGTCCTTTGGCAGCTGTAAAACAAGTCCTGTGTCAAGTCAGGAGCCCCAAGGCAAAGGTAGAGGGTTGGTAGTTGGGCCGTATGTCACATAGCAGCTGACTGGCACCAAAGTACTTGAGTCTTTTGAAAAGGCACTTGATATAAGGCAGAGATTTGGAGCCTCTGATACGTCCCCTCCTCAGTCCCAGTGCCAACCTGCAAGAATACTGCCTCTTTTTCTTACCTCTGTAATACTCTTTGGTTGGCCCCCTGGAATCATTGAGGAACACTAAGTAGCAGGTATCATTATTTAATATTTATATCAAATGTTTCAGAGGAATCTCTTACTTGGATATCAAAGCTGCTATCATTTGCTTGTCTCTCCCAGGATTTGGGGACAGGTTTTCTCTGAGGCAAAGCTCACAGTCTGTTAGGATTCTGGTTATTCTTTCATTTTTTTTTTCCTAACTGTATTTTCTTACTTTATTCATACTGATAAAGCTGAAAGGTTATAGAAGTGAATTTTCATCCTTCCTCTTGGCTTTTTTTTTTTCACAGCCTGGTAAAGTTGAAGTTGCAACTTAATGCAGAGGGAAAAATTCCCGTTAGGAAGTAAGTATGGATATTTGTCTTCATTGTGTGTCAGTTAGACTAAAGGCAGAGTATGTGGTGAGAGGACTGGTTTCAGCTGCCTGCTCCTGATGCACCAAAGAGAAAAAGCTTCTGGATTCAGGTCAGAGAGAGAACTCTGGAGAGAACTCCTGCTGCACCCCTGGACCCCCACAAAGAGAAGAGTTTGACACATAATCTGGAATACCTTTCAAGACTCCTCTTCATCTGCAACAAGAAGTTGTCTTGATCAACCACGGATTTCACTTCCTGGCTGTTGCCATGTAGTGATCAACAAAAACAGTTAATATTCTGGTCAAGGCTTTCTTTTGCTGAGCTGAGTTAAAGGGTGGATGAGGTGTAGGATACTTAAATGTAAGAAAGCTTGTTGAAGCAAAAACCAACCTATTAATTCTCTCCCACTGCATTGTGTGACGTGAGTCTAGAATTGATTTTGTGCCACTCAGTGTCCTCTCTGCTCAAATCACTCCGTGATTGGTCTTACAGTTCCTCTGTGTTTGGTCAACTCATACTGTGACAAAATACTGCACTGCAGTGTTGAATCCCCTTTTTGATGCATAAATTATCCTCTAAATTAAGAGTATGGACCTGCAGTCAGTGCATTCTTAGCAAGTCACTGGAAGGTTTTGAACTACCTTGCCTCTAGCTTTGTGCTGCATTATAGCTTTGCAAAAAACACATGCCAATAACCTGCAATAAATGCACGGCCTACTGTGTGTTACATTGCCTAACAATTCTAGACTGAGTCTACACTGGCTAAATCTGTTCCGGGATAGTTGATTCTTATTCAACAATAAATGTTTGTTGTTGCTGTTTCTTGTTTTCTAAACCACCAGCCAGCAGGATTTCACTTGGTCAGAAGTGAGCGTATTTGTCAGAAGTGAGCGTATTTGTCAGAGGGTTTTTAAAAATATAGGTCTTTAATGAATAATGCTCTAGGGGTGAGTTCTTTAAACTGATCTTTAAAATGCAAGCAGAGAGAAAAGAGCCTATTTTTTTTTCCAAAACAAGCTTAAAATAATCTCTGCCAGTTCTCTTTCCTAAGCACCTCTTACAGAGTAGTTAAAAGTGCTTTACTATCTATAGTTAGAGAGCAATTAAATTAGACCACCTGATAGTCCAGATTAAGATTTATAAGGTTTATAAAAGTATTTGGCATCTCCAGGCGCACATAAGTGTTCAGTAGGCTTTCAAATCTCCATATCTGAATAATTTTTGGGAATGCCGCTAAGCACCTGCCTTTGTCTTTAGGTATTTACATCCCTTTGAAGCGTAGCAAGGGCGCTGTGATTTTTGCTTTGCAAAGGGGTGTTTGGGAGCTGATACGGAATGAGTTTGCATCCATCTGCGGCAGCTGAACATTTTTTCAGCCTCTCGCCACATTTGGCGCTTCTTGCTCCCATTATATGTCTGTGAGCACCTGAGACACCAGGAGCTTAACAGGATTGACACCTGAATTTATCCACAGAGGAGACATCATTGTTGTTGGTTGGAAGCTTCTGAAAGTAAAGAGAATTCAGTTATTGTCAGTACTACATAAAATGGCAAAGATTCTGCTTTAAGCTGAAGGCTTGACAACAATGAATTCTGCCCTGCAGACCAGTGCTCTGCTTTCTAAACAGGAGTTGACCTTTGGTTTCTGCAGCAGCCTTTTGTCCTTCCATCATGTATTAGGGCAGCTTCTTTGCCTGTGTGATGGGTTTGTTCCTCGGATTTGTGAAAAGCCTTTGTTTTCCCGGACATAAAATTTTGTCTTCATCCACAGCAGCAAATTTGCATGAAATTTATGCTCAGATGCCTGCTATTGCATATAATAGTGTCTTGTGGGAAGAAATGTCCTTGAGAATTTGAAGCATGATGTCAAGGAGGGCACTTCCAAGAGGTATGAGGGAAAGGACAATCAACAGCGATTTTTAGGATAAAGTGATTCAGCTTAGTGTCAGAGCGCATATAGAGTCCATAGCAGAAATATTTTTGAGAGCAGTCAAAAATTTACCGTAGAAATGTCGTTTATTAAGCCTTGGTCCCCAGGTACTCCCCTGAAGTAACACTTTCTTCTCTTGCTCATGTTTACAATTTTCTTGACCATCCCCTTCATCATATATACTGACCACCCTCCTATATATCTTGTACTCTGGCTGTTTCTCCCAGCCACCAAATCCAGACATTCTGATTTCACTCCAGTTACACTGTGGTTATGATGTTTTCCCCTCTCTGATCAGTATTTTTCAGATGTTCCCTGCAGATAGGAAGAGGGTGGAAGCAGCATTAAGTGCTTGTCATCTTCCCAAGGGCAAGGTAAGGATCTGACTAGCTAGTCTGAGAAAATCTTTGCCTACTCTGGCCATGATGCTGTTGACTCTGAGAAAAAAAAATCAGCAGCTCTTGGCACTGCTACCAACCTGCTGAGCACAATCCCAGCCCCTGACACTCCTATTTTACAGCCACAAAAGTGATACCAAGAGGCAGTTTGCTTTACTGTCCATTCGGAGATAGGCCATTACAGTGCTTCTCCTCTCCATCTGCTCTTTTCTCAAGAGCTTGCATGATGCTCCAGTTGCTCATTTATATTGTTGCAAACAAGTGCTGTAATTATCCTCTATCTGTGGGTGTTCAGTGTTAACAGAGAAGTGAAGGCAGGAATAGGTTTGTGATACTGCCAGGTCTCTGTTTCATTTTCAGAATGATGCTATCAACCCAGAGGACTTCCCTGAGACTGTGTATAAAACTTTCCTTATGAATCTATGTCCCCGGCCTGAGATTGATGAGATATTTACCTCACAGTAAGTTTTCCTTAAGCCACAGTGGTTTCTTGAGACAAAAATCAGGTATAAAGGAGGGGAGAGGGATAGGTGGTCTGTTTCGTGTGGCTGGTCTTGAGCCTTCCTAGAAAGGCAAGTACAAAATGGTCCCTGAACACCTGCACTGACAGGCTGAACAGAGAAGATGAGGCCTCGCTGGGCTGCAGGAACGCTCCTAATGTGACAGGGCTTGTGGCCACAGCCAGACGAGGCCTTGTACAGGGTGAGAACGATAAATGCTCACAAGTAACCAGTGTATTTTGTTTGTTTGTTTGTTTTTCCAAGCAGCTGTGACTTGTTAAGTGGTCTTGATTTCATAGGGTGAGCAATTCACTACTTTCTGAAATTCAGGCTTTGAAGTTTCAGAGTTCAAAGCAGAGGCTTGAAATATACCCTCAGCACAACTTGTTCACACTATGAAATTAATTAGAAAGAATATAAAGACAGAAGGAAAGTCATAGTGGGAAGCGTTTACAAGAAGAAACATAGGACAGGAATTTGTGGCCCATTGGTTGGTGCCCATTGGTAACCAGAGGATAGATCAGTCTCTCTTTTGTGAAGTTTTCCTGAGTGATACACAAGAACCTTATCCCTGTTCCTCTGTAACTCTCTTCCTGTAGCCATTTCAAAGCTAAGCCCTACATGACCAAAGAGCACTTGGCAAAGTTTATCAACAAGAAGCAGCGAGACTCTCGCCTCAATGACATCCTTTTCCCACCAGCTAAACCTGAGCAGGTGCAGAGCCTGATAGAGAAGTATGAGCCCAGTGGCATTAACATCCAGAGAGGTGAGTCTTGCTCAGCACATAGGTCTGTTTTTCTCTCATGTCCTGCTGTGGAGGTGGCAGGGCAATAGCAGAGGATGTCACCCTGTCTGCTGCCCTGAATTTCTCAGCCTTATTTTCCCAAGTGCCCGTGTTGTCGTGCAATGGCAAGCAGCTGCCAGAACTATTTTGTGTCCTTGCCATTAACAGCTTTGCTTTCCACGCAGGACAGTTGTCTCCTGAGGGGATGGTCTGGTTTCTCTGCGGCCCCGAAAACAATGTGATAGCACTGGACAAATTACTGCTGTACCAGGACATGACCCAGCCACTCTCACACTACTTCATCAATTCTTCACACAACACCTACTTAACAGGTAGGGGCAGTTCCATAGTCTGCCTCAGCTCACATCCATATGTGTCATCACAAAGGACACACGAGTGATTCTGTCATTTGAGCAGCCCTGAATTTGGAGGGCTGAAGGCAGTTAAACCCCCTGAGCGGGGGGACAAATGCTGTGCAAAAGGTGGGCATGTCACTCTGTCACCTAAAACATCCTGTCAGCCTGCCACGTGCTTAAACAAGGCAGATGGTCCTTTCACTTCAGCTTACACAGAAGATGTCTCACATGATGGAATACTGCTGGGCATCACTTCATCAGCTCCTTCTACTCTTCTACAGCTGGTCAGTTTTCTGGCATCTCGTCTCCCGAAATGTATCGCCAGACGCTGCTGGCCGGCTGCCGCTGCGTGGAGCTGGACTGCTGGAAGGGCCGCCCCCCGGATGAGGAGCCCATCATCACTCATGGCTTCACCATGACAACTGAGATCCTCTTCAAGGCAAGGAAGGAGCTGCTTCCCACATATCTTCTTCCTTCGCTTGTTTTTAGACTGATCTCTGTTCAGGGAGGCTGGCTGAGGGGACTGGCGAAAGCTTGGGCATGAGGGCAAAGATGTTTCAGAGCAAAAGGTTGATGGGCAGATTACAAGTGAATGAAATGGTAAACAGGAGGACAGGCTAATCTACATGCAATAGGTTGGACTTTGCATATGTTTTTGGAGTGGGAGGAGCAGAAGAGAGGTTGTTAGCTGGATAAAGATGAGTGAATGAGTGAAATCCCGGTTGTCGGGTAAGAGTGACGGAGAGGTGGTTGAGTAGATACATCTGCACACACTGAGTTGTGCAGCAAGGTGGCTGGATGGATAGAGGGTTGTGGGAGAAAGGCATGCCTGTCAGAAAACAAAATGGATTTTAGAAAACAAATGAAGTCTCCTAACTGATCTACAGCAGGTTTGTGTGTCCTAGAGCATCACGTGGGAGCACTTTGGAGGAATGCTCCCTAATTAGGAATTACATCCTAATTGCCTGGCTGGATGGAGTGTGTTCACCCTCCAGGATGCTGGGCAGACAACTTCCCAGGTTCAGCTCCCAAGCTGCAGGTGCACAATCCAAAATCTGCTTTTCACTTGGAAATTTAGGGTACCTAACCACAGTTATGAACAGCGTGTAGGTTAAAACCAGTGCAGCACACTTATTTTTTCTGTACCCCTTTACAGCAGCTGCCAGCAGGCAAAGCTACTCTTATTTTTTTTCTTTAAGCTCTTAATACTTATTCTATAACTTCCCTTCAGTTCCCACACTTCATTCTTAGTAAAATATTTATGTGTGGGGGGAAAAAAACACCCTTGATCCTTAGTAATGATCAGAGGTATTGTCATATTCAGTGCCAGTAATTTCCCAGATCCTGTGATACTGCTGCTGCTTTTTTCACAGCAGTTCATAACGGAGAGCAGAAAAAATGACAGCTGCAACTGCTGTAATTGCAGCAGGTTCTGCTCTAGCATTTGACTGTACCTCAAGGAAATTATAACCTGTTAACTCGGATTTTAGTTTTATATAATAAGTAGATCTTTCCCTCTGCAGCTCCCTCCCTTCTCTAACGTTGCCTGCAGCCTTTTAAAAGCTTCTTCTGCCCTTTTGCCTTCCCTGAATGTTACAGGGTTATTTGATAGGCAGTCCAAGTGGTCCACACTGTGACAGCCTCTCTTGCTGCTAAGATGCTTGAAGACCCCTAATTTGGGGGGAAAGTAGAGAGAGCTGTTTGATTGTGTGGGAGTTGGTTTTTGGGGGAAAAAAATGGCCTTTTGCAGGTGTTTAACCTGCAGTCTGTCCATGCCATGATCTGTGTGATGTTAGTGCACAAATAGCCAGGAATAAAATCTGGGAGGTAGTTGCAAAGGAGCAAATGATGCTTCTTTAACATAGCAATTAGCAGCACCAGGAAAGAAAATAGTGGAAAGTTTGTGGCAGATCAATAGGGGCTTGGGGAAGAATATGATTATTTTTTCCTGCATCATTAATGCTGAGAATGTTTCCATGGTATTTGCATTTGAAATGTCAGCACTGCTGGTTACTGAACATTGTAGTGTTCTTTGCTGCTAGTCAGAAGAATTTTATAGACAGTTGAGCTGGTAGAAAAATTGGCAGATTCAGAGGTAAGTATGAATCAGGTTTGAAGGAATTTAATCTGGGGCCTTATCCATCTTTTTCTTTTCTACTAGTTTCTGCCAATTCTGCCAGGGGCAGTCACTGCATGGCTGCGTCATTAGTGAGGGCTTATCTTTTCTCTCTGACCATTCCCTTCCTTTAGGATGCCATTGAGGCCATTGCAGAAAGCGCTTTCAAAACATCTCTCTACCCTGTTATCCTGTCCTTCGAAAACCATGTGGACTCGTGAGTATCCAGTGCTTGGGACCAGGTGGGGAGGAGTTGTTTTCTCTGCACAAAGTCCCCAGGCAAGGCCTGCCTGGTGTTAAGGGGCTTTCTGGCTTAGCTTTGGGACAGTGAACTGAAACACTGATGGAGGTGCTTGAAGCAGGTCAGATGTGAGAGGTAAGCTACAGAATGAAAGCCACCGTAACTGCCAATCGCCTTAGCCAGGGGGTGACATATATGGATAAAAGGGATTAGTCCTGAGGGAGTACTTCCATGCAGTTGTCTGTGAGAAGGTAAGAGATTGTTTTCTATGTAGGCTATGTGGACCTCAAGGTTGTGGCTCATGCTAAGCTGTGGGTTTGACCACCTGCTTTCCTTCTTGTTCCTGTTTGATTTTCTTGTTTGTTAGGCCCAAGCAGCAGGCGAAGATGGCTGAGTATTGCCGGACCATATTTGGAAATATGCTGCTGACAGAGCCACTGGAAAAATACCCAGTAAGTGGAAGCTGAGGTGGGATGGGAAGAACTTGGATTAATGGAGAGATTGTTATGGGAAAAAAAATGGTTACTTGTGGTCTTGGAGCTACAAGCAGTGAGCAATTTGGTAGTTGCCTATGGTCCAGACAAATGGCCCTATGCAGGTAAAAGGGAGAAAGAGAGTGTGTACTCAGAGTATTAATTAAATTAATTATTAATAGGCCTGTTGCTCTCAGAACTGGGAGCATACGTGCAGAAACACAATCTGAATTCTTGTTCTTGGCCCTCACTACTCCGATATCTTAATTCAAATCTGCTTCAGGCAAAGAGTTTAAATAGGGTCTGAATACTAATCTGGGACTGAGAGTCTGGGATAATGAGAAAAGCAGGTGCAATGTGAGAGCCAGAGGTGTGTGGATTGCTCCAGTTAATATAGATGGGGCTTCTTTAGCTGTGGTACAGGATAAGTAACTGGAAAGAGTGTGGTGTGCACAAATAACAGAACTGAAAGATGCAAAATGGTAGCCTGAAATCAACTTTAGGAAGGTGAAATTTTAGGAGAAATCTGCATAGATAGAGTAGGATGCACTAGCAGATAGAGAAGTTAAAGTGTACAACAGTTGAGAGCGGTTTCCATGCACTAATAAGTAGCCAGAGGAATGGTAATGGGAAGCATAGGAGAGCCAGCTCCTAGATCTTCAAGATCTGTCTGTGTGATGTAAATGCAGTATGAAATTTCTTTGTTGCAGTTGAAGCCAGGAGTTCCCCTACCAAGTCCTCAAGATCTCTTAGGGAAAATATTGATTAAGAACAAAAAGAACCAGTCTGTGTCGGGAAAGAGGCAGAATTCCCTGAAGAAAGGGAGAAATATAGAACCAGAAATCACCGAGCTGGCAGCCTCTATGGATGGTGAAGATACAGGTACATTTGAACTGCAAGATGAGTAAGTCTGCCCCCCGGGACACCTTCCAGATCAGCCCCGTATTATCTTGAGACAAGCTGATAACAGTCATTGTTTCAAGCATCTTAAGAATAAACATAAGCTTGGGAGATAAATTAAGCCTTCAGAATATTTTCAGAGGCTCCATTCCAACCTATACCAGAGAGCCAACTTAATTCCCTGCCCATCCACCGTTCTGCCTACCCTGAGGTTTGGGGTTGCATGCGTTGGTAATTCACTGATAGTGTTGGCTGTTGGTTTTATGGAAGTGTGGATAATTATTTTACTACCTGTAACTCTCTGATGACCTTGACATTCTTGGAGGTTTATAAAACTTTTGGTCCCCATTCTCTTCCCCACCACTTACAGTCTTAAGTTTGTTACCTCCTGGGCTCAGGGTACAAAGCTCCCATTCCTCCGCTTCTTATTCCTGTGGGCCTTGTTTGGGTAGGTTTGCAGAACTCTCCATTATCATTGGCTAATACTGGAGGTTGGTGAGCACTCCATGTCATGTCTCAATGTGATGTGGTGTGTATTTTTAGTGTGGGCAGGCGATGTGGCTGAAGAGGAGCCAGAGGAAGAGGAGGAACAGCTGGGAAACCTGGATGAAGAGGAAATTAAAAAGATGCAGTCAGACGAGGTACTGTCATTCTGTTCATTTTCTGGTTTCTCTGGTTTCTCCTCACCGTCCTGAGTTGAGATTAAATCCCAAATGGGAATAAGCTGTGCTATCAGAAACCTGCCCTCCCCCATGCAACAAGGCTTCTACAGGAGAAACTGAATATAAATGATATTGCATGCATATGGGATATGGCAGGATAATAATACTTAGGTATTATTTCTGAGTCTGCCTTTGATATTCTTTGTGATTTGGAGATAATTGCCTGCCTGCAGGGTGTTTGGAGAGGTTTAGCCTCAGTCTGATAAAAGCTGCTACAGAAATATAAAGTGCAGCTGCTTAAGGAGGATGTAGCAGCTCAGTATCCCCTGGAATAGAAAACATTTCCCATTTCCATCTTCCTAACATCAGTCAGAGAGCAGAGGAGCAGTATCTCATCAAACAAAGTGTCGTGAAAGCCCTGCCCCTGCCTACACACTGCCTAGAAAATAACTGCAGTACTGAGAAGCCAAAGAACCTGGTGTGCTCTGCTCAGAGCAGCTTTTGGATTTCTTTGTGAAGTCCAGGTGTGTTTTGTGTCATTGCTAGGAAAGGTGTCTTCATCTGTCTTCTCTTGGGTTTTGTTTTCTGCCTAGGGCACTGCTGGTTTGGAAGTGACGGCATATGAGGAAATGTCCAGCCTAGTTAATTATGTCCAGCCCATCAAATTTGACTCCTTTGAAGTCTCTTCTCGTAAGTTAGACTCCAGCCCTCTCAGCATCCAGAGTATTTCCATCTGACCAGGGTGTTCTTCATCTGACTTTGTCACCTATTTTCTATCATCCTCCCTCTGTATCATGCGCTCGGCTGTACAAGTGAGAATGAAAGGATACTCTTAATACTCAATAGGTTCCTCTAAACAGTTTCCAAAATAGGGCTTTGCTCTGAGTGAGTTAGATTCAAGTATGAATTGAAACAAACAAACAAGAAGAAAGTATGTAGGGGAATGAAGGAGGAGGAACTCGATAAAACAGGTAACTCTGTGCAAAACTTTGCTTGGAATGTTGGGATACGCTGGAACTAAAACTCTAGTTGGAAGCTGTTCTGCAGATTTCAATTGGATTCAGGAGAGATAGGCAAAAATCCTTGTGTTAGGTCTACCTAAGTAAGTATAAATGTACAGTTGAGAGAGACAGTGTGGAGCTGTATATGTTAGAGTGCATGGCCTGCTGTAGTCTCCACAGCCAGGATAGGAGACAGGGGAGCTGGGGGTACCTTTTTTCTAACTGCTTTTTTGTCTCTTTATAGAGAAGAACCGGAGTTATGTCATCTCTTCCTTCACAGAACTGAAGGCTTACGATCTGCTAACCAAGTTCCCCTTGCAGTTTGCAGAGTATCCTTTTGCCAACGGTTGGCCAGTATAGCTGTTTACTATTGCCAAGGGAGTGTGAGAGCTTAAGACATTGCATCAGTCTGTAAAACTCTGGCAAAAGATACAGTCTTGTGAGTACTGATGTGAAGCTTGGGTAAGGCTGAGGCAGATATGGCTGATTTCTGGTTTCAGGATTAATATTAGTCAGAGGTGAGTAAACTGTGTAGGTGCCAGAGACATAGGAGCTTCTAGGGTGGCTTGGAGGCTGCTAACAGATTCTTGATAAGATGCATCCTACTCTGGCAAAGCCATGATGGCAGGATTCCTGCTCTTAAGAGAAGGGGATATGGGAAAGAAGCTGGTATTGAACCTTCTCATTTGAAAAGTTCTAAGTATTTGGTAGCATCTCATAATATGAACATGTGAGCTAGGCCCAGAGTACCCAGAAGTGCTCCAGACCTGCTTCCGATAGAGTAACTGTAGATATAACAAGCGACAAATGAGCCGGATTTATCCCAAAGGCACTCGGATGGACTCCTCTAATTATATGCCCCAGATGTTCTGGAATGTCGGCTGTCAGATGGTGGCACTGAACTTCCAGACCATGGGTGAGTGCCACGTTGTCCTGCAGCTGTTCGATGCATGAGGCTGTGTGTTCCTTCTCACCGTCACCCCTTCCTTCACTGCTCTTTCCTGACACTGCAGTTGCTCTGAATGTGTTTGGGTACCTTCTGCTGCTGTCTTCTTCCTCCCTGGCTCTGCCTTACACAGACCAAAAGTGCTTTTTGGACCCAGCACCATCATGGCATGCAATGCCAGTGATGCCTGTCCTACACTGTTGTGCATACACACACACGCACAGACATGTGGAGTTGCAGCCATCCAGTATGCAGGTACTGGATCAAGAAGAAAAGGAAAAGGAAGAGGAAGAGGAAGAGGAAAAGGAAAAGGAAAAGGAAGAAAAAAAAATCTTCCAGATGAAGCTGTTCTCTCTCCCTCTTCCTCCTTCACTCTTTTATATATAAACAGTGTGGGAGACTAGATATAGGATGAGAGAAGGAAAAAAGAAGAAGCTTAAGAGAGGGTGTGAGAGATGTTGGTGAGGAAGAGGATATAATGCTAAACATGGGCGTAGAAACCAGAAGGCGGTGTTAGCAAGGGAAGAAGCAGCAGGGGAAAAGATGGACTGAGAAAAAGTCTGGAGTGAAAGAGGAGGGAGTCGAAGGGCTCGGGCAGCTGCTCACTTCACACCTGAAACAGCAGGTACCTCTTAGAATAGATTTTAATCAAGTTCCACCCATGGATTATGGTGCAATCATGAGCAGCCACTTATTTTTTGCCAAACAGCTGCTGTAATAGTTTTCCCTGATGGATACTGAGAAGTTTAATTAGTTTATGACTTTGTGAGTTTCTGGCTAGGAGAGTCTGGAGGAGTTCAGCTTATTTCAGCTCACTTTCACTACACAATCCGCTTTGATGAGGTTCCACAGGAATTTTTTCTCACTGTGGTCCTCTGTTTACCTCTCAGATGTCCCCATGCAGCAGAACATGGCTCTGTTTGAGTTCAACGGCCAGTGTGGCTATCTGCTCAAGCACGAATTCCTGCGGCGTCCAGACAAGCAGTTTGACCCCTTCTCCCTGGACCGCCTGGACGTGGTGGTGGCCAGTACCCTGTCTGTCACGGCAAGTACATGCCCTGGTGTTCCTTCTCCCTGACGGCCACATGTGTGGAACCAGCATCTGGGTCCACACTCTTTACCACCCAGCAGGGATCCTCTGAAAGCAGAGGGGCCTGTGTGAGAGTGTTACCGTGGCAACTCCCCAATTTCTTTCACTATTTTATATTAATCACATGGCAGTGGAAAATTAGCATCCGACACGCTGAAGGATCCAAGGCTGTGAGGAGGGTGGAGGAGGAGGATCAAGGAGGTGCTAAAGCAAGAGCCATCAGGGAGGAAAGGGTCAAAGAAACAGTAAATTGTGCTGTTGATTGGAGGCTTCAGCAGAAAGGGTGTTTTGAGTCTGGAGAAGGATTTTGTCGGGTAGCTCAAGGTGGGCTTTTCTATGTTATTCTTTTCTACAGTTGCTAACTGTGTTTCATTTTGTTCCTAGATCCTTTCTGGACAGTTCCTCTCAGACCGCAGCGTGAAGACGTATGTGGAAGTGGAGCTTTTTGGGTTGCCAAGGGACACAAAACGCAAATACAGAACCAAACTGACCTCCACTGCCAACTCCATTAACCCTGTGTGGAAAGAAGAGCCTTTTGTTTTTGAAAAGGTAGTAGCACCTGGTGGTAATTTGGACAGAAAGTCCCTAGAGATCCTGTGGGTCAAAAGCAGTAGGGATTCCTTTCTGGGAGTCTGAAAGGCATAATTTAGACACACCAGGAGTTACATGTTGTGCTCTCAGATAATCCATATGCAAAACAATTCTCTCTGAAGATTTCCATTTACAGGTAAGAGATTATAGGGAAAGTTTCTGAAAATAACAGCTATCCAAAGTCTCCCCTCTGTGATGCACTTTAGGCAGAATACACTTATCAACTTTGACGTTTTCAAGCATGAGGAAGCAGAAAAGAATTAAACCAATGTGGTGACGTGATATGATGAGAAACAGATAGAGGACTAGTAATGGGACCAGAAGGGAGGTTTTGAGGTGTGCCAGCTCATGGGAAGATGCCACATCTGTCCACAAGAATTGGACTACTAATGCAACTATTGGATTATAGGAAGTAAAGTGATAGTAAGGTTTGGGTTACGAGGGCAAAATACATGTTACATATTCATTTTCGTCAAGCACACTGAAACAGCAGGCACTTTTAGCATACTAGTCATGTGGTGTGTGCATTTCAGAAAAGCCTTTTGAGACTAGAGATTTTTTATGGCAGAAAAAGTGGTGGAAGGAGTGAGAGGAAACAGCCCTTACGGCAGAGCTCCTAGGTTTATATAACCCTTCCAAATTCATTTCCTTCTCTGACATGTGGTTTGGAGAGAGTGACACACAGGTGCATTTCTCTGTTTTGTTATTTTTTTTCCACAGATCATGATGCCAGAGTTGGCATCTCTTAAACTTGTGGCCTGGGAGGAAGGAGGGAAGTTCATCGGGCATCGTGTCATTCCCGTTATTGCTGTGCATTCGGGTAAGTCTTGTGGTAGTTCCCTCAGCTTTTGCACTCCTCAAACCTTTTGATTGGAAACCGGTGAAAATAGGAGCACCTGCATATTTGGCCACTTAGTCTCTAGTGTAGGATGCACTTACAGGCCTTCAAACTCATCCTATTAGAACGTGGGCAAGAGTGGGGAAGGATTGGGTCAGCTGATCTTTTCTGCTTTCTCTTTTCAGGCTATCACCACGTTTGCCTCCGCAGTGAGAGTAACATGCCGCTCACAATGCCCTCGCTGTTCGTGTACCTGGAGATAAAGGACTACGTTCCTGATGCGTGGGCAGGTAGTAGGTCAATGTGTGAGGTGGGGTGAGATGAGATAGGGCTGAGGATGGGAGAGAACTTCATCTTCCTCATTCGGAGGGGATTTTGCTGATGCCGGGATACAGAGATCCTTCTTTTTAAAGCAGATAGTCAAAAGGTGCAATGAATGAGGTACACGCTGTATGTATTTATTCTGCAGAGTTGGCGCATAGAGATGTGCATCTTATTAATGTCTTAGCCTGGCTTTGGACTGGGGAGCAATATTATCTTTCAGCTCCATATAAAAGTCCCTAAACATCAGTTGTGAACTGTCACCACAGAGTATGACTGAGGCAAAATAAAAGAAGTTCCTTCCTTTTATGCTATTAGGGAAAAGCTTTTTAGAAGTGGAGAATGTGAAATCTATTTTCTTTCTAAGCCCAAAAAGGAAACCAGAAAAACAAGAAAAACAAAATACAGTGAGTTATTTGATAACCCAAACTTCCTCTCCTTTCTAGACCTGACTATTGCTCTCTCCAACCCAATCAAGTTCTTCAGTCTCCAAGACAAGAGATCAGTGAAGCTAAAAGATGGCTCAGGCTCAGTGAAGGTGAATTCTTCTGAGTTCTATCATAATCTCTCAAACCTGCTGTGTGGTTTCCATCCGAAATAATGAAAAGGATTGCCAAGAGGCTTTCCACTGTCCTGCAGCAAGGCTGTCCAAGAATGGATGTATCTATTTACTATTTCTGGACTGAGGCAGGCAGAGGCCTGCCTTCAGTGCAGAGGTAGAAAATACCCAAGACCAACATCTGTGGAAGAAGCTTCTTAGGGTATTTCATACACTTCTGAAGGTCTTGTCAGGGATGTTACCACCGCTGCCACTGGAGAGTAAACTTAGCAATGTGATATACTTGAAAGCCAGACAAATTTCTTAAACATTCAGTAATGCAGGAAGCGTATGCCAGCTCTTGGGGTGTCTTTGAGGGGATTTTTGGCCACTAATCTTTTGGTCTCCAATTCCATATGCTGTGCTTTGATTTACCTCTGCTTTTTGCTTTAGAGGCCTGAAACACAGAGAAACTTCGCCTCTGCTGAAACTAATGGGCTACCAGAGTCCACTGGGAAATTCCATACTCCTTTTTCAAATGGACCTGCAGGTAAAGCTGTGGAGCAGGGATGAGCTAAAAATAGACATGAAAGCCTGTACGCTGCCAAGGCTGGAAAGAGGCAGTGCTGGAAGGATATCCTAATAGGATCAGGACCTCTTACCCCAACTCACTGTCTTGAATTCTGGTGCCTGTCAATCTTGATGAAAATTGTAGGTATTCCAGCCCCAGTGCTTGTGTTTGGTGTGAGTATGTATTACTCCACAGTAATTATAACAATAATAAAGTAATCCTGAGTATCTACTGAGAATGCTAAGAACTGAAGCAGAGACCCAACTGGTATGAACATCATCTCTGACCTCCAAGGCAGGGCTCATGCATATTAGGGTAATATTGCTGTTTCCTGTGCTGAGGACTCTATTGTTTCCAACCTGAGGTAATGGAAATCAGTTTCCCTTGAGAAAGAAATACTGGACTCCAAGCATTTACACTCCTCTTCCACCATCTTTTTCTCTGCTGTGATATCTGAGCTTCTCCTGGGTTATTCTAAATAGTATCAGTAATTAAAAAAAAAAAATCCTAATTAAAGACAGGATTTAAACTTTTTTGAACTGGCTGAATTTCCAGACAAGTGTCCAAAGATTTGCACTACTTCTGTAGCCATCTTCCAGAGGAAAGCTCTGAAGCACCACCTTGCTTGCGTGGCAGAGATGTAGCCTTTCACTAGAAGTGTGAAATTGCAGCTTGCACTTTAATTTTGAGCAAAGACATAACATTTCTGAGTGTACAGTTTTAACATCTGGCTTGATTCTGCTCTGTAACGCCTCACTGCTCCCACCGTCTATTACTCTTTTCAGGGGTCACTTTCTGTAAATCACTGTTGACTACTTTTGACTTTTTAAATGTGTTAAAATCCCCTGAAAGGGCCCAGAGGCCCTTATTAATTTCAAGTCAGGTAGGAGCATGTCTCTAATTGTCCATTTAGCTTACCTCCTTCTACTCTGATTTTTATAAATTGACAGTAAATCAGTATTTCTCCTTTACTAACTGGTTAGAGTGTCCTTTCAGATATCTTAGTATCAAAATAGTCCCTTTCCTCAAGCTTCAAGCCAGAAAGATCACGTAATCTATAAAAGTGTAGTGTCTGCCAAACCATCCCTATCTTAAAATCCAATTAGTACAAAGCAAACGCCCTTTTCCTCTGTTGCAGGCAGATATTTCTGCTCCCATTTCTGCTGCACCTGGCAACAGAGTCCCCAAGCACTTAAGTATCTCTGTAGCTTGCTTAATTCAATCACTTTCTGTTCACACCAACAATTGTTCTGTGGCTCGTGTTCCTGCTGAGCTCTCCCCTGTCCATCTCCTCTCTGGTTTCAGGAGCAGCAGCTTTGGTGAAGGATACAAACGTGAAAGCAGCGACACAAATTACAGGTAACTCCATTCGTGGTGTTTGTAAGGGCTGTAGCCATGACAGTTGTCTTACAGCACCCGTCTGCTCAGTTTCTAACTGGGATAGAGACAATGAAGGCTGGTTTACAAATTAACAAATCCCCAACTCACCCCTGGCAGCCGTAATGGGCAAAGAAGGCCAACCACACAAATCCCTGCGCTCAGTAAACCACTCTCCCTGGGTAAGGCACCATTTGCCCATTTCAGCAATCACTGTGCTGTGTGGTCAGCTCTCATGCTGGAACTAAGCTCAGTCTCAAGACCCACTTGCAAGAAAATGCTTCTTCCAAAAAAGCAGCACGTAATTGGCAGGCACAGCAGCTATGGTTTTACAATCCAGACCTGGTACTGCCTTGCTCTTGAGCTGTATGCCTGAATTTCCTCACTGTGAGCATTTCAGTCATTGACCCTGCACAACGCAGCATTGTGTCACACCCACAAGTTCCGTTAATTTGTATACATTCCACAGCAAGAGGAAAACCAGCCTCAGATAACTGCATCCTACTCACTCACTATTGCCCAATAACAAGTTCTCCAGTAGTTCACAGGAATCCTTCCCCCTCAGATTTTGGTCTACTTGAAAAGCCCTTTCATTCTTTCTTCACAACTGAGGGAATAATTGTCCAAACTAGAAGTGCTCAAAGCACCTCTGCTTGTAATTTGGCAAGTATCACAATGTGCTTCACATATTACAAGGGTTTTTATTTTATCTCTGGCTAAAATATTGAGATGCTGTAGTAGTCCTGGCTCTACCTAAGACATCCACCAGTTGCTGAACTGATCTGTGTGTAATCTGAAAAGAATAAGGAAATCTGAATGATGGCAGTGCTGAAAAAACCTGTCTGACCCCTCCAAAGCATCACAGCAGTGTGAGAAATACTGTGTAAGAGAAGACAGCTCATCTTTGTTTTCTATTTTAGAGCCACAGACAGCCAGCCTTGAAGAACTGCAGGAGATGAAGCTCTTTCTGAAGCTGCTGAAGAAGCAGGAGAAGGAGCTGAAGGAGCTAGAGCGGAAAGGAAGCAAACGCAAGGAGGAGCTACTGCAGAGATATTCCGCCCTCTTTTCGGAACCTCTGTGCCATGGAGGCAAGAAAAGGATGATATATCCTGGAAAAACACAGAAGAAGAAGAGGTAAAATACAGCACAGGTCTCCAGCAGGGCTAGCTGGCTTGTCTTTCACTTCCCCACTTCCTTAGGGGGGCCTTTCTCAGAGAAAAGTGTGTGATCAATATGCTCCTCTTCTCTGAAATGGGCATGGAATGGGCAGGGATCATCTCCCTGGGTTTGTAGAGCATCAGACGCTCCCATTGAGAGATGGGTAGGAAGATCATAAATGGATCAACACCTCTAGAGACAGCACAGCTGCTGTATCTGTTCCTCAGGAGCATCACAACAGGTGACCTTGGTACGTGGGCCAACCCTGTAGAAACAACAGAAAACACTGACAGCCGAGTCCTGGAGCTGAGGGACAGGCTGGAGATGGACCTCATCCACCTAGGGGAGGAATACCATGATGGCATTCGAAAGAAGAAAGAGCAGCATGCCACAGAGGTAAGAACTGCACATGGCCACACAGAGAGAGCCAAGGACAGGCTGAAAAACAGGTTCCTCTTTACTGAAACCGAGCTCAAAAAACATGGCCACCAGTCAGGCAGAAAACACCAAGAGGGGCTTTAGTCCTAGATTAGCCCTAACAGCAGGGCTGGGGCTCATTAGTCTTGGAAGTTGGAAGGAACCTTCTTGTTTGACTTGGTAGATATAGAAGTAGGTGCCTGCATAAGGTGTTGGTTGGTGCTAGCCAACCAGTCCTACGAGTGCGTCAGTGTTTCCCACATTCTCAGACTCACTACTTTGAGCCAGCAGTAGAAAAAGACACAGTAATACCTGGAAACAAGTCCCAGTCCCTAGATGCTGGTGATAAACATGGGATACGTCATCCATTCCAATGGAAGGGGCACGATTCCAGGATTTGGAGGCCTTTTCCCAGTTTGCCAGAGGACTTTGAATCATGTGCCTTCAATTTTAGGTTCCCTGGTGCGGTTTGGCTTGACAAGCATCTTGCAAGCTTTTCTGCAGGACTGGTTGGCCCATCCCCAGCTGCCCCAGGTAGAAACCACCTGTCTCTTGACAACTAGTTTATCTGGAAACCACACATATTGCCAGACAAAGAAACCAAATAAAACATTCCTGTCTCAGTGTCCTTTTAAAGAGTGAGCAAGTCCCCAAAAAAGACTTCAAAAGCTGAGTTCTCCCTGCACAGCCCTTAACCTCTACTCAGGACATTTTTTTGCTTTCAAGCTGTCTCTCAGCAGGCAGTAGTGCAGAGAGATCTCCCTACACTGGTTATTCTACTTGTGAGGTGCTATGAGAAAGAAAACTAAACATACATGCCCCATTACAGCTGTGTGTCCCTTTCAAGACACCCTTCTGTCCTTCTGGCCTTGTTCCCACAGGACAGAAAGCCCAGCAGCTTAGGGGCCTTTACAAGGTAGGCTCTGCTGCTCAAACCCACCTGCCCCCAGGTACAGTGAATCTGCTGCTGCCTCCCACATGAGCAGAGTGCTCAGAAGCTCTCTGAGCTCAGAAGTAGAGCAGAGAGGTGTGACTGGCTTGCAGGGCTGTTTTGGGAGCCTGAGTGCAGTCTGGGCATGGGTAGGAGCTGTGTGTGCCATGACTTGCAGAGCAGGAACATAGGTTTGCACAAAGCTATGGGAAGCAGCTTCCCACTGGAGCTCAGTTCAAGGAGGGATGAAGCTCAGGTTGTTAGTAATTAAAGCGGGATGGAGTGCTGGGTCTCATCTTGGTTTGCTTTTGATCTTGTGTTGGTCCTTTGAACAGCAAGTTACCAAGATGATAGAGTTAGCCAAAGAGAAGCAGACAGCTGAGCTGAAGGCACTGAAGGAGTCATCAGAAAGGTAAACTCTTATTTGAATAATGAAGTAATTGTGCATAGCTCTTACTTGGAATAGCATTTCCTGCTAGGGGACTGTAGTCTTGGAGTGCTCTACTGATCAGCTGTCTCAGCTCAGTCTTTTTAATGACCTGAGCATCTGGGCTTGAACAAATTGGGAGAATCAACTCACTAATTTCTAGACAGGCCCTAGGCAGTAAGATGGCAGATAAATTCAGTGTCAGTAAATATAAAGTAGCATGTATGAAAGGAGATGATCAAGAGCAGGAGGGTGACAAATGTCTGTAAAGACATGAATAGTATGGAATAAGAAAGTTATTAGTTTCCTGTAGCTGAAGAAATGTGGCACTCGGTGAAATTCTCAGGTAGTGGCCCTGCTGTAAGGGGTGTAAATATCAAGTTTCTTGCTATTCCGGAAAAAAAGCAGACCTAAATTCTGGAGGTAAGGGGGACATTCATGGAAGATAAATGTATATAAATTGGAGAACAGATGAAAAACTGGTAAGGATTAGGAGGAAAAGAGATTACTGCTCCTCCTCCTAAGGAATATGTGGTCTGTTAACTTGCACTTCCTTTAAGCAATTGCTTCCAGCTACTGTTGGTGACAGGACACAAGACTGAGAGGCTGCAGTCTGACAGCCATGATTAAGTTCTTATGACCAGGAAGCAAAACGGAGAGGTGCTAATAGTGATGCTTTGGTGCAGGGGATTTGTAATCCCTTCTGTCTCTTTGGTCTCTCTCAGCACACTTTTCTCTCCACAGCAATATTAAAGAGATTAAGAAGAAGCTGGAGGCAAAGAGAGTGGACCGAATCCAAACCATGATGAGAAACACCAGTGACAAGGCTGCTCAGGAGAGGTACTGGATCCCTGTAAGGCAGTCCCTAGGATCAGTTTTATTCCCTGGGCTTTCAAAAGCCTGACGGGAGTTGAGCCTTTGACTCTAAAGGGAGTAGGAGCTTGTGTGGAAATGGAGGGAGAGGCAGCACAGGAAGACAAACTGCACCTGGAAGAGGACCCTCCCAGTGGCCCTTGTCTTTGGCTCTTTTATTCATTTTAGCTTCTTGTTGAGGTAACAGAGCATCTCCCAGCCACTTCATCATCAGTCTAAGAGCATTTCCAAATCCTGTGCTTATGCTTAAACCTCAATGGGCATCTATCTCTCCTTAGAATGAAAGCTAGGTCTTCCCTATCCCCTCTAGAGTCTGTTTGCAGTCATTTTCAGCAGCTCTCTCGATTAGGAGGCTGTGTTTAGGCATATAATGGCTGTGTTTTTCTCTCTGTTTCTACTTGTTATAAAAATAAATATTCTGCTACTGAGCTTGTGCACTCAACCACTGCATGCTATGAATCAGTGTTTCACTACCAGCTGTAATAGATTCATGTGGTTAAGGGTACATAAGAGAGTACATGACCTCTTCTGATATCCCTGCACAGAACAAGATCCTTTTGATGTTTGTTAAAATGAAAAAAAAAAATCGATTTTTACACCCACTTATTTGCCTTGTGCTTCAGCCAAGTTGGATTGTTGTTTATTTGCCCCTTCCTAAAATTACAGTAGTTTCCTTATGGGAGAGGATGCTTAATGAGTATATGCACACCTGTGTCTCCGTGGGTACTAGCAGTCCTATCTTGCTGTATGGCACTCTATCAGTATTGATAAACAGGCTTCCTATTAAAGATAATGGATTGATTATAACTTTTTTTTGTACCTTTCTTTCAAGGTTAAAGAAGGAAATTAATAACGCTCACATTCAGGAAGTAGTGCAAACAATCAAACTGGTAAGTTCTAGTGGGACAATCTGCCATGGCATCTGCATCTCCTCCAAAGCGGAGGTCTCCCACGAACACCATCAGCATGTGGCACAGGCAGACCTTGAATTCTTTGAGGTATTTAAATTCTGTTAAAGTGCTGCCACATCAAAGATTCCGAGCATGTCCTTCAGACTGCCAAACTGCAGCTGAAGACAGATACTGTCCTTTGTAAGATAACACAGGTCCCATCAGGGTTTTGTCAGCCTGACAAAGAGGTAATGCAGAACTCTCCAGGATATACAGCATTTCTAATTCAGGGATTTAAAAAGAAGAAAAAAGTACATATAATTCTCAGTGCAACCCGCACATTAATTTTACTGTATGCAGAGTTTTGCAGAAGGGGAGGGGATGGTGTCTTATCTTTATGTATCATCCTGCAAAGCAGAACTGGAGTGAGAGTGTGTGTGTGTGTGTGTGTGTGTGCGCGCGCGTGCACACATGCTGGGTAAGCCTCTGCAGTGCTTCCCTAGCACTCGAGTTCAGGGTCAGGAGCATTACAGATATAATGGAGCCAACAGGAGCTGTGGGTAAAGAAGATACTGTGGGAATGCACTTTACAGCCCTGTATCTTGCCATCATGAGCTTGGGATGGCTAAGGCATCCGATTTTGCTTATAAAACTTAGGCTTTGAGCATTTTTTTTTTTTTATGTTTCCCAGTTGACAGAAAGGACAGACAGATATCAACAGAAACTGGAAGAGAAGCAGACAGATAATCTGAAAAAAATCAAGGAGAAGGAAAGCCAGGTAAGGGCAAAAATGGATCTGTGGCTCAGTGCTGCTATGCAGTACAGTAAATCCAGTCAGTCTTCCTTGCGAGTTCTTTAATTAATGGTACACTCATCCTACCCCCCCCACACACCCACTGCTCAGCACACAGAGAAACTGAATGGCTTAGAGGGTGGTTCTACAGGAACCTACATGGATCTAAGTCAGAAGTGCTGCTGCACTCCTACTTTCCTGGTACATTCACCTGATTCTACAAAACACAAGCAAGCAAACAAAAAGAAATGCTAAATTTAAAGTGTGATGGAGCTACTCTCTTGGAGGAGATTAATTTCCTTCCTAGGTTACTTAGGCTTTTCTGACACTTGCATAGACACTTTCAAGTTGCTGTGACATGAACACGCAGTCTTAATTCATCTCTCAGACTTCAATACAAGTCAAAAGAATGTGAATCAGCAAGCTGTCCCCTACCCTCCCAACCTTTTTGCCTTCTTCAGTGAAGCCAAAGGTTGCTTGGGGCCCATTGTGCTGTATAGAGTTGCAAAACTACTATATATACACTATAGTATAGCAGATTACTAATAATTCATCATACTGTCCCCTCGGTTTTCTTCTAACATTCTTAGCACTCAGCCTGAACTCAGCTTAGCGTCAGTGGTTCAAAATTGATTTGGGGGTTTCTGTTTGCAGCTCCAGCAAGAGGCAATGGTGGAATACAAGGAGAAATTGAAAAGTTTGAATCTGGAGGTACAGGAGATGGTGAAGAACTGTGCAAAAGCAGCCTATCCTGGAGAGCCCATGATGCAGAAGGAAGCTGCTCTGAGCACCACTGAGGAGGAACAAGGCTCTGCAGAGCAATGGGCAGAAAACGTCCCAGGAGCAGAGGTGTCAGAGCTTGCAGTAGCCATGGCTGAGGCCTCGGGGACAGAGGCAGCAGTCGAGATCGAAGAAAGCAGATTCTGAGATATCCTTCCCTTACCATTTCACTTCCAAAAGGACATTTACGGAGGCAGATAGTGAAGTTAGAGACTTCAGGCAGAAGCGTGCCTTACCACCCTGGAAAACTGAAATCCTTACTCTAAAGGCTTTAATTCTCCTTGACTTCCCTAGCCTTAGTCATGAGGTATTTCAGCAGCATGAAAGGGCCTGTGACAGAAGGCGAGCTAGCATTTAGCGTGGATCCAGAGTTCAGCTTTTAGGGCAAGCTTCCTGGCAGTTCTGCTCCTATCACAGAGTAGTCTTTGAACTAGATCACTCTGAATGAAATTTCATTGAAAGACACTTTCCGGTAGCCCACCTAATTGCTCAAGCTGAGAGCTAGCCCAGGCTAAACCCTCCAGAAAAACACAGTGTGGGCATCAGCTCTCTGCTCTAAAGCACCGATCTACTGGCAACACTACTTGCAACTGCAGAGGCAGCCTGTGTTTATAGGTGGAAAAGTTTCGTAGAACCTCATACCATTTTTGGTTTTGTCAGCATACTGCCTGCTTGCACAACCAGTGCTGGCTTTTTAAATGGTCTCCCTCTCCACAGACAGGTGAGGACAGTTTCAATGTGTTGGCATCCACACAACAACATCTCCTTCTGAGGAAATGTGTCCTACCAGCATGGTTGCTTTTCTTTCTCCTTAATCTCTTTCTTAACTTCCTCCCCATTCCTTGCAGCTGTTTCTCATTGCTAATTCTAACTTGATGAGTCTGGTAGGAGCCTTCAGGCATGTTCTCAGATCCAGAGCTGACACTTCCTGAAGACCCAGTGAGTTTTCAGGTGGCTCCTTAGGCTATGCAGGATGTACCAGAAGGAATCTGGGAAGCCCATGGCTTTTCCCATTTGCAGAATTCTCACCTGCAGCAATTGGACATACCCAAAGCTTCCCTGAAACTCTTTTTTTTTTTCCAGCAAAGCTAAATTAGCCTTGTATTCTGGCCTTCACATAACAAACTCTACCAAAACTGCTAAATTATTTGAAAATATTTATTTGACCAAATAAAGAGTCATCTGGATACAGTGCCCTTGAGTGCACCTCTTAAGAAAAGATACCGGATTAATACGCTGCCTTCCTAGTTAGTGACAACAGAGGCTACCAACAAGGTAACTGGAAGGATGTGGTCCAACTTCCAGGCTGGTTGAGGGGAAAGTGCTAAAGACTGCCGAAGTGGAAATGGGGAAGAAAATCCCAACCGCAACCTGCAGGGGAGTGGATTTGTGGCTACTCTATTATGTGTCCTAGCAGCATCAGCCTCCACCTCCTTGCACCGGTAAGACCGTCAATGTATTGCACTGTTCCAGCCACCTCTTGTTGCCCCTTTGTAGAGCCCCAAAAGACAGGGAGCCTTTAAAGCCTCCTGTAGATGAGAAACAGGTGAGAACATTGTAAAGAAAGGTGCCTGCATCTTTTGGTTGTTGAAACCTTTGTCTTTAGTTTGAGTCAGTAGCAGAAGGGGAGTGACCCTGACCACAGCAACTGCTGCCATCCACCCTGTAGTGGAACCTAATCAGATTCCCCTTTGCCCATAAAAAATATTCCAGGTTTCTGTCCTTTCTGGAAAAAGTGATCTTAATTACAGTAATCCTAGAGCATGGAGTGGCTGTTACATGAAACCTGTTACACATAGAAGCTGTGTTAATGAAGGCATTATGAAGTGCTGCTATAAGAGAGAGCTCCAAGTAGGTATCAGAGACAAGATGCTCCCGGTCTGGTCTGACATCCAAGAAGAGACCAATATCTCCCCCTGTAGTGTTACATAGTACTGGGATTATGTATTGTAAATTTCTGACTTATTTATTTTTTAAAAAATAAAACATTCATTTCTTCAAAAAAATTTATCTTCCCCTATCTTTTTTTTTCCTTGAAGTTAGTGTAGAAGGGAGTGAGTCCAAAGTGTTGCCCAGTGGGAGCATGTGATAATCCAGACCATAAACTCACATTTTTCTGATATTTGTATCCACAGATCTCAATTTCAATTTCTTGAATAACTAAATATGCAGTCAGGTTTCTTTTAACCATCCAATCTGTGATCCTGTCCCATCACAAACTACCTCCCTCCTTCCTTTTTAGATTTAATACCCAGTTCTAGCAAAGCAATTCCCTAGGAGCTTGAACATCCCCCTGACCCTCCCATCATTGCAGGAGACCCTGCCTAACCCTTCCATCGAGGATTCCTCCTCTCTTCTCTCAAACACAGGCTGGAAAAAGCATTTCAACAGGAGTCAAAATTGTTTCGGTGAGTTCACTCTTCTCAGACTGGCTCATCTCCAGTTCTGACCAGCAAGGGCAGAAGAGCTTTCATGACTCAGAGTCTCTCAAAGACATTAACCAACCATCCCTGCTCTCTCCCCCATCCTATAATCCGATGGTGCTCCATGAACTGGGAAAAATAATGCCTGAGAAGTTTGCTAACAGCTAGAGGATTCAGCAAAGTGTCCCCTGCAGCAGCAAAGCTGGGCACAGCTGGAGAAAAAAAAAATCAGGAAAACTGAAAGAAAAGGCACTGCCTTTGACCTTGAATTACCATGAGAACTACACAGAGCTGCCGTGAACGGCACACCAGGGCAGACAGTGGTTTATTGCCAACTCCCGTCCTCCCAGTACAACCATCGATCTGTCTAACTCCAGCTGGACCGATCCTGCTGTTTTTCTGGACAATCTTCTCCGTTTCCTGAAATCTCCCTCACGCTGTGAAGTTTGACAGCCTTCAAAAAAGAACGACAAACATCACAGCAAGATAGGACTAAAGCCAAGGAAGCGGCTTATTGATTTGTCTTAGATCAGTTCCAAAACAAGGAATGTACTCATTAGCCGCCTGCTTTTTACGCTGCGGGTTGAGAATGGAGATCAAGGGGAGCACAAAAAAGAGGTTACTGCAAAACAGGAGGAGTGGAGAGTACTGCTTTCCCAGGAAAAGAGAATTTTGAGAGGATTCAGAACTATTTCTGTGCATTTGTGCATGCTTTGGCGCTTTTCTGCTCAGGAAGAGCAGAGGCCAGAGCTCCAACCATTCAGGCAGTGAGGACGACTGCAAAAGGAGAATGCTTCTGGCATCACCGGGTGGCACGTGCCGCTCAAAAGCAAATGACTGAATTGCCTGGTCCATGGCCCATGCACCCAGCATCGGGCTCAGCAGAAGCACAGCTCTCCCATTGAATAAAAGAGGGGGTTGTCCCCAACTTTAGCCACTCAGCGCACAGGAGCCGTTCACATTCCCTCCAAAATCCAAGGCGCTTTTCTTTGGAGGCCACTTCATCCCATCTCTCTCTGGAGGTAGCCCAGCGACCTAATTCAGCTCCAAAGGTGGTTAAAGAGTATGTCCCCTCACCTTCCATGCCCACTGCCAGAGAACTGGGCATCAGTTGCTTTCTTTTAATGCCCCTACAGTGAATGAACGCATTGAAATAAACTTGTGCTACAGAACCACATGTCTAAGGCCAGGGCAGAATGCAGGACCATGTGTTTTCACTCCTCTCTCCCACGACAGCAATGCCAAAGAAACCCGTGCTTAGGGATTGTCCAGATGGGAGCAACGATGAAGGGTGCGTTTGAGCCTCTTTCTCCCATAGAGGCCACAACAGGACCAAACAGGTATCCAAGCGCCAGACCTGCTTGGCTTAGCCAGAGCCTGAGCTCAACATTGCAGTTCTGATAACTGGGCTATCTTCACCAAAAGGCCTGCGATCAGGCTGACCCAGCAAGGACACCAGTATCAGTCCCAGGTAGCACCCAGCACCCTCCTCCTCTTTCCTTTTCACTCTATTTGCCATCATCTCCAAGCAGAAAGTCCTTTGGGCAGCCTCAATTGGTTGGCCAAAGCAAGGCTTGGAATAACAGCAGAGCAAAATGAAGGTGTGGACTTCTCAACAAAACTACCACAAACAAAACTCTGACATAGCAGTCAGAAAACTTAATTTCAACAGGTTGGATTCGTGTTATTCACATTTTGTGACATTTGAAGCCCGAGGAAGAAAGCCCACCATGAAGACTTGCACCCTTGTGCCACACACACACACACACACATCACAGCTTCCATTGTGCGACTCCTCTAGTATTAAACAAAGCACTGACGTGGCTTTATTGGGCCGTTTAGGCAGAACTGCTTAAAAATAGGTGGAATGTTTAGCAGAGATTACATTTTAGCGCTAAAAAAACTTCTGATAAATGTCCTTTTCAGAGCGCCTGCACAAGAATCAGTGTGCTGTAGGTAAAGCTACGTGTCGGAGCACAGAGCACGTTCTGCATCAACACCTTCCCCTTGTGAGGTGAAGCACAGGCAGAGTGATGCATCTCTAGACAAAATACCATTGCTGATCAAAACAGGATGAATTCCTGGGCCATCAAAAACACTACAAAAGCCAGATAAAGGCACTACAAAGTTCTTGGAACAAATGTTACTACAGAGGCTTTTGAAAGCACATGACCCTCTGCTGACCTCTGAGGAGTATGATCCTCCCTCCAGCCATACGACAGGCTGTGGAGAGGCACCGCTGTGCTGGTTACTCACTCCAGTGGAGAAACGGCACCTTCTCATTTCCCAGCGCTACATCTTCCTACAAAGTTTAGAGGTTCTTGAAGGTCTCTGCAAGTGGCCACACAGCCCAGCTTGTATTTTAGGAGCACTGTAAGATACTTGCTGACCACGGGTTGAGAGGGCACTCAGATCCGACAGGCTTGTGACGTACAGAAAGCAAAATCAGTATCAGGACACTGTCAGGTCAAACAGTGAACAGCAACAACAGTCTTAGCTTTGTCCCTTGCTTTGAACTTTTATAAAGCACATTCTAAATACTAATTTTCAGAAGCCCAAATTTTGACTAGTCTTTGAAATTAAATTTTGGAGATCCCTAAGCAACGGCAGACTCCAGCTACAATGGAGACAAGTGCAAGACGCTCTCTACATGATGGATGAATGTAGGGATTCCCTAAAAACAAGAACATTACCACAACAAGAGACAGCATGGGAACTTGTCCCCTGGCTTTCACGCTTGCAGGCAGCTTCCCTGATGAGAACCCTGCATCAACACTCAGGAAGAAAGAAAGAAATAAAGAATAATACAGCACGTGCTTTCAGATGAGAGGGTGAACAGAAACTGATTTCCTTCTAGTTTGCACAACTGTAACGTCCCCCATTTTTTCATTAAGGAAAGGACAGTGTACTTGGACAGCTCTCACTTCTCCCTCTTCTGCAACTACTTTACAGAAAACTCTGCCCTCAAGTATTTAGTGGCCACTCTGCATACCAGGAGCACCTCTAAATAGTCTTAAAACTACATCCAGCTGAGAGCTACACTCTAGGCTCAACTTGCACTCAATGATCAAAAATTATCCTTTATCTCTTTAGCAGTGACACGGTGCTGACATGACGATGGCTACTAGGGAAGGAAGTGCTGCCCAGTATCTAGTGCATCTGTTTGAGAGATCCACTGCCTGCTCAACGCTCAAGCTCAAGGTTCAGCACTTCCTATCACCACTTTTATAGATTAGGAGCTAAAGCACAATGGGACTTTTTGCCTAAGCTACAGAGGAAGCATAGGATCCTTCTCACTGCATTTAACAAGTAAGGAGCCTCATTCGATCTGGGGTATGTCTGTAGTCGCCGGTTAAATGCCAGGGGCTTCCAGGGAAAGATGGGCACCCTTCCCAGGACGATGGGGTGATGTGGTGCTGCGTTTGGCAGCGCGGAGCTGCTAGGGGAGAGACAGCCATCGCGCACCCGAGTTCATCTGGGAGATGACAGCAGGCAGAGACTTTCCATTTGATTCGGCAAATTGTTCCTATAAACTCTACCTGCCATCTTCAAAGGCCTAAATACATGTTGATTGTTAGGACTGCACCAGCATAGGGAAGACTCAACACCACCAAGGTGGACAGGGAAGAGAGAGGGAAAAAATAAAAGGGAATGATGATCCACATAAAACATGACACAAACCAGAAAACCCTGTGATAGAAGTGTGACGCTCTTGAATGCACACATGAAAAGTTATTCAGAGAAAACAGTATCTCCAAGTACAGTTACCTCCAGAGTAGACGGTGAGCTCTTCACAGTCAAGGCTATGGGTTTTTTTATATAGTTGGTTTGCAAGAAATCTGGCTCCTCAACACAGTGGTGATGCAAGTTAAAACCCTGCTCTGCTGATCTTAATCCTGGCTGCCTAATTCTTGGGGAAGGAGCAGTTGGCCCTGGAGACAGATCCTCAATTTTCATAAAAATCATAGATTTATCTCAGGATTTGGAGCAACTAATGAGACATGCAGTGCAAGAACTGTACAGGCAGAAAACAAGAACCAGGCATTTAATTCTCTATTGGGGGTGGGGGGGTGGGGGATGGAAGGTACTTTCTGTATTCTTCACAAATAGGGCAATAAGCTTTAAAATTTTATAAAGAAACTTAAATGCAAACTTTCAAGGTCCCTTTTCTCCCTGTATTTAGCCAACTTGGCCAGAGTATAAAGATTTTAAGGCTAAAACCTGGCAACCTTTTGCCCTAAGAAGTCTTCCTTGCAGGATTCAGGCCTTTTGCTACAGAGCATTTGTTTGGTTGGTTGTTTTAAGAGCCACATAGTCATAGAACGGGGGAGTTAAACAGGCTTTGAGGTTCCCATGCTTCCCTTACACCTCCAAAACACATTTTTAAGGATCTCGGCACTGCAAAAGGCATACGAATGAATCGAGATCTACTTTAATTTAAAACACAAGTGCAAAGGATTCACAACTACAGACGAGCAGGAACATTTGTTTCAGATTATAAACCTTTTTTTTAAGCCCTGCTCTTTTGCATTAAAAAAGCAGTATATCTAGAATACCGAAACATTTTACATCATTTTTTTTTTCCAGTGCAGCCAAGAAAGAGCTAAAGGACCATCAACCAACTGACTTCATTAACCCTCAACTTAGGCATTTAAGTCCAGGCAAATAACCAACATTCCCTCTATTGTCCATGGGGAGAGTGACACCAAGAGACAGCGATTTCATCCTAAAGGAGTTATCCAAGAAATGGTAGATTAATCACCCTCTGAGGGAGGTCTTCTCTCACCATGGTCTACAGAGGTAACTATAGGTTTAGAAGACTTGATGGCCACCATTTATGTGCTCGGCCTCAGTGCTGGTGAATTCCATCCCAAATTATTTCAAGTAATTAACAGCGGCTTCAATTTTGAAGCAGGATCTATAACTGGAGTGAACAGCAGAGGAGAGAGATCTTTAACATCTTCTGAAGAAAATGAAGTTACGAGGTTAGTTTCTCTGAGCCAGTAGGTCTGTCCCAAGAGCAAGTTAAATTCCAATAAATTTGATTTGCAGTTTCAAAATGGGATCCCAGTTTCATATATAAGACTATATTCTTGAGAGCTCACAATGAGACACACTGTTACTGTACAATGTTACTTCCTGACCTAGAGTCCAGTGACCTTGACTATCTCACTGATCAAAAATCTATCATACAAAATATCTAAAGCCATTTAAAAATAATGGAAAGAGCTGCTTAGACCACAAGTCACCTTCTGAACATCATCAAAGGGTTGGGGGTGGGGAGGAAGGCCATACCAATAACGAAACATACAGCAAAAGTTCCCTTCTCCCCATGTTTTGCAGTAGCAAACAGCAGAGATGGAGGGTAACCCAACAGTTTCACCATGCAAACAAAAAAATCTCTCTCCTGGGATACAGGTGACAGCTGGAAATTTTTCTTTCAGTCTCCAAGAGCATCCTCAGAGTGCTCCCCAACAACTGCCTCTGAGCAGCCTCTCCTGGGAGACAGGGCTTAGAAAAAGAGCAGGGTTTGGAAACCAAAACAAGCTGTCCAAAACAAGCTGTCAAAGAACCTCCTTGTCGAGCAAAATACTTCTGTCCCGCTCCAGCCATCACTGAAGGTTTTGCATATGGTGAATTTTCAAGGATAGAATTCTGTTGGGCGGGAGCAGCGGTCTTCACGGAGTCCCTTTTGAGGCCTGTATCCAAGGATTTCCCCTCCAAAAGCTTAAGCTCATGAAATGGATTGAAGATTGACCACGTGTTAGTCTTGCCACGAAACCACACATATTCCTCAGCAGAAGAGAAGCAAGTGGACACAGGAGAGCCATTCAAAAGCACTATATACACAGCACATCTGCTTCCCAGGAAAATACATCCAAGTTTTCTAGGTCCACATTTAGCAGGAAGATAAAATCACCTGTGAAAAAGTTGCGAAGAAAAAAAATGTGAAGTCTTTGTGCATTTTAAAGGGACCTGTGCCCCAAAATGTACGTTTGGGTCAACGCAAGGCTCCAGTGTACAACTAATAAAAAAATCACATTTCTCATGGGGAAATACGATTCCAGCTCAGTAGCCAGCAGCCAAGGTTTGCAGGAGCATGCAGACATTTAGATGGACAGCATCAGACTCTGCTTAGAAGAGCCATTCTTCCAGAAGAAGAAATTCAGAAGTCATGAAATGCCTGCTTTATTCCACAGACACACTTGGTCCTACTGGGATCCAGTACGTATTGATTGTCTTCAGCAAAAGAGAAGCCACAAAAGGCTGGGACTGCAAGGAGAATATTCACATTCAGCTTCTAAGAGGATCACTGACAAGTCCCAAGCACCATTCACAGGATGAGACCTGTCTCCCAAGAGCCCGGTCTCCTGGTTTGATGTTATTAGAATGACTTTTTTGCCCCTCACGCAAAGTCAGCAGGTCGAGGTTCGCTTTCGGTACTGTTGGATAAGGGGGACCAGGCACTCTGGAAGTCCTGTCTGGAGCAGGAAGGGATGATCCAGGAGTTCTTGGGCTGTTGCTCTTTCCAGCGGATCCCTGGTCAACATCCTTTCCAGAAAGTCTCTCAGCACTGGGGAAGTCTGGGAAAAAACAAGGAGCCAAGTCAGCCCCATAAGGGAATCAGGCAATGGTTTATTTGACAACAGATTGCAGAGGGAGGCTGGGTTAAAGAGGATGCTCCACCTTTCAGCTTTGTAAGCTTGTTTGTAGGCAGAAACATAACAGGAGATAGGATTTCATTTCAAATACATTTTTTTTTTTACAGCTTCCTGTCACAACAGACACAATGTGCACGCAGGTTGTTTCTCTTTCACAGAGCCCAGCAAATGAAGACAACGGAACCACCTGCCATGTCCTTCCACCTTGCTTTTGTTTCCCATTTTACCTATAAATTCCCATTATTTATTGCTTTTCTGCATTTCAGTTGAAAATCTCAACAGACTTGCTGCTCCCTGAAACCCAATGTGCAGCATTTTGAGTGTGAAAGGTTGATCAATTCAGTCTTTCTGGCAACGGAGTGTAGAAGAAAATATTTTTCTACATAGAAAAATATGTAGAAAAAGATTCCCAAGCCAGTTTTAAGAGTCTGGTAACCTGGCGCAGCCTGTCTAATACTTAACAATAAGGAACTTCAGAGCAGCAGATCATGGGAAAAAAACCTACACGACCTTAGTAGTTTTTCCATAAAAATATGTGTACAGAGACCTGTGGAGGAGACCCAAGAACTGTTAACAGACACTGCACATCTCATGCTAGTAATAATTCTCTGTATCATTAAAACTGAATAAAAAAATGAGTTCAGAACACATTTATTTATTTTCATGGCACTAATGACTCATTGAAACTGGGTGCATTTTCCTGGCCCTGGATAACTGAGAGGTGGATGGTGCAAGGCTGTTCACCTTGACCTTCCACTTGTGGCCCCAGTGCTCCGTGCGACTTCTCTGTGACTGCAAGAGGGAGAAGACACAAGGGAGAAGTCCAGGCCTGGCCTCGCACTGGGTCAGGAGTCCAAGCACTGGGTCCAGGATGTGACCTGGGGATTTTAATTGGTATTGTAAAGGCAAATCTGTGAGACAGCAGCCGCTGCTGTTTCAGCGCATGCTGTTAGTTCAGTGTTCTGCCCTGTTAAATAATTCAGTTTTAGCAGCTGCAGATATTCAGATTAATTGGAGGGGCCAGAGAGCTCTGAACGCTGCAGAAATTATTTGATCTCAAAGGCTTGGACTGAAATGAAAGGAGAGCTGTTCTAGTGATGACTAAAAAGGTAATCATTGCACTTCGTATGTCGCTGCTAGTTTTTCTTAAGACACCATGAAGCTGAGCTAATCTTCAAGGCAGCTGCAGTGTCCTCTATGAGCTCCTCCCTGCTTTGAGCTCTCCTGCTGTGACCACAAAGCAGCCTCTGCAGTCCTCAAAGCTGCTAAGCTGGAAACTCTCAAGGACAAGGAGCCTCCCATTTCCTTCCCTGGAAGATGAGCCACTCCACTGACATCAGCCAGATAGTAACTTTTGGCTCCACCCAAGCCAGCTTTGATTCGAGTTACCAGCTTCTTGCCAACTGACCCTGAATTATTTGGGCTATTTCCCAAAGCAGCCACTAGCTGTCAGCAGCAGCCCACATCCTCTGAGGCACTAGGCCCAAAACAGTTGCCCCAAAACCCTCTCCTAGCAAGACACTTTCACAGTCAGCTTCGTGGGGAGCAGCTGTTAGCAGTGACCATCTACCTAACCCTCAGCAGCTCGGTGTCCTCGTCCTAACCAGCAGGTTCCCAAGCGCTTTGCCTGTATGCTCACCCTGTGGAAGTTTTTCAGTCTGGGAGGAGGACTGTCGCGGAGCCTTTTCATTGCTTGGACTGGAGAATCACTGAAATAGGGAGGCTCTCCATCTACCATCTCTATCACCATGATCCCCAGAGACCAGATATCCACCTGTAGGAGTCAATATCAGTACACAGTTCAGAGTGATAAGTCGTTTGCTTGCTTGCATCACACTGTTACACCCCACCTATGGTAAACATTATGGATAGAGTAAAACATTAACCAGCTTAATGCTACTGGATCCCTGACTACGGCTCAGCAATGAGGCTTTTCCAACCTAGGACTAGGCCACGCCTATTTTGCAAAGGTCTGCAGGTTACTGCCCGTTGTACACTTGGCTTGCCCGTAAACAAAGCTGATAGTCGGCTGCCACCTGCCCCATAGCTCCAGAGCAACCACGTGCAGCTTCTTTGCTCTCCCCACTTCCCTCGCCCTTCCCTCGTGCCGTTCAGTCTGGTTTACTGATCCCTATCACGTCATGTGCTGCTTCTTGCCAACACCTGTCCGCACTGTGGCAGATACAGGCCAATTCCAAGCTTCAGGAATATGATCAAGATAAGGTTATACCCTGAAGCAGAACAAGCTATTTTCTTTTTTTTTTTTTAGGAAATACTCATATTGTCACAATTAAATATGAACTCACACCATGATCTCCCCTGAGAAGTCAGCAGTTGCTTTCTCATGACACCACCAAATATTATCTGCTACTTCTTGTGGTACTAGGGAACCGTTCCCTTACCTCGGTTGTGTATGGTATCCGTGCAATAACTTCTGGAGCCATCCAGTAAGGCGTTCCTACCAGGGACTTTCTTTTAGGTACATCTTTACTGATCTGAGCACAGAATCCGAAATCTGAGAGTTTTACCTGTGCAACGAGAAGAGACATCATGACAACAAATGTTGAACAACCACAGAGGGAAGCACCAAAGATAAAGAAGACAAAGGCGGTAAGAGGATAAGGCAGAAACACAGATAGCGAACAGAGAGGAAATAAACAGGCAGAGAAAGGCTAAACCAGCTGCCGGAAGCGACCTGCACGAGGAAGCTTACCCTGCCATCCAGGGTCAACAGAATAGAGTCGCTCTTAATGTCTCGGTGGATGACCCCCTGTGAGTGAAGATACGCGAGAGCCTGCAGCACTGACTCGCACACTGTTGCAATTTGCTCCTCGTTCAGCCTGAAATTAAAGATGAAGGTGTTCAGCCACTCTGTCCTGGGCTGCAGAGAGTGCGACCACACAAATCCCTTTTAAAGGTGCACTGCACGTTGGAAGTTCAGCTGCATAAACCGATTTTGATCCACCACAACCATGACAACAATAAAATTACGCTTAAGAGAATTGCCAAAAGTCAAATCAAGATAAAGCCTGGACTTTATTGCGACGAAACCTTGTCTGGAGACTCCCCTTTACTGTTGAAAGCATTTTTTTGGCCTGACAGTTAGCAATTCTACGTTTTCGTAAGGCTAGTTCAAAGAAATTGCGCTTTAAGCCCTTTATCTAAACTCGTTTCGCAAGACGCTGTTTCAAGCAGTTCTGATAGACACGATTGCTTCCGCGTGCCAAGATGCTGCAGTGACTGTTGAGGCAGCTTTCCTTTTATTTATTTATTTTATACATTAGCAGCTAGAGTGAAGCTATTGTTCACTAGGCACATTGGGCAATCGTGCCCAGAAAGGATCTAAAGGAGTAATTTGATGGGGAATGCAGGGTTTTTTTTTCACACGTCTCATGCAGCTAGATGATTTGGATACTCTTTGTGTATCTAACTAAATACATATAAAACACTGTAATTTCTGAATTTTACAACTGTGTCCGTCCATTAGCATGCAATGTGTGAATACCAAGAACCTTATCTTCACCAGTTCTTGCTATCTGGAACACCACACAGGAAGCCTCACGATCAAGCTTGAGTAGAAATGAAAGTTCTCTCTTGTAACTGTGACCCATGGCAGCACACTCCACCTGTTCGCACCGACAGGATGGTAGAGGTTGAGTATTGTAAAGGCTACCTGGAGAACCCCATTGCAGTGCTTCCTCAGACCAAACTCAGCTGAGGGCTCAGGAAGGCACGCGATGCCTCCTCAGACCCACGCGTGCAAGTAGGACTGCAGAGCAGAGGGCTTTTGAGGGCACATTGAGGACTGCTCCTACACCTCCTGTCTGCAGGACAGCAACCTTTGCGCACTGACTTTCGGGAAGGAATTTGCCAAAGGGGACTGTCACCTGAGAGACTGATGCCTGCTTTTCTTCTGTGCTCTTCCACATCTCATTCTGCCAAGCTGCAAGCAGGGCACTGCTTATCAGGGCTGCACGGTGCCATGCCAACAGCAGAAACCTATCTAAAGGGTGTCAGGGGCTGTTTTTGACATTATGGTTTAAGCTCTGAACAGAGAGGGACAAAAACTAACCATGGAGTTCTCCAAAGCAGAACCAAACCAGTCTAGGGACAGTGCTTGCTCTTCTTTTCATAGTGCACGAGCAGTGGGAAAAGCTGGTACCCTCCTGAACTCTGTGGTTCTACCAGACAGAGATGTGTATTTTTAGCTTGTAAGGTGCAGAATTTGGTTTCAGAGAAGGGACTGCTGAACACAAGAAAGATTACTAAGGGATTATCTCAATCCTGAAGACGCAAATCAGCTATCACCTGCAGCAAATATTTAAATGAGCTCAATAAGGGCATTTTTCTGTCTGAAAAATATGGTCACAGAATCACACTGAGATTGGAAGGGATCTTTGGAGATGCCCTAGTCCAACTTCCCTGCACAAGCAGGGTCACACAGGGCACACTGCACAGGGTCACATCCACGCCGCATGTGAGGATCTCCAGAGAAGGAGACAAACTCTCAGCAATCTGCCCCAGGGTTTGGGCACCCTCACAGTCGAGAAATTTTTCCTCAAATTGAAGCCAAACAGTCACTTTGTGACTGTTACTTCTAGTCTCGTTGCTGCCCACCTCTGAAAACAGTTTGGCCCCATATGACAAAGCCTTGCAGCTCACTTTTGGCTATAACACATCCTATTTTTTGTCTGCAGCAACGCAAGCATTCAGTGAAAGGTTCAAAGGAAGGCTTCATAAAATTACTCACATCTAGGCTGAGATCCCACAATCCCATTCAGTCTAATTGGTGCCTATAAGCTAACTGGACCTTCACAAACCTCTTCAGAAGAATTTTATTTATAGTTCCCTTGGTCTATTAGTATGAGCTAAGAGCAATGGAGTTGCACTTGCCCTGCAGTGCCATAACTCAGCATCCTTCAGGACCACATGTTAGCAGTACTAGTCTACCTCTAATCCAGTTAAGTTCTGAATCTTCAGAAAGACTTATCATGGCAGGAGTTCCCTGCACCAATTTACAGTCTTACTGGATTGCTCAGAAACAGAAAGAAGGGGAAGGTATCCCAGGGTCACAGATAAGACAAAATCATCTCAGCTGCATCACCAGAACGCTTTGAGAGTGGGAGTCTACAGAGGCCATTTGGAGAACAATTTGTTTGCCCTTACAGAAAGGCTTTGGGCATTAATGAGTATGAAATGGATGGATGCAAAAACAAATTTAGGAGAGTGTCCAGTAGCTGTATTTGCTGCTATCTTTAGGCAATGAAATTTGGGATGGGGTCCAGTTCTCAAGGTTCTGCTTCACTTCTCCAGAGCAGCCAGCCACAAATTCCACCTCACTAAGGCTGTACCACAGAAAATTATTTCTGGGTGGTATTTCGGTTACTCAATGAGTTTCCTGGACAGAATGGAACAGATTTAGTACGTGATACTTTTTATGTACACTGCATTTTACAGAGAAGGTCGTCAAGTAAATGAATATTGGCCACGTGAAGAGATCAGTGCTGAAGTGTATTCCCTTCTTTTATATCAGAAGTATTATCACATATTTCAAATGGATCAACAGCTATAAAGTGGTTTGAGGGCACTGCAATCATCAAGTTCTCTTGGGAAAACCATTCTCCCTAGAAATCTCCATCTGCTGCTCCTGCCTCTTAGGTGGGGACACGTGTTGGTGGTTCGGGGTTCTGCTTCCTACCTGATCTGAGACACGATGTCCGTAAGGGCTCCCCCCGGCAGGAATTCCATCAGCACCCAGAGCTCCTCTCCCACAAGGTAGCTCTTGTACATCTCTACTACGTTGACATGCTGGTAGTCCCTCATTATCACAACCTGGAGTAACACAAGGGACACAGATCACCACCACTCCATCACCACCCAAGCTCAATCTTCCTCCCCACAGAGAAAGCACACAGCCCCCTTTGAGCACAATGCAGAACTCACCCCATCATTCGGGCTCTTGGTACCAGCATTAAAAGGAAGATGTCTCTTGCTCATCCCTTCTTTTTACTCCTATGTCCACCATGGCTCTCTGATGGACAGCAGACGCCCACGTCTCCTTGCCCTACTCACCTCATTAAAAAGGAGCTCCCGGCGCTGCTGCTTCCTGAGATCCATCATTTTCACTGCCACCTGCCGCCCTGAGTGCTTCTCTCGAGCAATGCAGACAATTCCTGTGGACCCTTCACCAATTTTCACGTAGTTCTCCAGCAAAGTCCGAGGGTCCCCTTGGTCCACCACCATCCTAAGGGCAGCTTTGAACTGCTCATGAGTCACAACCACCGGGTCCTCGCCAGCCGGCTGCGCTTTCACTAAAGAGTCCTGGGGAAGGTGGAGGTTGCTGGAACTTGTCTGAGTCTGCCGGTTTCGAGGAGACCCTGCTGGTGACGGTCGGCCCTGGGGCAACGCAACCGCCTGCTCCACCGCTGGCGACTTCTGGGGCGTTCCAGCTTCCGAGATCATCCTGGGGAAATCGGGGGCCGGCTGGTCAGGTGGAAGGGACTGGGCTTTGGCTGCAAGGCTGCGTGGTGAGCCCCATTGCTGGGGCCTGAAGAATGCGTTAGGCTTAGAGAAGAATTCATACAAAAGCAGAAGAAAGGAAGAAAGTGCTGGTTAGATTAACAAGGCAAGGTCACAGGCATCAGCTGCATGTTAGGCCACACTGGGCTGATGCATTTTGTAGCAGGCTGGAGTAAAGAGCTCTAGGCTCTTGTCTCCAAACCTGCACAGGATAAGCTGCATGACCCTGTAGTTTCAAGAATCAGTGATGGGATGGGTGCTACATTTTGGGGACATCCACATAGAGGCACTTTAGGAGAGGGTCCTGGCTTCAGTGAGCTGGATCTTAAAAAAAAAAAAAAATGCTAAAGAGCATTCCAGCCTTGCCACCTAAACACAGGGGTAATCTGAGTTTCAGTGAATTTGAAAATCCTGCATCCCTCCGTGCCTCTGATGTTCCTATATATAAAAGGAGAAGAGGATTCATGCCAGAGCTGTAAATTACTTTGATGTCTTGGCCTAATTCCCTCTGGGTAATTACATTCTGCCTACTTAAAACCCTCTCCGTGCCTTCCATGGGTACCTGCGGAGCGCAGTGGTTGATCAAACACAGAACTAGTCCTGAGCAAAGCCCCGTGAACCAGAAGGGCTGTAGGTGACCCGGTGACACAGCTCTGCACACTGGCCACCTTGACACGCTCGTGACTTGGTCCCGGGCCTGCAATGACTCTGACTTAGCAGAGCTCTGTCCTGAAGCACTTGGGGCTCCCTGGAGACTTCCCACTCACAGAACCTAGCAGGCCCAGCCCTGTTTACATTGCACGACCTAGTGAGATCGCAGCCAGAGGTAACATGGCTTCAGGATACACATTCCCATGCCAGCGCTATGCATGGGCTCCATGAAGCACAAATCTGAAATGCTAATTCTCGCCCTGCCCGTGTTGACGGATTAAAATTCAACAACATCTAGCACGGTAGGTCTGAAGTATGTTAGTGGAGCAGACAAGGTAGCAACTTCAAAAAGAGCAAAGCAGTCATTTGTATCACAGGACAAAATAAAAACTTCAAAGGAACAGGCCTTTCTGTCTCACCAAACAGACAGAGTATTAATACAAGTTAATAATGTAGCTCTGGGAACTGAACACTCTCAACAGAGAGATTTTAAAGAGAGCCCTCATTTTCTCCATCTTGGAGAGAAAGTAATTGTATAGAATTTAATTACCCACACTTTGGTTTTTAATCAAGTGCTTTTGACAACAGGAAAATCTGCAGAAGCCTAACATGGATGTAGCTCTCACAACCCCCCAAACCCTGATGTGTGAGAATGGGATCTGGTGGGTGCTGGTATCGGCGCTGCGGTGCCGGAGCGCAAAACACCAGCTGCCCATCCCAAGTCCCTCCCAGCTTCCTCCTTCAACAGCTCCACCTCACACTCCTGCGGAGACATGCTCATGAGGAGGCCTTATGTACTCCTCGGTTCTTTTATTTTTGCCTCCTGAGTCCAAACAACAACAAAAAATGTTCTTACACAACCTTGAGCATGCAAAAGGACACAACACGCGTGCAAGCTCACACATGTCCATCCAGCCACCTCTAAGGATTATTTCTCGCTCTGGTAATTTGTCAATCCCTACGCCTGCATTTTCCGCCCATTGACACGTTGAAATGTTACCTGTCGTTGCCCTCCTACCCTTTATATTGGGTCAAGAGCAAAGAGCACTGCACCATTGCAATGCATTTACTTCATTTCATCTGTCATCAGGCATTGCCTACGCATCACAGCTACACGTGGTCTTTTCCGTACCAAGGGAGCCTGAGATTTTCATCACTGGGGGCTATTAAGACCAGCTTAGATGAATAACGGTCAGCATTGACCCAGATCCTTCACCAGACCAAACTGATGAACAGGGAACAAGGTCTTTCTTACTCCTTTTGCTAAGTAGCTCAAGGACAAACCTCCACAAGCAGACGCAGTCCCATTCGTAGCCTTTACTCCCCCTTTAAGAGGGCAGAGGTAATGTAAAGATGCTCTTGCAGGAGAAGGAGGAGGTGCTCAGTGCTCCTGAGGGCTCAGGGATGTATTACCCTTATCAGCCTAGGCTCACCGAAATGGCAGGGAAATGTGATTTGTGCTACCCAAGAACTGTATTCCTTTAAAAATCCTGCTCCCATGATTGGCCAGAGGTTCTTTCCATCTTCTTCTGACTGTTAGAAATTAGCCTGGCCTAACACCAGCCCAGGGCATCTGTGCAAGCCCCCAACATCTGTGCAAGGACATGGGTCCTGGGTCAGCCTGCGATGAATTAGAAGCAGCGAAGGGCTGTGTTTCCTATCCGGTAACAGTAACCAGAGCTTTCCTCCTAGTGTGATAAAAATGGAGTTATCCATTCACAGGACATTCTTCCTGGGGGATACGGAGCTATCAGCCCTGCCAAAAACCAACAGTCAGACAGTCCTGTTAATGCAAATGTGTCCCTTGTGGGCAGTTCAGCCAACAGAGCTGTAACCAACCAAGTTTGCTCCAAGTAGTTCTATCTTACACCTGCAAAAGGATTTATCACTACTGTGAATTACAGCAAATTTTCAAATAGCCAAGGCACATTTATGTTAGTGTAAATGCATTTAACTTGTGCTTTTACTACTGCAGAAAAGCAAAAATGAAAGTCACCTACCTCTTTCCCAACCTGGCCTCTCCCAAGTGCAGCTTTGCCAATAAGCCTGCAGATGTGGCAGCAAATCTGGGCTATACATAGCAATATATGCTGCGAGGCTTGCAAAGACTATACATTTCCTCTGCTTTGGCCAGAACTACCTTGATTCCACCATTAATCATAGCGCTAACGTTGTTTACAACTAAAATTGTTCAGCGGTGCAAGCAAGCTCTGGAAATGCAATGGCACCACTGCACACATTTAAAAATACTGACTACCTTTAGCTGCAGGGAAGGGCCCGACTTGTTTGAGCCACCGGACGAGGAGAACACACTTCGCAGCAGCCTTCTCTTCAAGCTGTTCTCCCGCGATTTGGAGCTAGGACTGCCCTCTCCGGAGGGCCTGGAGGTTGCCTGTCCCCCAGGGCAAGGTTGAGGCCAGGCTTCGGAGCTCTTTTTTCCAGGGTTATCGCCCTCCTCCATGGGTAGCGTCGGGGCCTGCTGCACATAGCTGCCATCAGCACCTTGAAACTCCGAAGGCCCCAGGGACTGGGCTTTCGTTACCATGCCGTTGGGATGGGGCTGTCCGTCTAAGTGGGGCTTATAATCCGGCCACATGGTCTGCCTCCGGGTCACCTTGGTTCCCCCATTGCAGTTGAGGTAGTTTCCATATTTGTCTGCCCAGTCTGCTTCTGGACTCTGAAGATACATGTCCGGGGGTCTGTCTTCCCCCAGGAGCCCGAGGGACTGAGCCCTCCTCCTGCTGGTGGGGCTCCTTCCGCGCAGCGTGTTGGAGCTGATTGCAGAAAGCTTCTGGATGTCGCTGAGGATGCCAGAGATGTAGCCTTCCACCTGCACGGTGCTGCCCCTCACCACCGTCTGCAAAACAGAGGCAAAGTGGGGAGAAGCCAAGTTAGAGCTCTGCAATTTGAGGTTCAGTGCACGCCAACAAGAAGTTCCATTTGCAAAGACAGAGGATACAGAAAATCGGGGGGAAAGGTTTGAGGGAGTAGGGGTGGGTCTGCTCTTAAGAGGAAAAAGGAATCACTGGGTTTAACTGCTTTAGTAGCACAGAATAGTACTTATTCCTGCCAGAGCAATGAAGCTCTTTTGTTGCACTCATCTGCTAAGGGCAATATAAGAGCAAAGTTGGGGTGTTTTTAGCACTCCCAAAATTCTCATGCTGAACTCCTGCTATGCTTCATCACTAATTTAGGCCCCCAAGGTTCATCTCTCCCTAACATTGTCATCGGCCTCCTTTAGTCTAGCTCTAACTGTGGTTTGCTACAATTTTTGCTAACACATCCTGCTCCTGCCTAGCAAAGCCCACAGCGTTCCAGCACCGCATCCCGCCTCTGTCCTGCCAAACCATTATAATTAATGGAGATGAACACAGGGTCACAGCAGCTTGCAACTGCCTTGTAAGCAAACGATGAAGAACAAGGCTTCCATCCAAGCAAGCAACAGCACTGCACAAGTAGGACACTTGAAGCTGTCGATATATTCTGTAGGTTCCTATTTGTTTATTGGGGAGCTGCAGCACACGCAGAAGCTTTTTTAGTGCTGGCAATCCAAACACTTCATTTCTTCATGGAAATCCATAGTATAGGATCACTCCTACTCTCTGCCTGAAGAAAATCATTCCCTGGAGTGATGGCAATCTCCTGTTTGTAAACTAAATGCTGGGGGCCTTCTAAATATGCTTGAATTAATCACACCAAGCTTAATATATAGTCAGTGCAAAACAGCAGCTTCGGCAGTTTCAGTAGTTTCAGTGCTGCTACGATGCACAAAATGAGCATCTGGTTTGCTCTGCATCCAAAAGAGGAAGGTGGGGTAGAAAGATTGTGTCAAATAAAGTGAAAAAAGGACAATTCAGCTCATAGCATGGAAATTTCTGCTGTTCATTGCTCATGTAGCAACACATCTCCTTCAGCGCTTGCACCTTCCTCCCCAGCCCAAGTAAACAACCTTAAGGCACCAACTCCTCAAACTGGTTCCATCTCTTTTGCACCAAACCTGACAGGAAAAAATACCAAAACAGCCAGAAACCCAGCCCCTAAAATGTGCCACAGGGATGGGAATATTGAATTCACAGAAACTGAAGACTGGTTTCAGCTTCTCTAACTGTCGCAGTTGGTTAGGAGGGGTAAATAGGTGAGTTGGAGCAGGAATAGATGCAATGTCCACGTCCCCAAGTCACAGAATATTCATCAGGGCACATCCAAACTATTCCTTCTGCTTGCCCAGGGTAGTATTTCCTAATGGTTCAATATTGCTCCAGTTAGGAAAAAGAAAAACTCAAGTTAGAAGAAATGTCCAGATTGAGATCAAGATCTGATCCGATTGTCCTTCCGAATTAGCCCAAATTTTGTCCAACATGGTCTGTAAAGGAAAGTTCTCCAAGGACAGAGATGCTATAGCCTCTCCAGGCAACACATTCTAGGGTTCCCCTCCTCTCCTGGTTAAAAAATAAAATTTTGCTTTTATAGGCAAAACACATCAAAAAAAAAAGGGAAAAAACAATGAAAGTTGAATCCAGGACCGCCCTCTCGGAGCCCCATAACAGGCTTAGCCTGATGGGGCCATCTAGCTCCAAAAGGGAGGAAAAAAAAAAGAAAAGGGAAAAAAAAAGTAGTTTTACTATAGGAATCACTGAACAGGAATTTATTCCAATCAAGTTTGGCAGAAATAATCAACTACATGATGCAGTCTGACAGAGTATTTATGCTTAATGGGAAAGAAAACCAACAGTACGAGTTTAACTTCTGCTTTAGTTTTTGAAGACAGCTGCTCATTCCAGTCTTGTTCTCCCGAAGTTTTGCAACTCCTCCCAGCTTTTACCAGCTGCAGGTTTAAGGAGTTTATTCTCTATCCCATCATTCAAGTCATGGATGAAAGTGCTGACCAACACCGGACTCAGGACAAACTCCTGTAAATCTCTTTCTGCATATTTCTTTGGTGTTAGTGATACCTCAAACTACTCTTTGAACATATTTTTCCTCCTACTTAAGAAAAACTTCCCTAGTTTGCTCTAGGACTGTTATGGATGGCACTTTCAAGAGCCTCAGTGAAGTCAAGATATAGGAGATCTATCATTTCTTCCTGACCCAAAGCCCGTTACCTTGTCACTGAAGGAAATTGGGTTGCTTGATATGACATGTTCTTGACAAATCCATGCTGACTGCTAGCTATTACCCTGTAATCTTCTAAGAAGTGCTTGCAAATAGATTGCTTGCTTATTTGTTCCAGTTTCTTTCTGGAAACTGAAATTATTCTGACTGATCTGATTCCTCGATTTTCTTAGGCCCAGCTGACTTGAAAGTATCTAACTTAGCTAAAAAGTCTCATGTGTCCTTTTCTTATTCCAGTCTAAGTTCCTCCTCCTTTGTGCTGCTGTTAATTGTGCTAGCCCCCTGATCACGGCTAACCTTTTCAATAAAGATGGAAGAAAAGTCATTAAACATTCAAGCCTTCTCAGTGTCATCCTTTATTAGCTCCCTCCCACGATAAGCATGAACCACTTCTGTCCCTCGTCACTGTCCTCCTCCTCAGCGCACTTGTGATCCATTTCCTTAGTGCCCTTTAGGTCCTTTGAGAATAGCATCTCTCTTTCTGGGTCTTGGCCTTTCAGTTTTGTTCCTACATAAAATGCTTTTTTCCTTGCCCTTTATGGCTTGACCTAGTTTCCACCCTCCTGAGCAATCCTGCTGCATTTTTCGCTCATTACAGAGCTCCTGATCTGACCAACTTGGGCTCTTATTACACATGCTATCTCTCCTCTGCACTGGGGGCCCTATCTCCTACTACAGTTTGAACCTCAAGGTAGATTGAGGTCTCCATAAAAGAGAGAGGATCTCTCTTTTTACAACCTTTTTACCTCTCTGTAATACGTCCTCCCTTTTTCTTTAACATCTTCTTCCTGAGCAAGTATTTCTTAAACTCTTTAATCAGTATTCTGCTCAAAGATCCTGATACGCTATTTAAATTCTAACTTGAATTTTGCATTAACATTTCCAGGCAGCTCCTTTCACTCGCCACGTTTTAAGCATCTGTACACTAAAAACTACATTCAACAGATTGACAATTATTTTCCTTTATATCCTTCCTGAAATCTAAGCAGTGATACCTCTATTTTACCACCCGCCCATCAGATTTTAGGCCCTGGAGGGTCTTCCCAGAGGCGACCAAGACTTTAAACACAATAATTCTGTCACCATCTTTCATTGCCTTTTTCAAGAGGTTTTCATGAACCTCTTGGTCTGACTTTCTTCACTCAGCAGGTCCCTACAATCACCTATAAATACACAGTCTCCTGATGCACGCTATCAATGGCCATCCAAGGAAGATAACCCTCTAAATTCATCTGTGTACAGAGATCAGTAACTTGTTGCTCCCTAATGAAGGATTTGTCCGAGAAAAATTGTCTGGGCTACTAGGTCCCATTTTGTGTTTAACTCCAATAAACCTTTCTCATCTAAATCTAACTTTAGTTTAGGGTTAACAGTTCTCAAAGGCCAGTAAATTAGGTTGAGTTCTCACTCAGCAGTAAAGAAAAAGCTAAATTCCCTTTTGCATTTGCACGCATTCAACGACCTCGAGCAAGCCAGAAGCTAAATTCCCTTTTGCATTTGCACTCATTCAACGACCTCGGCTCCCTCTCTTTCGTTGAGTCACCCATGAGCAGCAGGCTAGGGCTGCCCAGCAATCTCCCACTCGGGCTTCCCTCTCAACTGCATCACCAGCCAAGTTTGCTCACCCACGGAATGATGAACGTGCTAAAACAGGTCCCCATGTGGCCTCTCCTCTTCCCTTCACTGGGTACGACAGCGACACCTCCTAATCCTTGATAGATGCCATAAGAGCTTTCACGGGTCTTCGCTTTAGTGGCAGCTGCCAGCTGGTGAGGTTGAACACGACCACAGTTAAGGGCACTGATCTCCTTCGTTATTTCTGATGAGTTTATTATTTCTCCAGAAGACAACGGTGATATCAAAGACCAGTCTTGCTAAACCACTGAATTTCTCACCCTGCCTTGAGTATACATTGGGTACTGTGAATGGAAAGATAATAATTTTCCTCTTACCTTCATAGGTTGGAGTTGCAACCGGGTGATCCTCGACGGGTCTACCACAGGCTTTGGCCGCCTCAGCGTGTCTAGAATATTCTGCCATTGAGGTGGAAGGCCCACAAATTTGCCCTCCTTGGGGTCAAAAGAAGTGTGGACCCGGTGCTCAAAGTTCTGCGGAGCTGAGATCTCAGGGCGTTTCTTCTTCTTTTTGCGGAACATGATGCCTGAATCAGAGAAAGAAATCCCGTCAACACTCCGGAAAACATAGGAATGACCTGTCCAGTCAGTAGCATCGTATATTAGTTACATTAATTAATTATATTATGGATATCCCCCAGTGGCAAGCGCTTTAAGAGTAGAGCTGACATGACCACATGATTTCTGCAGACATGGAAACAGACAAAGAGGGAGCAATGACTTGCTCAAGATGACCCAGTAGGTCAATGACTGAGCTGGATGCAAACTTCTGGGATTTCTGATGACCTTTCCAGTGCTTTATCCACTGTGAAACAGTGCTCCTATTTCAAAAAAAAAAAAAAAAAAAAAAAAAAAACAAACAAAAAAAAACACAACCAGCTACTATAACTGTGGCTGAGCTCCTACCATTTTGTTTCCTTTATAAATTTGTTTTGTCTAGTATAAAAATTAAAAAATATGTAGTAGATACAGGTTAACATTTTACAAACTTGTCCTTAGTGTAAAGGTTTGTCTTTAGAGCACAGCTACTAAGGCAGGACTGATTTAGACCACTGAAGAGAGCTCAGACTGTCTGCTCACTGATTATTTAAGACTAGGTAGAGTAAGTAATATACATTTGAGTCCTATTTAAAATTGACAGAGTTGCTGCCAAAGGAAGAGCTGCCCAAGACTCATTATGGATCTATGTTTTTCTAGCTTAGAAAGGGGAGTTAGGGGAAAGAGAAGGAGGGAGAAAGGGGAGATTGAGGGAAAACACACTCTGTCAGCAGGTAGCTGAGGAAGCTAAAATTGATAACTAAGATTCCTTTCCCTTGGGGGCTGAGAGATACAAGTTATGTGAACAACCATTATATCTACAAGCCAAAAAGAGCTGACACTTGACTATCCCCAAGCATGGGAGGTGTTCCAAAGCTGAATTTAGACTTTATAGCCCTCAAAAAAAAAGATATAGAGAGAAAATAAACAAAACTTTGGGGCCTTCTTGAAATTGGGAAGATATGAAGGGAAAAGCAGAACAACAGCTCCATGTGCAATCACAGAACTGCAACCAAGTTATGGTGTGAAACAGCTTGCATAGCTGCAAGACTGTGAGGGATGGATGGATGGATGTCAGAAGATGTCATATCTCATCCATACCTTTTAATGATAAATAGGGAGAGGTAGCTATCAACAGTTTAACATTACATGCTTTCCCAATTCCATTTGTGCTTTTGGAATTTAATTTCCCCCCACAGATAACTTTTGACATCCCTGAACCCTCAGGGAGGAAGTTTAACTTCCAGGACCATTAAATGTTCTTTACTTAAATAAAGACTAAAACAGAAAATTTTGCTACTTGCACTTTAAAGATAGAAAATTGGATAGAGAAATGCAGTAATTAAAAGAAAATGTAAAGAATTATCTTGCATATTAGCATGCTCAAAGTACCCAATACAGATGCACTTTAACAGCACTTTAACAGATGGATGGATGGATGGATGGATGGGTACAACCTTTTCAGGAAAGAGGGACAATGAAAATGGGGGAAGAGAGTCCCCTTTCCATGAACAAACAGCTCAAATGTGGGGAGATCTTCTCTGGAGAGCCAGGTTTTTCACAGCAGCTCCATGGTGGGAGGATGAGCGGTGACGTGCATAAGTTGAAACGCGGGAGGTTCCAACTGGATAGAAGGAAACCTTTTCCATAATTAAGGATAGTTGAGCATTGGATGCCCAATGCGTAGGATGGACTGAGGTAAGCCCAAGCAGAAACCCAGTGCCAAAACATTTTAGGTAATTCAGTGCTAAAGCTCTCTAGCTTGAGGAAAAGCTGGGCAGCTTTAGTTCTACTGGTAGATATAAATTGCCTAAAAGAAAATGTTTTATGCTGTTCCCTTTCCGCTAACAACGTTCTGCTTGACCATCTATACGCAGCCTTCTGGGGGCAGAAAGCCTCTAAAAGGGGTTTCAGATGCTATTAGAAATAAATTGTGTGAAATTCCCAGCTTGCTTTGGACAGAGTTTATAGGCACTAGAGTATCTGTATTTAAGCCCTTCTTTGGGATTATCTGGAACAATGAAATACAACTATCTTCCTCTTAAGGTTGATTCTTCCTAGCGTTCTGATACAATAGCTCTTTTCCCCACAATTTTTATTTATTTCACTATCTAAAAGATAGTTTCGACCAGCCTTGCCTGCTGACAGGACCTTGTGCTTGCCCATATTGAACTTCATGAGGTTCCTCTTCATGCAGCTCTGCAGCCTGCCCAGGTCCTTCTGCATGTTTGCACAGACCCCCCGGGGTATCAGCCAATCTCCAAGATTGATTTTGCATTAATGTTAGCACTGGCCTCTCACTAATATTGCTTAAGGTGAGGTGTTATAGAGAACTACAAAGAGGTGCAGACAATTTCCTCTTTGACATCAGGTAGGGATTTTTCCCACCTTCTTCATGTTCGTAGAGATCCCTCGCAAAACCCTTGATTTGCCAACCTCGGAGGTGCAGAATCCATAAAGTAGCAGCACAGTGTGCAGTAAACATACACACACATTTCTAGGAGACATTAGCCTCAAATATCAGCACATTTTGTGCTATGTCCTTCATCCAGGAACCTACTGGAGATGCCTTATAGCTGAAGAAAGGAACAAAAAAGGTCAAACAACCTTTACTTGGAAAGCACTCCAATGGAAATCCAAGCACGTTTTAAGGGAGAGCTTATGAGCAAGAGGCAGGCAATCCTGGAAAGAGAAGATACTGTAATAGCTGGTGGTGCCCATGTTATCTAGACCGACAGCTGGTGATGCTGAGGGGCTCTTACAGCCTGCAAGGAAAGGAGGAATTATATCTGCAGTATTATGTGCAGTGATTCCATTCCTCATCGTTGACTACATGTCAGTCATTCCAACTACTAAATCCGTGATCCACCAGAACAGGGGCATTTCCAGGCAGAGTGAAGTTAGTGTTTTAACCCATATCTTTCCTTCTCTGGCTCCTGCTCCAGTACGCGCAGCTTCATTCCTCAGCTCATCCTCATAATATCAAGATGTTCAGGGCAGAGCACTTGTTGGGCTTCAAGTTGGCTTATTAACTGCTTCATGCGGTCAGGGGTCCTGTAAAATGTGCTGTGACAAATGGCATAATCATGAGCATTTGGAGGATGGTTATCTGAACCTGAAGGGGAATGCTGCTAACTGAACTACCAGATTAAAAAATGCTCCCTGTTAAAAGCTGGGCGATAATTTGGTCCCAAGTAGAACAGTGGCTGCGTGCCAGGATATCAGTTTGCACAAGCACAAACACCATGTCAGTGCATTTACAGTAAATCACTGCACTTGTCAATCAACACCTGGAACACACTTACTTCCCATATAGAAAAACATACTTCCTAAGCTCAGATAGAAGCATGAACTCAGTTCCTGGACAATATTAGGGTGACTAAGTGACATGGCCTGCACCTACCTTATTGACTTGTAACAGAACTCTTAAAAACAGCAAAATGTAATCAACTCCAAACATAATATGCCCATGGACACCTAATGACATTTACTTTATATGGTCAGCATCAATATTTGATCATAAAGACATTTCCATATCAGACAGGTGGTTTAAAGCTACGCTGCATAAAGATCAAATGAAATTCATACACTAAAAATAGTTATTTGAAATCCAGTGGATTGCAATAATCTGTGTCGGTTTTGCCTTTCACTGAGCAGGTCTGTATTTAACCAGGCTCCTTCCACTTTGTGCTTTGCATGCAAGAGCTATTTATTTGTATTTCCAATACCCACCTAGCGAATGTTTAAATAAAATCAAACACAAAACAGGCCTTTTTCAAATCCAGGAAGAAATTCCTAAGACTGTACTATGCATATAAAATTTAGATTTTGTAAATCAAGCCAAACCTGTATTTAAACGCAGACAACATCCCTTCAATATAACAACACAAATACTGTGACACTGATATTACAACAATCTAGCAGACTCCAGTCTCTCATTCCCTGCTCACAACTGTATAAGAAAGGTTACAGGCATAAATAATAAAAGTCACTACCACAAGGCACAAGCGATCGGAGATGGAAACGCTCCCAGCGATCCCTTCCTGCTGCCTGGGAAACCACGTTAGGTTTTTTCAACTCCAGCTAGAGCTGCTCCCGGGTGATACAGTTCCCAAAGCTGTCACATCTGCCAGCGAGCAGGAGGGGAAAAAAAATCCCTCAGCCAGCAGATCCTGAGGAGCAGGGGGAGGGATCGGCTGCAAAAGGAGGAGCAAAAAGAGAGAAGGGTCAGGCCCAGATGGGAGAAAAGGGGTGGGAAGATTAGGAATGGGAGAGAGGAAGGAAAAGGGAAGAGGCATCGTGGGGAGACAGGCAGCTGAGGAGCAGGGAGGCACAAGAGAATAATCAACCCTGCTCCAAAATAAAGGACATGAAGGTTATCGGGAATGGCTGCTCCAGAGTTCAAATAGTCAAGCCAAAAAGGCAGTGTGTTTTGCTATTTAATCTACCTTCACCCTATACGCATACGATTCCATACCCCATCAGCGTATGTATATATAAATATACACACTGTGCTCATACACTCTCACGCGCACCCGATGACAGCAAGACAGCGGAGAGCTGCTTCGGTCTCACGTGCATCGTTTCCCGTTGAAGAAAAGCAGCTTTCCTCTCCCTCCCCCTCCTCGCTGCAGCAGCTGAACTCAGTGCTCATTCCCCCGCTATCGCAGACCTGGACACGGCTTGCTAAATTCCTCCCTGCCCGGGCGAGAGATAACGCTGGGTGCTTGGGTGGAAGCAAGCAGTTCCCATGGTTTCCAAATACTCCCCCAGCTGATCCACCAACCTGTGCTGCCAGCCAAGAGAGAGCAGGGTGGAAGGGAACAGGGACCCTTCCTCCAGGACCTGCCCCATGCAGAGAGTGCAGAGCCAGAAGATGAAGATGATCCCGGAGAACTAGGTGATTAAAAGGAAAAAATCACGTTTCCAGGCTCTGCTATGCAGCTCGCAGCCACATTTTGAATTCGGTGCGAGCTAAATATGCCCTTATCAATGCACGGTGCTGGCGTATGTGCATATGTTCATCCCTATGTATGGCTGAGCATGCATACATGGCATTTCGCTGCGTGTCAAACCTTCCAAAATCCTAATGTTTACCCTCCTGAGGTTTCTGACGTGCTCCCTATTTATAATCAGCCATAGGTGCTCGCAGCATTTTGCAAAGGAAAACGCTGGGCTCCTTCCCCGAAGAAGCTTGTAGATCCAAAACGGAACTTTAGATGGCCAGAAAGGCCAACCAAGGGAGGATGGCAGGAAGAAGGAAAGGAGGAGGAAAACAGCCCGAGATCTGACACAGGACCGGCTCACATGCAGTCCGGCTCCATTGGCTCCCTCTGTTCATCTGCAACATCAGCTGCAGGTTATATTTAATGGTTTATGTTGTTCATCCCCCAGGAGGGAGGCTGGGTGCCTGCACGCTCTGCCATCGCTGCCGCCCTTTCCAGCCCTTTCGTTCCACTCCTCTTTCGGCCCCCAGCCCCCAAGAGTAAAGCTATATGTCCGAGTCAACTGCTATAATGCTCTAAATCCTGTGCAAACACGCACATGAGCATGCAGATTAACATTGCATTAGATGTAAGCTTAGGGAGACACATATTTGTTACGTTGCTGGGTTTATTTTTGCCAAGCACACAATTGCTCGACCTTTTTTGCCTCCAAGGAACGGGGTGCAAAGGTTACAATGCTGCCCCTTCCTCCGCTGCCCCATTTCTTTGCTCATAAACTGGGACTAAAACCCGGTCAATGCTTATTCCCAAGCTTAGTTTGGAGGCTGCTCAGTGACACGCTCGGAATTGAGCTTTAGCTCTACTGAATCAGACTCATCATGGGTCGTCTGTGAGCATGTGTGAAGGAAAGACCTAGTGAACTTTCTGAAATCAGCACAGGCATGTTGCACGTGCTCAGGGGCTTGGCCCTTGCTAAGGAACACTCCATTACTTACAGTCTCTCAGAAATCCCAGCTGAAGCCACTGTCCCGCTGTGCCAGGTCTGTGAAGACAGTCCCCACCCTCCTGAATTTTCATCCAAACAGACAAAAGAGAAGGGAATTATTAACCTCATTTGCAGGCAAGACAGGAAGAAATGACTCTGCCAGTTTTTTCCAGGCTACATCTAAATGAGCAAATGTAGAAGAGCTTCCAGGTGTGTCTCTTGGCTGCTTTTTAACTTGGTGTTGAGGCCAGATGCAGGCCCAGCAGCCCCTTCCTCACACGGAGGGCAAACCTGGGTGCACAGCACCGGCAGGAGCCAAGATTTGCCCTGACCACACGTTTGATCTTGTTGCTGGCAAGTAGGAAGAGGCACCGCAACCAAAACTGGCAGCGCAGGCACCAAGATCGCACCAAGCCTCGATTGCAATCACACGCCTTCATTGGGAGATTTGCTATAAGCATTATAATGCTCCTGTCCCCCTTCCTGACCCTTTAAGCACTTTGTGTGGATATACAGTGTCATGCAGTGCTGCACTAACACCTCTCTTACGTGCAGGCTCCGCTGCCCCATGTCCAAAAAGGAACTGCATTGATTGGAATGGCTTTAAATGATGTTATTTTGCTACAAAGGATGCATATAGGGTTAAAAACAAGAGGCTTTGTTTTGTTGCTAATCCAGAATATGAAAGAGGTGCAAAATGGTGGGGGTGAAAAGGGAGAGAGGCGATTTGAGGCTTCAGGCTCCACTGTCTCCTGTGGCAGTTTATAGAACCATTCAAAGTGAGCATAAAAACAGCTACCAAGACTAGAGCAAGAGCACTGTGCGCTATCCCTGCAAAAATTTCCAGGAATAGCAATTCTTGTGCATTAGATACAAGGTTATGTCAGGTCAAGTGAAAGGGGCCACATCTGGCACGCTGGGTCGCATGCCATGCAGAGGAGGACGCATCTGGAGGCCACGCTGCTTTGAGCACGGCTCTTCAGATGCTGATCGTCGCATCCTGCAGCCTTCACCAAGCGTCAGCACGTCAGGTTATGGGAGGGAAACTGCAGCTCTGGGCTGCAAACGCACCTGATGCTTCACCGTAAGGAAGTGCAAGCCCGGGGCCAAGCACAGAAGATGCAAGCGTTGTATTTTCTTCCAAACACCGGTAGAAACAAAGTCTTACTCCCTATTTATGGTCATTGTGTCTACCGGAGTGAGGCAAAGGTATAATTGCTGCCAACAGCATACAAGGCAGGTGTTTTCTCCATGGGATAACAGACGGGAAAACTGCAGCCTAGGCAGCGGGCCTAAAACAGATTAAACAGACCAGATTAAAGCCCACGGCTCGGCTGATGCTCAGTGCCTGACTACTGCCACTACATAAAACCAACCTATAAGGAAATATAAATTATATCGAACCAGACTTCATCTCCCAGGGACCATCAGGTCTTCTGCTTATTTCAGAAAGGAAAATATACCTGCCAAGAGTATGTGCCTTTGCATTGCTCCCCAGGTGTTAAAACCGCACACTCATAGTGGAAGTAATTGTACCATCATTTTCAGCTACCACTCTCTTCCTCAAGAAGTTATAAAATAAGATGATTCCCAACACTATACATTCAAATGACTCCTCCCTTAGGATAATGTAATTTTGTGCAATTTTTTTGAGGGAAACCTACTGCAGCTTTTAATCCACTGTCATTCTATGCTCACACTGTGTTTCTTGTGGGAGACATGGAAGATCTACCTCAAACCAACAGCAGTATCACTAACGATCAAGTTTTGTTGCTACCTAGAGATGATGTTGTGTATATGTACAGACCTGATGGGCAACTCAGTGTGATGAGACCTCAACACATGCTGCTTTTGCCACCTCAAGAAACCATTCCATGAAGCGCAGAACTTGGAAGCTCATCAAGCTATTTCTTGCAACTGGAGCTGCCTAGTGCAAGACATTTTAAGGAGTTTGTAGAGCACAAAAGAAACAAAAGTGCTCCTTTTTTTTCCTATCCTGAGACAGAACTGCCAAACCTTTAGAGTGCTTCCACTTCTTGTGAATGAAAATCATTTTGTCACCAAGATTCTGTGTCACACTTCTTCAAGCCTTGGCAATAGGTCCTGAATGTACTTTCCAGGTGTAAGTATACACACAAGGTTGTACTCACACCCATCCTGACAGGAACAGCCCATATACAGGAAGAGACTGACCACCTTGAAGCACTTACTAATCCAGCAAACTACTTGCTGACAGCTCTTGCCATTATTTGATCAGCTGTCTTTGTTACTAGATACATAAACCATTGCTCACACTGAGCATGCAGGATGCATGTACCAATACACTATTGAATATGAGAGTTAATATATAGTTTCACCACAGAGTCAAGAATAAGACTAACCAAGGGGAGAGGGACAGGGCCGTACAGCAGCGGGTCTTTCCTCAGCAGCTCTGTAAAGGCTGAGATGAGAGAAAGACTCTGAAAATACCTCTTGCTTTATGTACATTCCCCAGCCCCACCTGGGATCTCTCACTCACCAGCCAAGAGTTTCTCTTCTGTCGTTTTTCAGTATTGTGTCCCCAAATACATTAAGTCATTAACACCCTGACAAAGAAAAAGACAAACACATTAGAAAACGTTAATGGAGAGGACTACTTTCTACACCCGTGAGAAGAAACGTGTGCCTGTATATATCGGTTATGCTTGGCAAAAATAATTAAGAAATAATGTATCAGAAAGGGGAACTTAAAATAGGAATTTGGCCAGCTTTCACATGGCCACCCCCACACCCAAACACTCGCACCCCCATCCACGCACGGGTGCTTCAACGCTGTTCAGATGTGCTGAAAAGATCTTGGCTCACGCAGTGATCGCAAGGTCAGGGCTATGGACCCAAGAGGTTTCAACTGGTGAGTCAACTGGATTTTTTTTCAGAAGATATGGCAAGGGGCCTTGCAGATATGAGAGACTTCAGAGGAGATATTGCTAAGTCTCGCAGAAAGGCAGCGAGCATGCACGTTCCTGACATGCTGTCTGCTTTCCCGAGCATCATCAGGGATAACATTTAACCCCTTCCTTACTTCAGTGGTCCAAGAACATCACCCTTGCAAGATGAAGCCGTACATTTTTCCTCTCCCCTCTCCTCACCACCAACTGCCAGTAGATTGCCAGATCCCAGACAACACAGACCCACCTAAAAGACCCCGGAAAGCAAAAGAATTAACTCAATATACAAATAAAAGGCAAGATCTTACTAGCAGTCCTGCTGCAACAATGCCGGTGGAAGACAAGTCCAAGTGAGAGGCGAGAGAAAGGTCTGCAGGGAAGCTCTCCTGCTGCCACACAGTGAAGCCGATTGGAGGACCGTGTTGCTGGGCTGTAGGAGTAAAGACCAAGTCAAGTCCTCCCCAAAGGAATCCAGCTCCTCATTTTTCTTTCCTTTCAGAACCATCCCTTGAAATGAATCATATTTTTTTTTCCTCTTTTTCCCCTCCCTGAAGACCTCTCCCATTTCCCTAGGCTGGCGCTGCCAACACACGTGCGACTGTCACGCTAATCTGTGGCAGGGACAAGGCTCTGTCGGGCAGGGAAGGGGTTAAGCCAGAGCAACAGAGCCGCCAGGGGAGCCGAGATGTTAGTTCGAACTGACAAACCTAGTCCTGTGTAAACGGAGGCAGCAGATCCCGAGCGCCCAGAGCCGCGGCCATTAGGGCGCTGCTGTCAGTGCTTCAGAGCAAGGCGGGCGGCCGCCGGCCTTACCTCAGACTCTGCATTGCTCCGCGAGCCGAGGCGAGGTGGGAACTCTCTGTCGTGGGACGCTGCTGCTGCCGCCACACCGCTGCCAAACTCGGGAGGGAAAGCCGGCGGGAGAAAGCAGGAGAAGGAAAAGGGGTGGAGGCAAGTCTGACATGTTTGTGCAGTGCCGGCTTCACCCGAGCTGCCGAGTTTGATTTCGGGGTGGGGCGGTGGATGGGACACAGCAAGGCTCCGCGCAGGGAAGCCTGAGCGTCCTCTTGGGAGGGAGTGCAACGCACGGCACAGCCTCTCAGGACCTTCTCCTCACATCCTTCAGGTCCCTGGAGGCAAAAGGAGAGAGAAAGTGCTTGGAGTCGCACCTGGACACGGAGGGCTCAAGCAGGACCCTTGGGGAAATCGTCTCCCCTTCTCCTCCACTCACTTTGCCGCTGACCTATTAAAGCTCTGACTCGCTTCAACTTTCCTATCTCTGCAGCCTCAGGGCCTAGAGCTGCTGTAGTCTCAAGCAAATCCCAACATCTCATTCCCTCTCCCCTGGCTGTTGCCTCCAGGAGCTGCCACCCATTCCCCATCGTTCCTGGTAGGAAAGCTTTGACCACTGGTTCTGTGCCTGGCTGCAGGAGAATTCATCCATCCTTTGGGCCTTACAGGCACCCAGCCTGGTGCATGGACTTCTTCTAGAGACCATCATCACCCTGCAATCCTGTGCTGTGCCCAGGGAGGTTATTGACCCCTGGAAATACCTACTTCCACAAGTGACTTACGTTTGCTAGGACATCAGCTCCAGCACCGATCAGCAGAGGCGGGTGGACCTACGTGGAAAGGGCTGACATTAAAGGGCACTATGGGGATTAGTGACCAGGAGAGGTCAGGCTGCACATCAGCACCCCCAGCAATTGCTCTTCCTCTATCGCAAATCAAGACGGTGCTTGGCGGCTCCCAGTCATTAATAACAGACAATGCTGGCTTAACCCCAGGATATTTTTAGGTCCAAAGAGTAGAGATAAAAGTCATCTTTGAATTGCCACCATGCAATTTATTTCCTTTTTTTTAATTTTTTTTTTTGCGTGTAAGTTTGGCTGATCTGACCTTAAAATAACTGAATGTCATGCTATAAATAATCATTATATGTATTAAATAATCAGTTCATTATATATATTAAATAATCAGTTCTGGGCCCCACAGTACAAGAGGGATGTGGAGCTGCTGGAGAGAGTCCAGTGCAGGGCCACGAGGATGATCAGGGGCCTGGAACATCTGCCCTATGAGGAGAGGCTGAGGGAGCTGGGCTTGTTTAGCCTGGAGAAGAGAAGGCTGAGAGGGGACCTGATCTGTGTCTATAAGTGCCTCAAGGGAGGCAATGAGGAGGATGGGGCTGGCCTCTTTTCACTAGTGGTCACTGACAGAACCAGAGGAAATGGCCACAAATTGAAGCATAAAAAGTTTCACGGGAACTTAAGGAAGAATTTCTTTACTGTGAGGGTGACAGAGCACTGGAACAGGCTGCCCAGAGAGGTTGTGGAGTCTCCTTCTCTGGAGATCTTCAAGACCCGCTTGGATGCAGTCCTGTGCCACATGCTCTAGGAGGCCCTGCGTGTGCAGGGAGTTGGACAAGATGACCTCTAGAGGTCCTTTCCAACCTAAGGTATTCTATGATTCTATTCTATGATTAGGCTGTCATGATTCCTGCTGGAAGCAGGGTGGCAGAGATGGGCCCTGTCACAGTGACCTGTGCACTCACAGTGAGCCATGTTGCTCCATTCCTGGTTTCCCACCTATTTGTCCTGCCTCAGTAGGCTGCATACCCCAACCGCTGCCATAGATCTAGTTGAAACGTGCAGGGTCTATAGCAATATTACAGAACAGGGACAAAACAGAGAATGTAAAGGAAGATCTTGTGTTTTAGCTGGCGGTCTGGGGCTCGCATTGCTCCTTCCCAGCCCTGCCAGCAGCGTTGCGCAAGGCTGCTTCCTGAAAGTGCAGTCACCGCTTCGACATTTTACTGCAGGTCCTTGCCTGCCAGAGCCTGCCAAAGAGACAGAGATTTCCTGCCAGTTGCCTCCCCGCCGCATCCCGAGGGCATAGGAAGTAGAGGTAGCCAGGTCCCCTTCTGTCTGGAGATTAGCTTGTCTCCTCCCACAGGGCAGGACCCATACGTAGATGTAATCAAGAAGAAGGAAAGTTCATAATAATGGGAGTAAATAACAGACTATAATGAAGAGGAAGAGATAGCATTCCTTTGCTGAAGACTAAAGACTTGCAGAAAAATCATTGTGGATGGCCAGAGATGAAGCAATCAAGCACGATCCTGCTTTTGCTAGATGGATATGAAACATGACTGTGAGAACAAACCATGAGTGGCTTCTGCTACATTTACACTCGGCTGATGTGCCAGCCTGTGAGGAGCAGTCTACACAGCTGTAGTTTTGTGAGTATCACAAGGAAATGCCATTTAGAGTCAACACAGAGTTACCCACGCTTGGAACGGACTTTAAATTAGTCGAAGTATGATATCACATGGGTGGACATGTTAAGATAGTCTCCTAAAGCAAGACCTAAGTTCTTTGTGAATGGAAGAGCCTGGTTTTACTTGCTACGACACAAGCTTGGGTGGAAGTGAGGCAGTTTGGAGTCAGTGTGAACCCCAGATGCCTGCAGTCTTAACAAAAAAATAAGACACTTCCCCATCTTCCCATCCCCAACTTTGCTCAAATCCTTGAGCATTTTTCCCTTTATTAAACATTTCAGTACTCCTTCCCTGCCCACTGCTCCCTTTCTCCCTAGGGTATTGCACAAAATAATCTAAATAATTAACCTCACACACTTATATAACCATACACACCACTCTTCCTACCGTTGCCCTACTACTACATGTTGCTCACTCAGACCTTGACTGCAGTTCTGTCTTACCTGTGGGAGCTGGAATCTGCAGAGCAAGAAGTGCTGCGGGGTGCACTGACTAAATCCTTGTATCACAGACGGTTTTATCGGATTGAGATATACAGGGAAGATTCATTCCATGCATGCATCTTTTTCTGGCAGCAAGAGGAGCTAATTCCAGACCCAAAATGCTGATCTCTCCTCTTTTCTCAACCTGTCCATCCACGTCCCTGTGTCAGGTCAGCACCTTCCAGCACTGCTGGCTGCAATAGACTCCATTTAGGCCTGTTGCATTCCTGTTGGAGCAGAAATGTGTGGAAGAAATGAACTTTTCAACATTTTACTGCACCAACAGGCAAGACCAGGTAGTTTTTAACCTTCAGAAAAACACGCTAGAGGCAGCAAGGCCAAGTCTACCATATTGAGGTGGTTCCTCCTAGTCGAGCAATGACAAATGTGAGTACTTGGGCACTTGGTTGGGACTTAGGAGACTGGGCAGGCTGTTAAGAACGACTCCTGCTTCAGTCAAGCTTCCAAGACAAGTCTTGGGACAAGACAAGCTTGTACAGCAAATCGGATCCATTCAGGAAAACCTCGTAAGAAATAGAGCAGCTCCATCCATGGAGCTAGGCTGTGGTTTGAAGCTAGACCTTCTAGCAGGGCTGCTTTGAGCTCTGGGATTTGCTAGGAGGCCACAAATGTGCTTTCATCAAGGAGCTGTGGTCCCCCTTCTCTTTCATCAATCTTTAAATCCCAAGTAATCTGGGTATGAAAATGCAAAGTCAGGCCAGCAACTGAAACAAAGGGGCCACCCTTTGGGGTGTTGCAAATTCACAAAGCATTAGGAGGAGGAAATAAATCTGCCTGTTAGGAGGAAATAAATCTGCCAGTCTCATAAATACCGCACGAGATCAACCAGGACCAGAGAGGAAGAGGGAAAGATCCCGCAGTTTCACTTTAAGTAAGTGCCCATCTTTGAGATGAGTCTTTACCCCAAGGCTACAGCATGCCGAGGTGGGCAGCGAATGCTCAGAATGGTGCTATCATGATGGATCATGATGGCCTGGGTTGCTTGCTCATGCACCAGGACTGTCCCCAGACTCCCATGCTCTGCTGACCTTATAAAGGCAGAGCCCTGGACATCCCAGAAGGACAGGGCTTCATCCATGCTCATGCTGCATAAACTCATTCAGTATCCCCAAGCACTGATGCTCTAATGCAGTTTCCATTTCCTTGGCCTCATTCAAAACAAAGCCCAAATGCCCAAAAGCTGAAGGACCAGAGGTTGCTGCAGTTCAGCACAAGTTCAGCATCTCTGTCAGAGCACTGCGTGCTGTTTATAGATCAGGACACGTCCCCACGCTCAAATCTGCTACAGCAGCGTGGGCCCTGGAGTCCCTCCACGCCATCTGCACACTGCCGGATCCAAAGCATGCAGGGTCATGCCAAAGAGGGAGAGATTTTGGGCTGCCCCAACCTCTCATCGTCATTAACGCTGAACCTTGGGCAGAACCAAAGCTCCAGAGCATCAGCTGAACACAGCACACACTGTTTTGCTGCTGGTAAAATTCCTGCGGCTTGATAGGCATTCCTGACTGATAATATCCATGCAGCTTCATCTCATACTTCTCCCACTACTTTTACTTGCAAAAATTCACAGGCTCATTAGATAACAGGGGTAACGTCATGCTCCACCAGGCAAGTCCGTGCCACGCGGTACAAAAGGTGGATCCGCTGCTTCCCATGAAAGCCAGGAGGATCACTCCTTCAGTGCCAGGATTGAAGCAGTCAACAGAGCCTACCTTTTCCATAGGCTCCCCAGGCGACCTTGGAAAAGTTGCTTCACGCGCTACTAAAATGCTGGAGACCATGCTTAACTCATACGGAAAGGAGGCAGCTTCAGCTGGTGCTTTTTTATTTTCAAACATACCAAGATCCTTAAAGATGCTATAGAACGGCAGAGTGAAATCCTGAGCTGCCATAAGAGGAATCCAGGCTGCAGCTTTTGCTCAGAATAACTAGGTCAGGCACCTCCAGCAAAAGCACCCAGTTGCCAAAGAAACGGAGTAGACGTCCAGCTGCTTCTATGGGTCCGTCGGCCGCTATGGGTCACCCTCCACCTCCGGGTACCTTTGAGGCCAACGTGCAAGAGCTACTGAGCACAGGGACCTGCATTAAGAACCTTCTGAATTTAGCAAGGAGGAAGGAGATAGGATACATTCAATTATTTAATTGAATTTAAATTATTTTTGAAACTCAGATTATGGAACTCAGTAACCTGCAGTGCTCGGCCGTCACGTCATCGCCATGTGCCCTTAGTCTGCCTTATCCTCACAAGCTGGAGGCCACAGGATGGTTTGCAAAGGATTAATCATTTATAACCACCACTTACAGGCTTGTTTATATAGCGTAAGGAAACGTGAGCCGCAACATCCTCGCCTTGAGTAGTGACTGCTACTTATTGCCTCCTCTAAAAGGGTTCCTTGGTCCTTCCCACTAGTATCCCTGCTATTTGTCTGGTCCCGCAGATCAGACAGTACAAATACAGGTTACAGGAAGAGCACTGTAAGAATATTTTTATACAAAAAGCCTACATTAGGAATGGTGTCTGAGCTGCACACACCTTCACAGATGTATTTTAAAAAAAAATACACCTAAATTTGTATTTAAAGAATTCAAATGCTGGCTAAATTTTGCAGTAGTCGTCACAAACAGGAGTGCGTTGTCTACTAAGATAATCCTATGGCTGATGAGGCGACACGAGATCTAAGCTACTTGTAACACTACATTATACATTCCTATTTCTAATACAATCTGCAGAGCATGCATCTCTTGCCTAATGGCCCCAAAATTCAGCAACAGAAACCAAGTTTGCAGCCTGATCCTCTGTACCTTCCATCATGCCCTCGAGAGCTCCGATTTGTGCAGATTAACTATGCGTGCTCCCAAAAGGGACAACTTCCTGCAATGTGAACAGGTCAAAGCTGACGCACCAAGAGCAACTTCTTCCCAGAGTCGTCTTCAACATCTGCTCCTCACATCCAATCCAAAGACCATTGAAATCAGATTTCTCTTCCTGACTTCCACAGGCGCTTTGAAGACTCCTATTCCAAGTTGGATGCAATAAGAAGGAAGGCAATTTTTAACGTTGTTGTAAGTGTTTCTGTGCTGTCTTGGACCAGGGCCAGAGTGCTCATCAGAGTATAACACCCTACTTGTTTCTTGCAGAAGCCAAGCCTAAGGCTAATACAAATTATAGTGAGCATTGAATCAGGGCCCAGGTGGTTTTTAAAGGCAAGTTGTCCCAATTTTGGATATTTTAAGCTATGTGGAGAGCCTTTTGACCACTGCATCTATTAACCCCTCTGTACCTGGTCCAGGTTACAAGTCTATTGCTTTGTTCTCTATACAACTCTGCTGTGAAAGACCCTCAGCTTCTTGGGTCTTCCTCCTTGGGAAGTCCTGGCTTTGAAAGAAGACTCAGGTGAAAGAAAGCCATGCCCCAACATAACAGGGCAGACAGGCGCCCAATCCATGCATTTTCTTATTAACTCATGGCTCAGTGTTTTTCTAGGCACGATAATAGAATCAAACTCAGAATAAATCAGTGAGATCTTTTGCCCGTCAAAAAAAAAAAAAAAAAAAAACTGACAAAGGAGAAAAATATATAGCAATTTACAAGGTGCTGGGCATCACAGGGAGCAAATTTGGAAAAGCAGGCCATGAGCAAGACAGTGCACTGTGGAGAAGCTGATTAAACCAGGTTCTCTCAGGGAAAAACAATTGAGCTCTGAGACATCAGCTTGATATTATCTGCTTGGAAAGACACTGGTTTCTGTTGAAATGTTGTCTTTCTAGCTCAAGAGAAGTATGTTGTGCTTTAAGAAAAAAATCTCTCTAGACAATGGTGTGTCAAACATCTCCATATCAGCAGGATACCCGTCCTTGGCCAACAGATGCTGCCTCCAGAGTCTCAGGGGGTTCTTCTAGGTAGTCCTGGCACTGCTCAGGGCTGTATTTCGGTTATAGGTTGACTCTGAACAGGCTACAGCTCACCACCCCTACCTGTCCTAAAAACATCAACTCCTTACGCTTTCCTTTGATGAAGCTTGATTTTTGTTTTCCTCCGGGCATCATTGAAATGAAAGGTTGAAACACAGTCACAACATCTGAAATGCAATATTATGAAAATCAGCTTTGGAAAAAAATATATATGCTATATTACTATATGTTGCGCAGTTGAGAATGGTCCATGAATTCGTGCTGTTTACCTGTCTGGTGAATGCAGGAGTCACAGCTTGAGGGACACTGAGCTCCGTGAGGGGTTCACGACAAGAACTGATGGCTGAGGGCCAAGGAGGAGAGAAAAATAAGGAACAACAGGTTGTTTAACACCCTTTCTTGCCTCCAGATGCATGACACACAGCTCGGTTAACCTAGGTCTGGGCCCAGGAGTGTTTAATCCCCCGGATTAAACCCATGGGAGCCGTGGGGAGTGTGCACTTCAACAGCTTTCAGTCCCTTTTGGCTCCAACCATGTTTGATCTTAGCAGTTCAAAAAAAAACCCAACTCTCTCTCCTCTTACTTTTCCTCTGAGCAATTGCACACACCCCTTTTATTGCATTAGTGTAATTTGGTCTCCAACATTCCCCTGAGAGGAATCACTTGGCTCCTGCTATTTATTTTAGCGCTAAGTGCCTGGGTCTGAGCAGTAGCTTTAATTAAACTACCGATCCTCCTCTTCAATTAAATCACCTTTATGCAGCTTCCTGCGCTCTCCTCAGCTGGTTTCTTTGCTTCCTCGCACATGCCCTGCCTACAGTCGCCTTTGCTGCCTTATTCTCTGACTCTCAATGAGCGGCTCTATCCGCTCAGGATCGGTTTACTTGGGAAGTTGGAGTAAGGTATGGCTACACACTGAGTAAACATCTCTTCGGAGCCCTCTCCCTCCCTAGGTAGGGACTCGGCTCACAATGTTTTGTAGACTGTAAGCACACAGGTTTCTTGCTGAAACTCAGCAAGATGCTCCCCAGGTGTTAGAGGCAGGAGAGACTCTGCCCGTGAGGTTGGCAGCAGTTTTCCTTCCTACAAGAAGTTTCCCGTCCTACAAACTGCAGCATTAGCAGCTCCCGGGCCTGGCAGAGGCAGCTGCGGGTTCTGCAGAGGTGCCCAGCGCCAGACCCACTCTTGGTCCATCAAAGCTTCTCCTCCTTCTAGGTACAGATGTTTACTACCTATATTTACTTCCACAAGCCTGAGAGGTTTCTGCTGTTTAGGAGCATGCTGGACCCTGCAGCCAAGAGCGAAAGGGGGCAGGTTTCCAAAGAAAAGGGGTAGACTTGTGCCTGCGCGCTCGTCCGCACTTCCAGGCACAGCAACCGCCTTCCGCGCCGGCTGCTTCTAATTCATCCACCACCAGCTAATTCCCTAACGTTCTAACAATTCCCAGGCTGGAGGGTGCCCAACGATGAGGGCTTTGAGGTTTCCAGTGGAATGGGGAAGAGGGGGATGCCAGTGGTAAAGATTTTTTAGATATTACTCATCATTTTTTTTCCTCCAAAGTCATCCCTATGCATCCAAGGTAATTTTCCTGCTTTAAATGCAGCTTTTCAAACAAGGTGCCTGCAGCTGAGGCAAGGAGCTCTCTGCTGCTTTTGGGCTGCTCCACAAGTAGTTTTTAATGGTGGCAAACTGGTTGTTCAGGTGTAATTCAGATAGATGCTTAACAAAAAAAAAAAAAATCCTACCTCTCTGCTCCTGCCTCAATAACACTTCTTCCTAGCAAGTGCTGGTTAAAAACTTTGGGGATCAAGTTCCCAAGGCAGGAACCATCTAATTTTACCTGATAGAGAGCAAGAAATACTGTACCAAGGTTTATAGGCACAAAAATGAATAAAATGTGAGCTCACGTCTATTGACAGAGTTGCATTTTCATTCATGCATTTGTTCCTATGACACCCATCGGCCAAGTATTTAAGGATGTGATATAGGGGCACAGTCAACTGCATTTATTCACCACTGGTATAAGAGCAGGCTAAAAACAGTTGTTAAAAGCCTTTCCTACACTGTCCCCTTCCCCTTTTTGTGGCTTTGGACCTCAGAAAATAAATTCTCGTTGGCTTGTTTAAATGTCTCTGGGAGTGCTGAGACATCAAAGCCTTACCTGATTTCTAGAACTTGGGAAGAAGACTTTAGAAGTCATCATATAGTGTCCATAACGCCGGACCCGGTTTCCCCTTCTCCTTCCACGCAGAGGAGTCTTACCTTGGAAAATTAAGTCTCGGAGAAACCCTCCTGCAGCACGTTCAGTCCCTTCCTCCTCCTGACTGCAGGTCGCTGCTTGCCTCCCACGCAGAGGCATCTCTTGCTTCAAGCAAGGAGCCTCAGCAATCCTGTCTCCGAGGCTCCTCGCGCGCCCATGGTGCCCGCGGCCGGTCAGTGCTGCGGGGCCGGCACTGGGCGCCCCCTCCTTCTGGCAGCCGGCGGAGGCAGCAGAAGAGCCCCGCGAAGGCAAAGGAGCCCTGCGAGCAGAGGACCGAAGAGACCCCAGTGAGCGGCCTCGTTAAAATCCGGCAGCTCAAGCTGATCAGGTCTCTCTGTGGAGGCTGCTTATTTTTAAGGTGATGCTCCGAATCAGTGATTTCCAGCCTTTTTTTNTTTTTTTTTTTTTTTTTTTTTTTTTTTTTGTACTGGGGGCTGATGCTGTGAGCTAAGTAGAGAAAATGGGAGGGTGCAGTGAGTGACATTTAGCTCGGAAGAGAGAGATTGCAAACAGCACTCCGGTGTGCAATGGGCTGTAGCTGCATTGCCTCCCCTCAGCTAAGCCTGGAAATCCCAGCATGGCCCATGGATGCTTGAGGGTGAGGAGGGAGTTAACAGACAAAACAGAGGCTCCCATTCAAACCAAGCACCGCTGCCCTGTGGGGGAATCAAGTGCAGACCAAGGCCAGCAACAGGGGTGTCATTCCCTCGTTCAGGCAAACCAAAGGGTCACTTATCAACGGGATAAGCATTCCCATTCTCGCGCTGGCTAGGAGAGCTCTGCGTTGCTCTTGCATCAGTGATCCGCATCCACTCCACACAATGCCTAGCATGTAAAACATAACATCAAATTGACTTTTTTTTTCGCTTAAAGACTTTATATCTAAGAGGTGATTCATTTTTTTCTTGCTAATACATTTGCATTTTACTTCCTCCCCTGGATAACCAAGCATGCTTTTGTTTTGTGAATATTAAAGCAACAAGAGAGCACGCTGCTAAGTCTCTCTCATTGGGGCTTGCTTGAAAAATGCAAGCAGCTGGGCAAACGCTAGCAAACAAACAGAAAAGATGGGAGGGGGAAGAGAAGGGCAGGGAGAAAAATAACTCCAGAGTGAGTCAGCTACACTCCTGCTTAGTCACCTGTAGAGCTTCTTTGCAGACACACCAGAGATGGAGAAGATGCCGCCTGCCTTCCACCCACCTCCTCCTCCTGCTCCTGCCAAGGAGTTAAAAAAGATAGGGAAGAGTTTTAGGAGAGAACGTGCACAGATGCCAGCTTTCTAGAGGAACAGAGCTGAGCAACCCCATTTGCTCACGCTTCCCAGCCCCCTGCATGGATTTACTTCTCAATTAACTCATCCCGAATCAACCTGTTCGGTTGCTGTTTTAAGTCTCTCCGGTGGTGCCCGGCGGGTTTGACATGGGAGGGAGTTGCCATGGAGAAGAGGGTGATGTCATTGACACAAAAAGCACTGAATTTACAAATACGACAGGAACAGAGCTATTTATAAAAAGCTGCTTTTCTTACCCCACTCCCCTCCGCCTCTTTGGGGGTGGGTGGAGGCAAAGGCAGCAGTTCCATTCTTGCTGTTCCTGTCAACAAGTCTAAGAAATGAATTTTCCCGTTAGAAAAATATTCTGAGCTCTTGAAATTGCTGAATGCTGTCAGCTCATGGACTTCATTCATTAGAGCTGGATTTAGCTTTCCGGTTCAGAGCTATTTTTGAGGTCATATAACATTTCATATTTGTATACCAACTTCTAGCCTGGAAAAATTCACGTGGCATTACCAAATTTGGCCACTTTTAAAAGGAAGGACAGTAACACGTGAGGGACAGATATCCTCTTTTCTGTCAAAGCCCCATGCTGCTTTTAAGCACTTTGGGTAATAGCCCTGTTTGTCATTTTTGCCCTGACCATGTGGGGAGCTATCAGATGTTAATGCAACCTTTATATAATAAGGCATTTAATGCGTAAAAAGATTGCAAAGCTCAGAAGAGCAAGCAAGGGAAGATGGTTGATTTAAAACATGAACAAAAATCATTTTAGCATGCAGTTAGGCAAAACTGGGAGGAAAAGAGGGTGGTTTAAGAAGGTGATAGAAGAGCTATGATAGATATCAAAAGGATATTACTAACATGCAGAGCTCCCAAAACAAACACGCAATCACCCATCGAGCACAAATCTGACATGACAAAGATGAAAAGGCAGGGCAGAATTATTTCACCAAGATGCAGTTCAAGGTCCTAAATTCAGCTTTGAATTCTACTCACGCAAAAAAAATAAAAAAAAATAGCTTAGCTTTCGCTGGAAGTGAAGAGCAAGTACAATTACCCATTAGCTTAAATAAATAACAGCATCAGTGGTAGTGATGATGCCCCAGCCTTAATCTTGGGATACAAACTAATAGCAAAACACCCTGGTGAAGTGTTACCGGTTACGTTGCTCATTTCAGCTGCCTACAGTACTTCAGAGATGACAGGAATGATTCATCCACAGGCAGGCTGGGGAAAACGGGCTCTTCTGCCCTGTATCCCACGCAAGGCCAGGGGAACCGCTGAGAGGGGAAGGCAGTTCTTCAGTCTGGAAGGCTGCTCGTCTTGGCAATGGAAGTTTAATCAACTACAAACACTTGCAACATGAACAAGGCTTTCTCAAAGCACCCACTGATCCAACTGCTTTGGATCTGCTTTGGAAAGGGCAAGAGGATTCTGGAAAAGCAGGGAGTTTTCTTACCTCTCCTTTTATAATAAGGCTGATAACTGGAACATCATTTCCGAGTTCGCCCTCCACTTTCACAAGAGATGAGGGATAATAACACTTTGTCAGTGGTTAAGTCCCATTAAAAAAAAAAAAAAAGGGAAAAATGGCATATTCCTGTTATGTGTTCCTATATCTTGTACAAACGAGGGTCTATTATTATAGCTGCCCGCACAAGTTTTCAGACGAATTTCTTCGTGTAAGATCTAAGCAAGATATGAGGAAGATCAGGAAATGCTTTGCTAAAACTTTATAGAAAAGTGTCCTGCATGGCTCCCCTGCAAACAAACCAGGAGCAGATAACATAGCACTACAATAAGAACCACCTGTGTATATATATTACTACCCCAGCTGGAGAAAGGGAACTACATAATTCAAATAAGAGTAGAGAAACACGTGCCTAAAGATTGAAAAGCTGGAGAAGGCAACAGAAGGTCAGCACAGAAACTAAACAGACTGGTGTTTGCCTTTTGTCAGCAGTCTGTCACTTTGCTGCTGATCTGCAAATCACACTTTCTTATCAATTGGCAGCCATAGGATCAATAACTCAACGGATTTAGATAAGACTTGGGACAAGAAGAGGCTAAGGGTCAGGTATTTATGGAGCCAACAAAATGGATTAGGTTAGTCCCAGAGGCTATGGAATGACCTTAGTGCTACAGTGGAGTTTGATAACTTAAAATGCTTTATGAGGTAAAGAAATAATGGAAATGAAACCTCTTCTAAGTTTTCTAAAACGTGGCATTCTGCTAGATGGATTGAGGAGACAGGGGAAAGAAGTGTGAAACAGTTGAAGGAGCCAGAGTTCCCTGAGCAATGTTTAATTCCAATTCTCCAGACCTCAGACACACAAAGTCACACAAGTGCAAAGCACCAAGCTGCAACTTAGCCAAAACCTATTGGGGAATATTAATTATTTGGGAAAGCAGTAATGGCACAGAGGAAAGATTTAGAACTGTTTCCTGATGCATGAAGTTTTTCTATTTTTAAAAATACCCATGCATTTTATACACTAAAATTCAAAAATGGATTTAATTTATGGCAGGCTATAGTTTTAAAAAAAAAAAAAATCTACCATGACTATGGAGCCATTAGCAGATCAAGTTTAAATTCTCATGAAAAAGACATCCTTGAAAAGTGTTCCATGCTGGGTGAATGAACCAAAGCAGAATTGTCAATTATTGCACAAAAGCCAGAGTTTAGAAGACCTTTAAGTCTTAAGTCACCTTTAAGTAACCAACTGAATGACACATGAAATGTAAACAGACACTGCCCTTCACAAAAAAATAACTCCAATTTTTTGACTCAATAATACTTGCAATTTTTGACTAGAGGTAGGACCGTCCTCTTGCTAGATCCTCTTTAAAAAAAAAAACTTATCATTATGTTACTGTCTCTTCTCAACTCAGACAGCAAAACTTCGGTGACAAAGATCTGCTGATAAAGAGTCTTCTATACTTACAGAAGACTATTACAAGTGTAGTGGAAGTGAGCCAATAGGTAGAAAATAATGGAAGTAAATTCTCTACTTACTCTAAAGATAATAAACACTGAAATAATTCAGCATACTGAAATAATTCAAAATCTTCCAAACATTCCTATTCAATACACATCAGCATACCCAGAAACTCACTCTTTGGGGAGCCATAAAAATAAGAAATCCTGCATCCAACCTGTGAGACTGGTCAGCTGGGAGCACACTCTAGCTCTGCCCTGAATGTAGGGATAAGATTTTAGTGTTTCCCTCATGAGTGTCACATCATGTGTGGCCCATGGGAGAAGAGCTCTGCTGGTTTGGAATACTAGAAGATCAGCACTGCTCTGCAGGCTAGAGACATCCTCAAGGTTTGGATTCCAGTTTGGCAAATTCTTAAATATTGTTTTTGGCAGTAAGAAAGCCTCATGAGAGTTGTAAACAGTTCTGCTTTGCTTTGGAAGCATCTCTTGTTCTATGTGAATTTAAGGCTGTAAATGTAGTCCCCACCAAATTACCTTCATATGCTGCTGAAGTTTTGTTATTTTTAAACAGTTCCTAAGTTATATGGATCCATAACAGAGGCTATAAGCAAGAGAAAAAGAAAGAAGCTCGAAAAAGAAGCTCAACAATATTCTGCCTTTAATTTTGAATCTCATCACTCACCCCTTGCTTTCCACTTAATAGAGAATGCTGGAAAACATTATAATTCTTACTGTCTCTGAATAAACAGAAATAGATAGAAAGCAGATAACCTACAGGAGGAGGGGGAAGGAAACAGGAGTTATAGGAATACCAACAAGTTATTTCAAACAGCAAGTTCTTTAATAATAAAAAAATTTTTTTTGACTTTTCTCTGGGGAAGAAGCCATAGAAAAAGACATCATTAATTGTTGGATCCAGTTAACATCCTTGGTTGAAGTAGCACCTTCTAGGGACAGAACAAAGAATTTAGTAAATAATTCAGGGAGGATTTCTTAAAGGCCCCAGGAATTACAATAAGACTTCAGGACATAAATGCTCCTGAAGGAGAGGACAGATATGACTTAGTCCTCCCAGAAATTTTAAAATGAGGACCATTTTGTAGAAAGACAAAACGAAATCTAAAAATCTCTGGAACTGCTGAAAAACTACGAGGCCAGGACTATGGTACAGAACTGCTAGTGATGGTCGTCTTTTCTCACATCCATAGATGTATAAGAGGAGCTGTGAAGAAATCAACTATGAGCCTACATTTAAGCTCCTCTACACTCAAAGTACTCAAGGCATCTTGGTTTTGTGTATCCTGTAAACACTGTTGAGTGTCCTAAACTAAATAGATAGAATCCTTTGTATCAATTTCAAGTACACAGTGCATAAATATTTGTCAAAAACAATAAAAAATAACTCCAAAAATTTAGCACATATGGCAATTTTAGCCTTCAGAGACTTCTGACAGATGCTCAATCCAGTCAGTAACCCAAGCCTCGGAAAAAGTAAAAATAAAACATGTTAGTTTTTTTTAGAAGCAAAATGATTAATTATGCATCTTCTCCACCATGACTTCATTTCATTCTCCTACAATTCATGAGCATGTGTTCCAGGCAGAAACAGTCAAGCTGTGTTTAAGTGTCCAGAAAGTCTTGCAGTTATGAAAGTTGCTACCAAACGAGCACATTTTGCTTCTAGCAGCCATGAACAATTCCCAATCAGGCAGAAACACATCGCTGTGGACATTAATCAAGTCTTTTGATGCCAGAATAGTGTTTAATGAGGCAGAGTTGCTATCAAAATACAAGTTTATTGATGAAACAGTGATTAAAAGCAGCACTATAAACCAGCTACAGGTAGGAGGAAGACTTCAGAGAATGCAGTATGAACACAGAAATCACATTTTAAAGAGCTGTACAAAAAATAGGAAGGAGGGCAGATATAACAGCCAATGTTCTCTAGCAAACCTTTCAGACATCGACTAGTTTATGTAGCAGGTAAGAACACTATTTGTGCACTGATACGACAACCTTCCATTAGTAGCTCCATATAAAAATACTGTAGAAACAATCATCATTATTGTTCATACTTACATTTGAAAATAAATAACGTTAACAACAGATTCTCCTATATAATACAAAATAGGTTTGCTCTCTAGGAAGTCAGAGGAAGTTCTCCAAGAGGAAAGTTTCTCCAAGTGCTGCTAAGAATTCACAGAGACGTTCTTGGAAACAGCTGTCAAACATGTCACTTATTTCCCCTCTTAGCTCTCGCAGCAGAGGCACTGTGGACTTACCATCCGTATTCAGGATTCTCTCAAAAAACTTACTCCAGAAATCACTGCCAACAGTCCTAAAGACAAACAGAGGTGTTTTCAGTGAAACAACCTAGCATACAGGACATATTTGTTAATACTTCTCTTTACATTCAGTTCCAAATGTGCAGTCTAAAACAACAGCTTCAATCACATGAATGACTGTAAAAGGAGTGATTGGTTAAAAGTTCATCCATGTATACCCTTCTTTCTCCCCATGGTGTCTGAGCAGCAATTTGACATTCAGCCTGTTTCACAGGTCCATCAAACACACTGTTTTAACACTGTTACCTCTTTAAGGGTACCTGACCACTATTCACACTGAGTCAAGAGGTTTTTAGATAAGTACCAAGAAGATTCTTTGAACTAACAAAGCTGGCAAATTTCTTCCCTAAAAATTGAGTAGATATAAATCTTAGAGTATTCCCCTATTTACAAGCTGAGTAGTTTGCAGGTCAATATTAAAGGAAAGCCACAAGAGAAATATGAAAAATGAGTGGTTTACAGACAGTCAACAATTTTTCCTTCCCCATCCATCTGCCAGAGCTCTCCTGTAGATAACATTTCCAAGACAGTTCACAGTAATAAATCCCCCATCTCGTGGACAGACTCACATAACATGAACCAAAAGGTTAAATGACTCATTAAAGTCTGGAAAATTGTATTATTTAGTTTTCAGTCTTGCACTGAAGTTCACAGTGCTTCAGACTACTGAAGTGCGTTTTCCCCTCAAGATAGGGCTGAAAAAACAAAGCAACAAGTCATTTCCCTCTGTTTTAGGTAAATAACTGCCAAAACAGCAGCCACACTCTCAGCAGGGATGTAGCTTGTACCATTACACTAATAAACTCTCAGGTTTTCTAAGTTAGCAGTCATAGAGAGCACACAGCAAACACGTGAAACTTGAGGCTTAGGTCAAAGGAACTTGACCTAAAGTCCTTTCCAAATGACCCCTTCCCAGCGCTCCATAAAGGTCAGTCCTATCCTTCCAAACTCAAAACTTCCTGCATTTGCTATTCAGCTCCTCCTGCTCAGACACTTAGGGCTATTTTTTCCCCTCTCATACTGTGTCCTGATAAAAATGAATACAGAGCAGTACTATTTTCCAGGGCAGGTCAGATTTACTTAGCTCAAAAAATAAGAAGTGTTGGGATATCTGTCAGTACAGAATAAAGCCAGTCTGCATCAGTGATTTAGCCATCAATTGTTTTTTACTATTTCTAAAATTAAGGCATTAAGATATAAATATTTCTTGCTGATCTATACATCAGTGATATCCCTCTCTCCAGAAAACAATCAACCCTGGTGATTTTCCCCCCCCCCCCTCTGTGGTCACTACAGTGAACTAATCAGCTAAAGAATAAAGAGCATAGTGAGTGCTCAAAGCCTGCTAGAGCCTTGCAACTATAAGTATTAATCTATAACAAAAATATATGCAAAATAAATCACCTTCACTTGTGCGCAGCTCAGGAATGTAACATTTCTTGCAAAGACTGAATACAACAGAACTAGGGAGGTATAAGCAACAGGGGTTGCTTAGGAACTGGACAAGTCCCATACTGGTAGCATACTCTTTAAATGATGGTTAGAGAAATATATCTATACACTGGATGTGGCCAATACATCAGGATCTTGAAAACCGACAGCTCTCAGGTGAAATTTGTATCACAGGCAGAATGCTCTGGAACGGCCTTATGAAATGCTAAGGCAGAGAGACTCTAAAAGATGGGACTGCTGAGATGAGCAGGTATTTGCTTTAAGAACAAACACAGAGTAATCTTGTAGACAAAACATGTGGCTGAAAGGGAGTAGTAGAAATTAATATTTGGAAACGAATACCACATCCAAAAAAAGACAGTTGCCCATGCAGCTTAAATTATATACGCACAAGAAGGAAAATAATTAAAGTTATACTGTTTCTGCAACAGTTACAGACAGAAGCCTGGCATCAGCATCTTACTACCCTTCAATGGAGCCTAGAAGAAAGAGCAGAAAATCCAAATAATCTGCATATCTAAAGCAACATGTTCATGTAATTTCTTTCTCACCACCCACGCACATATAAAACTTCCCCAAGCCTAGTCTATGAAGTTAGAAAAAGAGATTAAGGCTGACCTGGAAAAAGGGGAAGAAAAAAAATAAAAAAAGTTAACTGCTCTGTAAGGCTCTTCCAACATAAAACTGTCTCAAACATAGCACTACAATACTTGTTTGAGTACACTATAGTTCTTAATGTTTGTGTAGTACTTGATGTGTGTTACATCACAGAGTACTCAAACAGTAAGTACTACAACTTTTGAAGGTACTGGACTTACTCATTGTAATCCTCCATACAGTGTTGTTGCTGCCAAAGGTATAAATTCTGTGTTTAAGCTCTGAAGATGCAAAGAAAACAAAGGAAGTTCGAACAAGTCTGTTCCCACTCAGCAGTCCGCTCTGAAAAAGGACTTACTTGGACATGTTTTGGCTGATTTTCCAGGTGAAATTTTCCTGATAGACCTGGATGTGATTCCCAAACAGCATCAAATGGACTATATCTGCGATGCCAATCAAGTCTACCTGCAACCACAATAAACATCAAAAAGTTGAACTTGTCTTCATTTCTGCAGTCCATAACAGATTTTATACATTGTCACTTTCACCCATTTAAGACTCAATTACTGTTTTCATCAAAATCATCCAGAACACTGCGAAGGAAATAAAATGGCAAAAAGGGAAGACTGGTCTTGTTATAAGTTCCTAAGTAAGTATAGTACTGACAGAAACACAGCAAATCCAAAACAGTGCTGCTAGTGTCTTCAAATGCAATATATGTATTTAGATGAAGACTAAAATATCTGGCTAAATATAGACTCACCTGATAAGGAGAAGAGCTTTTTGCCAGGAGCTGCTGTCCATAAGGGGTCTGAGCTATTGGAAAGCTGTTAAGCAAATTTATCTGAGACTGCAACCTCAAATCAAGGCTGTGAGAGAAATCCACTATCTTCAGAGCCCCAGTCATCTCATCATTAGCGAACGGATCACAGATCCTGCATAAAGGAAACAAATGTTGCAGGTGACAAGCCACCAATTTTGGGTTTTTTCAACAGAGAAGGGAAGGTGTGTCTAATCTAAACTATGTCAATGCTCCCCTCTGATGGTTAGCTTAAGAACTACTACTGAAAGGACTCCACCTTGAAGTAAGGGGAGCCAGGGAGGCAGACTAAAGCTTCAAGATAATACTGGTATCTCCAGAGGAGGAGATAGAAAGCATTAAAGGGCTAAAGATGATGCTCTTTTGACATCTGTTTAGTCACCAGAAATACAGCTGGGGGAACCATAATAAATGTTGTTGTCAAATTTGGTAGTTGAAGCTGGATTAGCATTTACCACAGGAAAACCGAAATAAATCTAACAGTAGATCAGTATCCTATCTATTAAATAGCTAGGTTAAAAATAGCTATTGATGTTAAACTTTTAACAGGTCAACGAAGACTAACCACCAGCTCACTTGCTTCTAATTGAAGCGTATCTGACTCTATATGATTAGACATTCCAAAATTAATGCCATCCCACACTTAATTCACAACTAATATTCTGGGGGATATGACACACTATTAACATGGTTTGGGGAAGAGTTTAAAAAACATTAAAATGGATTATTTCATCAATTTACAAGTAGGACTGCAATGAGGAAGGCAAGCAATTTGTTTAGTGACCACAATACATCAGCACTCCCATCTGCCCTTCTAGCTTCCTATTTTTCATATTTAGGATCAAGGGCAAATACATATCCAGTACCTAGTTAGCGTTTTTTTTGTTTGTTTAATAAAAGATACACTTTACATCATCAGGATGTATATGCTTTCTATAAAAATTGAAAAAAGAAAGCATTGCCCCCAAGCAAATGTTTTCACTACTTTCAGAATAAATAGCAGCCTAGAAGATGTCTCTTTGCTCAAAAACCTCAACTACATCAGGAGCCTAAGCAAGGTGAGGAATTGCAACAGGAGATGTAGCTGAAATTGCCCTCCCATACTGATACGAAGATACCAACCTGTCTCCCAGAAAGAACACCTCTGGACTCAGGTCTCCATGGACGATCTCTGCTTTGTGGAGCTTCTCTACAACACCCAGAAGATCACAAACCACCAATAGAATAACTTCCTCTGTGATAGTTTTACAGTCACGAATTATGTCCTGAAGATATGGAATAAAAATACTTTTTTGTGCCATTCTACCTCTAATAAAATGGAATATTTATAGCTCAGTAACATACTAAAGGCTGAGACCTTATGCTGTGTCATAGTGGACAATAAGTCTAGAAGATGTCAAGAAAAGCAACTAAATTTTAGGTGCAAACCCGACCGTTAAATAAAAATGCAGTTCTTGGCTCATGTTACCCGTCACTTCTGTGATTAAAGTCAAAAAAAGGTTTAAATTGGTCTCAGAAATCCAGAAGTGAGAAACCAATGTTATCTAAGGCTTTAGTAAACAGTTCTAATCTGCATTTAGGCAAAGCAAAAAGTGAGAGTATCTAGACCACAGCATAAAACATGTGAAAGTCTTCAGGAATGACTGAGAAAACTCCCTGTTGGTATCTACAGAAGGAGTTCATGTCTTGTACAGTTACACTTTAGTCATCTATACTAACCCCAAGCGTAAAGCAATTAATATCCCTGTGTAGAACAGCACAGCCATCTTGATAGTGGAAACAGCTGCAATTCTCACTGAAGCTTTGGTCAAAATCAGTATTCAAACGCTCCTGTAGTTGAAGTATGATATAAAAATCCCAAGGTACAGGCTCAGAATACACCTACAGGAGGGTACAGAAGAACATTTATTTTTGGAATAAAGCAGAAATTGCTCATCTTCATTTTCTTTCTTTTTTCCCTACTTCACTGTGAAATATACTTTCCATAATCAGAAACTTTTCATTTATATTGATACTTATAAAGAGATTCTGAAATTTCTCACTTCATGCCTGGAATTAAGAAATTAAAGCCAGATTTATTATATGGTAGACTAAAACGGCTAATGAAAACCTCACATTTCACATTCCTTGTATAATTAACATATTACCTTTATTACAAATCCCTTTGCATCCAATTGGGGAAAGTTAGATAGAACAGCAAAACACATCTTGTATTCTTCATTAGTCAAATATTCCCGCTTGATACAGTAAGTCTCATTTCCTGTAATGAAAGTTTACAAAGTGTTACATCAAATATATACGATCAGATATTCCTCACCTGCCAAACAGAAAACTTGCAAAGAGGAAAAGCACGAGAGATGTTGCAACCAGTGTAGAACATGAAGAGATCCCTTGCAGTCTAGAAAGTTTGTGGTTCTTACCTAGCTCAAATTCTTTCTCAATCACCATCGCAGGCAGAGACCCATTCTCCAAATGAAAGCCTGGAGAAGCAGTCAGTGATTCTGGCATGGGATCTAGGAGTTTTTTCCGCTGTTCATTACTCCACAGAAATAGAGTTATGTCATCACCTAGGGAGACAAGCAACAAGATGGGCTCAATCTAGGTGTTGAGGTCCTTTGTGAAAGGGTCGCATTTGATGAGCAGAGTGACATGGATATTGCAAGCATTTACCTAGACTTTATCTGCATGCTGAAAAGTAATGTAGGAGGTCAGAAAAGCCACGGAGGCACTTCAAGACACAGAGAAAAGCAATAGGGAACAATCAGTTTTAGCAAACAAAATCCTCAGAAATATATTCTAATGCAGTCCAATTCTTTTATTTCTGAATTCCAGCTTGTTACTCCTACCTGTGCCTTGCAATGCCTTAAGTAATTTCTCCTTCATCTTTTTAGATGTTGAAACTACATCCTCACTATATACCTTGGGTAAACGAGTATGATGAAAGTAAACAAATATCACACAAGCCACTATGCAACAGAAAACATACAAAAAGAGAATGTAGGATGGATGAGACACCATAATTTAGTTGTAGTTGCAAGTTATCGGTGGTGAGGGAAAAGCAGTTTCAGTACTAACCAGTGGAGTTTTCACCGATACCTCCAGAATCAATAATTTCAGCAGGCAGGCTCTGAGCGAGCTCCAGTTTCTCAGGAATATGCAGATATTTAATAGTGGATATTTGTGCAACAGAGGAAAGAGAAGATCCTGGGGAGACAGAAGACCCTGACGAGCGAGTATCTTCCTGACTTGCTTCCATAATTGGGCTGTAAATAAAATTATCAATTATTCAGACTTCTAGAAAGCTCAACGTGTAGAAAATGCTAGCTAGTGGCTATGAAGTACTCCATGTATCCATAGACTTCTTTAACAAAGATGTCTGTTTCATGTCTCGTGAGGAAAACGGACAGTTATGTTGGTGCATTACCTTAGCTCTGATAATTGTTTACACACATTCTTCATATACTGATTATTCTTAATCTTTTCTTCCATTAACTTTACCTGCTATAGAAGAGATACTGAATGCTTATTACCATCCTAGTTACCAGAATTCAGTCCTGCCATACTTTTAAAGAAGCACAAATGCTTTTAAAGGAGCACAAGACAAAAATCTTTCTTGCTCTTCCTTCCTAATTGAAATCAGCATGGCTTCCCAGGGTGTTTACTTTCTCAAATAACAAACACTTCCAGCTTGGTGTACATATTTACATATTAATAACCAGCAAACAAAGTTCAGCTCTAAATTAAGAAAACACAATTCAATGCATGTCTTTTTGACAATGATAAGAAACAGAATTTTGTTTGTCAGAATTGTCCTCTCCGTACAAGATCCATACAAGAGATCTAAATCATAACCATCAGATCCCTTTTATTCAAGTTACAGAAACATTCAAGTACAAAAGAAACTGACGATTCAGCTTTCCATCTCTGGGGTTAGAAAGCGTTTACGAATTTCTACAAAAAATCCGTGCAGCAGGACAACAGAGTTAAATACTGTCACATCAACAGTGAAAAGTCAAAAGAACTGTTATTACTTTTTTAGCTGCTCAAGGCACACTGGACTCCAAGTTAGAAGAAAAGGTAGTGTTAAACACATTTTGATCTCTTAGCAAAATTGCTTCTTCAGAAACATAATAGCAAAACTGCAACTAAAGACACACTGGAAAAGGGTAGAAGATGCCTTGTTATAATTACCTCAGTTTCTTGGCACAGAGAGCTTCATTGTATGTTCCCTCACAAATCTGTTGATTCAGAGGGGTGCTCTTGGATTCTGGACAATCTTCCTTGAGGGTACTCTCTGAATAAGTAGGAGCTGGGATTCTCTGAGCTAACACCCCATGGAAGGGGGTGGATGCCAGGTGGGCAGCCCTAGCAAAGTCACAGGTGTCTTCTGGGTTGGCACAAAAGGTTTTGTTCTTGTAAGAGCCCGTCACGATTGCATCTTCAGTCAGAGGTTCAATTCCATTCAGCTCATCCTGCAACAAATAGGAAAAGCAAACAAAAACCTAGGCATTTTATGTCAAAGCATTTCTATTAAAGAGCTGTCTTCTCCCTCTCCCACTTCCCTGTTATGAAATTGACAAATTCTGTCAAGATGTGGTTCATATTCTTAAACTGTGGCAGGCAAAAGCAGTAGGCAAATAATAATCATATAGGCAGTTACTAGATGTGTTAATTAATATTTTACTTTTGATTTATCAACCACACAAGTTCAGTCACCAAATTTTTAAACTGGCATAATTGCCTCCTATATAGAGAGCTAGCTTTGCACTATCTTTATTGCTCTTATCTTGCAAGGAACTCTTTCCTTTAGACATGCCAGTCTCACAATAACATCTCACCTAGACTTTACAAAGAGGGTTTCCTCTCTTCCTTCTTCCATCCTACCACCTTTCAACTTGAGCCCAACACCTTGTCTTCAGGTACTACTTCTATTACTTCTCTGAAGTGAGTAATTGACTGTAACTGTAATATATTTACCCAAGTAGAAAGGGTGGCACAGATGCATTCTAGAGCTACCATGAACTATGAAAGGCTACTTGCTATCTGTCAGAGAAACATATAGCTGCATTTCCGTTCAGTTAGAGCACATAACTTAAGAGTTGACTAGCGTTGGGCATTGAAAATAACTAGAGCATGGAAAGCAGCACTGTGCAGATACCCCGAGCAAGTTTGCAAACAAAAGCAGCGCAATGCTCATCAGGAGCAACCCTGCGAGCTATTGCATAATACAATTGTACTGTAAAAGTCCTTCTCGGCTCAGAATAAAATCCTCTCAGTTTAAAGCTTTACGGCTGCCATGCAGTAACAAAGCCCTCTGATGAGATAGCAAGTCACAGCTCTAGTGATTGCTTTACAAACATCTGCAAAATTGCCAGAATGGTTTGGAATGGCTTAGGATACAGGGTGCACAAGTTTAGAGGATTTGAGTAGGTGGTACTTCAGGTGAGATCAAAGCTGAAATGCTTGTCCAGATGCATGGCAAGAAAAGGATGCAAAGACAAGCCTTCATTCCACAACCGTTTAAAAAAAGGCTTGTGCGAGGAAGAGACCTGACCACTGGTCTCCTGCTTAAAATTTAAAGGCTCTCTGACACCATCTCTGAATTCTAAAAAAAAAAAAAAAAAAAAAAAAAAAAAAAAAAAAAAAAAAAAAAAAAAAAAAAAAAATCCAGGATTATTTTACTATCACCCAATTCAAACACTGTTGTGGATTCTTGATCATGTCGTATCAAGAACTTGACAGTCCAGGCAATATTACTCAGTTCAATAATAGGACAGCTGGCTTCTGATTAGGAAATCTACTATAAGGGGTTTCCTTACACAAGCTTCCGGCGGCACGTTTTCTTTTGCAGTGAGAGAATCTGAAGGTTTACGAATGGCAAGAGGGCGCCGGGCACTTTTCTGTGCGTGACCTGTAGAACAACTAAGATAAAATTTTATCGCGTTAAATATTTACTAGCATAGCTTCTGGTCAGAGATTTCTCTCAACAATTTACATTTACTGGTCACTTTGATGTGATCCACTTCCTAAACCAGAAAATTGCAGGGTATACAGTTCTCCAGAATCAAGAAAACATGCGCAGTACCCCAAGTGGTTTGTAAAAAGATCTAGGAGAAACAGGGAAATATTTTTGGCCATGTATTCTCCCAAGCAGTGTAACAAGATTAAAAACAAATAAGACAAAACAAACAAACAAAACAAACACCCAAATCCACACAAGAAAATTCATCTGCAAGAGAAAGTGGCTGGTACTTTAGTTATTTGCCTCCCTCACAAACCTAGTTCTCCAATAATACAACCTTGTATTCTGGTTTGCTGAAGCAGACGTTTCATCAAAAATGGAGAAAAATGTAGCAGGTTCCACTGGAGGGAGGAGGGCAACATCTATAAAAGAGAACCAAAAGACTATTAAATCAAGAGTTTTTCCACAACAGCCTAGCCAATACTTCTTAAAAGGAGTAATAAGCTATATGAAAGGTGCCACTCCCAACAGGAAGTTATAGAACTCTTTGAATAATTGTATAAGTAAGAAGAGATTGGTCAAACAAACAAAAAAGCTTGGTTTTGTTATGGCAAGAACCACATAAAATCTGTACCTTTCTTATTAAGGCTGGCTGCAGGTCTTCGGCCTTCCTGTTCATCTTCAGAGTCCAAAAACACACTAAATCCCTGCATATCAGGGCATACAGCAGGAGACTGGATGACCTCTATCAAAGGAAAAAAAAAAAACCCACAGCAGACAACTCAGATTAAAAGTAAATTTCTTCAGCATGCACTCTTACCAACAGAATTTACAATGCAGCAAATCAGTGTATAGTTTCCAGATGTTGATTGTTACCAAATCCTCAAAGGAGGACTAAAGAGGATATCAATTTTAACAGTAGTTTGAACTTTTGTTATTATTTTTAATAAACAGATTTTAGTAAGATTACATACATTAAAATGCTATTTTTAATAGTTGAAGAGCATTTTTCCACTTTTCACTGAAAGTTCTTCCAAAACCAGGTCTCTTCCAGGTGCCTCAAATGTCCAGCATTAGACATTAGCACATCCTTATTTTCATTTTTCTAATCCACCTAGGTTTGGGGTTTTCATTTGCTGTAGGTTTTTGTAGTTCATTTGAAAGAACATTTTCTTTCAGTACCAACCTTCTCTAAAGTGGTAAAAATTTAAATAATACTTACTCTTGGAACAAGCTGGTTTCTGCAGTTCAGTATCTTCTGAAGACTGTGGTTCACTGTGAACAAGATACAAACTTGTTGCTTACAGTTCATACACCCTTAGAAAAGCACAAGTAAACTTAGTAAAAAAAAAAAAAAATCATGCCAAGTTATCCTACACCAGCTGCAAGAAATTAATTCTTTGAAGATTTAAAATTCTGGCTATAGGCTAAGACCTAAGGATACCCTTTCTCTATACAGAAGGCTTTCTGTTAACAATGAGTATTACCTAACTAGTTACTCCCACAAATTTTCTCATTACATAAACAAACAAACAAACAAAAACAAAAACAAAAAAAAAAAACAAAAAAAAAACCAACTATGCTACCTTTGCAAGTGAGACTGTTTCTCTCCGAGTTCTGTTGCACCGGAAGAAGATATGTCTTGCAGTCCCAAAGCTGGCGAGGACTCTCTTGTGTCTGCTGGCTGTAAGAACAAGAGCATATTTTGGTTCCACAGGGATGAAAGCACAAGCTATGCAAAAGGATTCCAAGAATACCATAATAATCCCATACAGATCATAAAAGCCTTGATGTATTAATAAATGGCCAAAACCAGTTTTGTTTGCACTTAATTTATTGCACGACAGAGTTCCTTTGGTTATTAAACACACAAACCCTCAACCACATTTAGATTTTACTCTTTACAACTATACAAAGATTTCATTTGGTATTTTTTGTTAATCAAGAGGCTACACTGTACTACATATAGTAAAGATGTTTGTCAGCAGTTGCACAAACTTGCATGAAAGGCAGAGCATCTTGCATTTCCCAACTTAAAACGTATCTATTACTAATAATGTTTTGGAAGGGGCAGAGGAGGAATATATTTTATTAGTTCAACTGACGCACTTGGGAATACGGAAAAAATTTAATTAATTTTTACCTGGAATTTGCAACCTACATGAACACTGGGGTTGAAAATTGCCAACAACACTCATGAAAATAGTATTTTCCAGCTAGTTAGACAATACTTAACAGCAATAAAGCTAAGCATACACATTTAGTAATTAAATAAAACTAGAACAATCCCTGCTCAAGACTGTTCTGCACATAAAAAAAGGATCTAACGCATATTAAGTGAAGTACTGTCTATAAATTGCGGAAGCAAATATCAGATACTGCTTTGTGTCATCCTCTACTTCTTTCCTTGGCTTGAGTTCCTTCCATTTTCTTTTTCATTGCCAACTTTTCTAGGTAGAAGGAAGCCACTGGCAAATAGAGTTTAAGTTATTTACCTTTAAGCACTCAGCAGGCCTTTAATGAATAATTTAGAAGTTCATATCTTAACATATTTAGGAATTGGGTAAGTCAAAATAATTTCACATTGTTAAGATATACTACAAGCTTAAAGTTTGATTTTAGACTCCTTTAGTGAAACTACATGCTGGGGAATATTTGTTTGAACTTTCATTTAGCAGGTGACACTCCCAAAGTAGGCGTACAACTGATTGAAACATCCTTTCCAAAAGCAGACGAAGTATTAGCCAAGAAACTTGTTACATATTCTTCCACTAGCACTATCACTTAAAAATAGTAGCTATTTGTAGGAGAGCAGATAAATGAAGAGGTCAATACCTGTTTGTGTGGTTCTTCCTGCCTGTTATTTTCCTTTAGCTTCTTCAGCGCCTCAATTTTTCTTTGTATCTCTTCCTTCCTCTGTGCTATGGCTTGTATCTCCTCTAAAGAATGAATAGCTGGTAAGACACCACACACTTCATGTGCAAGATGTGGCTAGAGGCTAAATACACCATAAAAGAAGCTAAAATCTTGGGGTTCACTCCCTGTTCCCTGGGCTATAATGTTAAGCTGGAAACAGTATTGTTCTCTCTGCACTTCAGAGAGGCTAAAAATCACTATTTCAGTAAACCAGCAGCTGCAGTAAGAAACTGGTATATCAATAAAAACAGGAGAGTTTTATGACTTTATCCCAGGAAGCCTAAGTCATCCCACTTTGAGGCATACCTTCTCTTTTCTTTAGTGCTCGTTTTCTGTAGATTTCAGCTCGAATCTCTTCGAAAGAGAATTCTTCCACTCCAGCATAAACTTTGTCTTTGCAATACATCACCCTCTCTTGCTTTTTCCAAGTGTCCTGCTGATGGCTTTGCACTCGTTGTAGAGGATCCTCTTCTTTTTCAGGTTTGCGAGCACTTAAAACACTGCTTATGCTGGGTTCAATTTTGCAAGGAATCCTGAAGAAACAAAGTTAGTGTTTAAGACTTATGAACTTCATTGCCAAAGTGTAGAATAGCCTAAACAGAAGTTGATTAATAGCTGGACAAACAAGAAAAGTGGAATTATGAGTCAGTGTATTTCTTTGAGTTATAAATCTATAAACCTGGAAAACAAGTGATGAGTGGATGTTCATCCAAAAGAAAACAAAATTCTTATAACACTCTAAGTTTCTGCACATTCTGGAGTGGGATTTATTTTTACTTTAGCTCCAGTGCAAGAATGCACAAGTGAAAAGTCCATAATCATCCTGCAAAAACAGAGTTCATTTTAAGAATTAGCAGACCTTAAAAATGAAAGTTCTCAAACTAGATTGGGCCTGATATCTGACCCTAAAAAAAAGAGAAGTTTAAGATGTAATAAAGGCAGGGGTTGCTCAAGGAAGAGTGCACTGCACATTGAACACTGGAAATTAATTTCACAGTTATCCTTACCTCAGTAACCGCAGATCTCAACTACTCAGTGAGAAGTGGGTTTAATTGGTTTGGGCAGTTAATTCAAAACACTTAAAAAGACTGCTAAGTTTCACCTTTAAAAGGAATCACAACCCTAAGATCCATTCAGAGACTGAGAGGTACAAAATGTACTCACAGGTGTGTTTTTAACACCCCACTACCACACACCAACACGCACTTTGGTGGAGCAAGAGAGAAGGGTCCTCCTACTCAAACTCCTGATAACATGATTTTCAAGGACTTTACTGTTGCATCATGAGGCAAGGGATTTAAAAGCAGAAAAAATATGCTTTCAAATTCCACTACACAGCTGTAAACTGTATAAAACTACATACAAATATCTACTTAAGTTAATTTGCCACATTTGTGTTTAAAAATATAATGCTCAATTTCTACCCATTCCTTTCTGCTGCCTCCTGTAAATTGTAAGTTTTTATCTAGGAGAGATCAGCACGTCAAGAGATTTAATTCTATGGCATTACTGGCTTCCAAGAGCAAGAAATAGTTCTAGTTTAGACAACCTTGATGTTTTACATGTTCTAAAACTATGGAATACCCTTGGTCAGAGCTACTCTGCAGTGCTACAGCTACCTGTCAGCATTCTCATTTTGATTATACATTCAAGAAGGAAAAAAATTATCAAGGAAGCAATCTGCAATATTAATATATTTCACATTAAAACGGTAATATCAAACATGTTTTTTTCAGTCCTCTATTAGAAAGAACCCATGTTTACTACAGCCATCATCAGCCCTCTATTAGAAAGAATCCATGTTTACTACAGTCATCATCAGCCACTGGAAAAAGAAACAGAAACAGCTTTTCCAAATGACACATTTTTCTACTGTAGCAAAACGGAGCAAGCCCTTCTCCTGGGATTTATCAGCATTTCAGTGAGCACTGAACAAAGACGAGAGTAATGTCAGAAAAACAGCACACTCCTTCCCAACCTAAGCAACACTGTTGTCATGGAAACTTTGATAGCTTGTTCCAGAATAAAACTCCATATAGAGTCAGCACAGAGTTCCCAAGATAGAGCAAAACAGCAAGGAGCCTTTATTCATTTGGACTGCTTTCACAGTAAGCAGTACACTAAAGTAACTGTGGTTTGGGGTAAATATACCAAGCTAAAATCAGTAAATATTTAAACTATTTACTATGTGCAAACATGGTACAGATTGACATATATTGGGCACTGACAACCACTCTTCACATCCCCAAGAATTCTCCTTTGAAGCCTCTGCACAGCTAAAACCCCGGTAATTCCCAAGCTGACTACGCTTAAATTTTTGTATAGCTAGCTAGAGGTTTGACTGCTCAGTCAAAAGAGATAATCTTGTGAAGTAGCTTTGAAAATTTCAAATACTTATTCTTGTTTCAAACTACAGGAAGACTCACATCACTTGTTGCTGAGCTGACTCTTCCACATACGGGGTGAAGTTAGGCAACGTACAGGGCACTTCCATGCCAGAAGTAGCATTAATGCGAGGACGCTGAGGAGGGGAAAAACTCCATATTAGCAGCTTAAAGATTCACTTTTTAACTCTACATTTCCTTTTTTCTCTCTCAATCTCCATTTTCACAGTCCTTTGCTAGGCTAGTTTTTCTTATTTAAAAACATATAACCTCCACATGCTCCACAAGGCCTAGTTTCTTTTTTACTCTGAGGGAGTACTGGCAAAGCACAGCATTCCAGTCATTTCTGATTTGTTTTCCAGAGAGACTACAATCCTATTTTTTAATCCAAGATTGATAGTCCCAAATCTTAACATTATCTCCCATTTCTTAGAAAGGGCCTCCAGACTTCTCCATTTTCTTCTCAGCAGCACCACACCATAAAAATCCCTTAAGATTAACTGTCTTTGGAGTCAGTTATTAAAGAGAAGACAGCAGAATTTAATCTATCAACATTCTATTCTCATCTGGTTATTTGAAACTCCAGAAAAATCCTCAGACAGTAAAACCTGGGGCAAACATTTTACAGATTGGTTTGTCTTTGCCATTATCATTCACACAATCGTGTATTTAGCCATCCTTATGCTGTCAGCAGCAGAGAAGCCTCCTCTCTTTGTGTAGCTTTAGATCAGAAAGCATTTGTAAAAAGTTATTCTATGTATGAAGACATTCTGTCTAAACTTTTTTTACATTCTGTTTCTTTCATTTCACTCAACTCTTCTGTTAGTTGCAGACAGGACTAAGGCAGGACAGACAAAAAACAGAGAATATTTGGGGACCAAACTGGGTGTGTAAGCAGCCTGAATCAAAGTGAGAACAGCAAACAAAAAACAGTTTCACATTAATGATTTTTTCCCTCCTCATTCTTCTTAGTTAAATTAAGCCTGTAATTTAGTGTAAACTGTTCTGTTCGCTTAATCAAGTTGCTTATCATTTGGCAGCAATTCTTTCTGGAATTTCCATGAATTTTAGTCCTTTATCCACCTCCTCTCACTGCTTGTTTCTGAACATCAGGCTTCTATAGTGAAAAGTGTCAAATATCTTTAATCTTCTGTTTACTGGACATTTTTCCTGCCTTTCCTAAAAAAGGCAGAAGAACACTGAGAATTATCTAAGGACCCATAAACCAAACTTGATTTCATGGGTTTTAATTTCTTTCAAATAACATCTTGGATGATTTCTCTACAAGAATTATATAAACATTTTTAACACAGCTTTTTCATGCCTCCAGCATCAGACTGAACAGTTAGAACCTGCTTCCTGACCTTGCTGTTTTCACCTCCCTGCATGCTGCCCTATATTGCTAGGACAGGTATTCCACTGACACAGGTGTTTTCAGTTCCTTTGATCTCCACTTTTCTGGACTGCAATTCTTCCCACATCAGCTCCTCAAGAGAGACTTGCAGGATGCTTCCCACGCATTGTTTTCCAAAGAAAGTAATGAGTTCTTCCCTCGGGTTGTACTATACAATAACAATTTAACTCTTGCTGTCATAGCTCACGAAGTTCCTGATGTTGAGCCTCTCTGGTTTCTTAGGAGAGCTAAGGGTATTTTTCCTCTTCTGGTGCTTTCCTCTTCTCCAAACAGGTTGGCAAGACACTCTAGAGATCTTCCTGGTTAGCAAGAATTAAAGTTTCTTGATTTACAGAACTGCAGAATTTTTTAAAAAACCCTAGACAAGCTGACCCTGCTAACATAACTAGGTTACACATGGGCAGACTTCAAAAAGAAGCTAGGAAGTTCTGCAGTTATCAGTAAACACAAGCTATGTTTACTGAGAGAAGCATGATCTTTTTCCCAGGGAATTAAGATAAATTATAACAGTCACCTTCCTCCTTTTTTCCAGCCCATCCTGAGATTCCTTACCCTGCCAGAGTTCCAAGGTCCTGCACTTAATTCATTCTCCTTGGCCTTTGGAGCTGGAGGTGCTGTCCATGACTGAGGGGCAAGTGCAGGAATACCAGGTGCAGAAGCTGAATTTTCATCATACACAGCAAAACGTAGATTATTTGAAAGTTGCTGAGAGGTTGGATTTTGTAAGCTTCTGTTTCGGCCTGTGACTATTAGCAAAGGAAATTATGAAAATTAATCTTTAGACCTACTACAGTCAGGCTGAAGTTTCACAGAAGTGTTCATCCAAGACCATGTGGTTCCATGAAATGAATTTACCTTTAAGTGCATCTCCCACACGACTAATTGGTGCTACCACATTTTTCTTCCCTCTGCCTTTTAGATCTGCCAGGGAGCTTCTCTGAGGCTCTGCAGTTCTCAGAAGATCCACATCCTTTTCATCAGCAGCCTCCTCAAGCCCCAGTAGGGTCTGCCGAGAAACACGGGCCTGAAATTGCCTTCAAAATATATTGGAAACGTCAGATTTGAAATATCACCCTACCAGGCATCCACTGAAGCACTTCAAAACAGTCCAAGGGCCTCCCTTTAGGAGGAAACTCACCTGTGATGGGACTGGAGCTTGTCCAAAGGTTCAGCCTTACGCTGAAGGCCTTCCTGGAATATTAAGTCTGCTTTCTTAAAGCTTCCTCTAGCCTCGAGTTCTTCTGCCCATGTGATATAGAGTTGTGCCAGTGTTGTGCCAATTTCCTGGCTATGTAGGTAACTGTACACATCCAAGGGTTCATTACAACAATTGCCCTGAAATAACCAAAATATTTTTATTTTATAAATGCATCAAGCTACAAAAGGATTCCAAGTCAACATCTGCTTTTTGATGCTCCTTGAGAATCCTTATACATTTAAATACAAGTCTTACAGGAACAGTTCTAGAGGCAGGATCAAATCAAAATTCCTAAGATAAAAGAAGAAAAATAACAATAGGGGATGAATGCTAATGAGGAAATGCACTTGCCAATGTTATCACCACTCCCTAATTCCAGCCTACACACTCGGATTCAGTCATTTCTTAGAACTTTCATCTGTGAAAATTCAAATATGGCATTTAGTATTTGCAAGAATAGTTATTTTATTCTCAAATAAGTTCAATGTATTTCTAATCATTGTGGAAAGTAGTAAATTGACTTAGAGAGCTAAACCTAGAGAAAAAGTGACCCTTTAAAAAACTGAACAATGAAATAAAAACCATAGTAAAACAAATCTACAAGATCAGAATATCCTTATTTTTGCCATTTGAAATCAATTTTGCAACGGACAGCTATAAACTTAAGCTTTCTAAACCGAGTGAACCTGAAAAACACCAAAAAAAAATCTCTTAAAGGAGAGGAATTGAATAGAAGAGTAGATAATATGTATGCAGAGAGACACATCTAATACTGTACTAGCAGCAAAGCATATTCGCTGACTCTCATTATTAAGAAATTCAGACTACCTATGTGCAATTGATATTCAAAAGTATCAAGAAAGAGCAGGACTCAAGAAATATTCACAAAATGCTTACAAACTTGAGCCAGAGGTTAAGATAGCGGGGATCTTTGTAGTATCTCTGCTGTTCATGGAGTGCTTTCACAGCCCTTTCCAATACTGCTGAGAGATTACTCTCCTTTCCACCCTGGGGGAACGTTTGCTCTGTCCACTTAATGTACCTACAGATGGAATATAAGCATAGAAAGTCAGTTCTGGATAAGATATACAGCCTCTGTTTCTGTAGGTTAAGAATGACAAAAAAGAAATAGGCATTTTGCCTGCCTATTTCTGCATTTTGCCCACCTATTTCTGTTCACCCCCCAAATTTGTTATAACAATCATCTTTTCAGAGTCTAGTATTAAATTAAAACCAGTTTCTCCATTTTTTTTTTTTATTAGAGAACCTACAAGTTCAGTTGTATGGATGTAACTTTTCCATTTGTTCTTCTAAAATATGAGAAAGCTTACCGGTCCCAGACATCCAGGGGATCATCTCCAGAGTAAAACCGTATTTCTGATTCAAATTCTCTAGAAAAGAGATTATCCAATCACTAAAGACATTTGTAAAATTACAAAAGTGTCTCCTACTGCGTAAACAAAGGCCTCCCCTCTTACTCATACTACTTTGCAAGTCCACACTACAATAACAGGTTATCATATGACCTCATATCACATGACCTTACACAGTGATCCAAAGAATTAAAGAAAACAAACAAACATTTGGACTCTTTGTCAGAAAGAAAATGGTAGGGAAATTACTTACAAATATTTTAAAAGAACAGGTACTGGTACAAACATTTCCAAAATATACTTCAAAGCATTTATATTCGAAATGCTTTATAACCTCCCTTGACAGAATTCTTGTCTTCTTTTGAGAAGTTATTAGCAAATGGAAATATTGCAAAGAAAATAACCTTAAATGTGCAGCATGCAGCTAGCATAGGCATTAATTACAAAAATTTTGCTCTTCTCTTTCATTTTGTTCATGAGATTAGTAGAGATAAAGGAAATAAAGGAAAATTTATGAGAAGGGGAAAGAACACATCCAAACACTACTCACTGTTTTTTGAGCTGAGCAGCTGTGTGGACAGAAGTTTCCTGCTGAGCCAGGGCTTCCTGCAAGGTGGACATGACGCGGCCCTGCCTGAGGGGCTGCACATTTTCTTTGCTCAGCTCCCACTCATCATTCATCACCCGTGACATGACAAGCTCTCCCTTAAGCTCTGTGTTGATGAAAAAAAAAAAAAAAAAAAAAACAGAAATAATACACAATTGAGTAAGTAGGTCTCCCTGCGGCCGGGCGGGACGAGGAGACACAGGACGGAAGGAGAAGGCGCTGTTCACTGTACGGCTCCGGGGCGGCTTTCAGAAAAGCGCCCTCGGCTCTCAGGGCCGAGCATGGCGGCTTCCCCCCAGCATAACCCCCCTTCGCCCTTTCCTCTGCGACGAGAGGCCCGCACCCTCCCGAAGGCGGCCGGAGGCGGAGGGAAGAGCCAGGCGTCCTCCAGCCCCGCAAAACCCGCACCCACGCGCGGCGCTACCGCCCTACCACTCACGCAGCGCAGCACCCGCGGAGAAGGCGCTAACACCGCAATGGCCGCACCTCGAGCCACCTTCGAAATTCAAACTCCAACCGCCATCGGCTCCCCTTCCCATTGGCCAGCGCTTTCGGCTCCCCTTGCTGATTGGTTGCCGGAGCCGGAGCGGTGCGTCATGGGAGATGTAGTTTGGCGCGGGCGGCGTCCCCCGTGAGGCGCGACCTCCCGAGGAGCCGCGTATCCAGCCTAAATTTAGGCTCTCCTTATGGCACCCACAAGAGAGGCCTGATAAATTAATAAATAAGTGGATCTAAATTAGATGTTTCCTGCTGTCGTGGGAGTGAACAGCCTGCTGGTGCTCTTGGGGCGACAACACAGGTATTCAGATACATTCAGAGCCATAACTTGTGTCTCCTCATCCTCTCCGAGCTCCTCCAGGAGCCTGTGAGAAAACATGTAGAAGACAACATATAATATTATCTCTCTAGCTTTTCTGTTCTCACAAAAGCATATATTTTGACACCAGGCATAACAACACTAACCTAACTTTGCTATCGCAGGTGTTACCCAAGCTTGACTACATTATCTAAGCAATTGGAAGAGGAAAACGTAACATCTGAACGCAGAACTCATGGGAACATGATAAGACACGTCAAGATAAAACATGTTTAGACTGAAATGCTTCAGATGCCCCGTGGTAATGTGGCGTATATCTGAATTTCAGTCCTTGCGCCTACATTTATCTGCTGAAATTTCATATAATGAGCACTGCCTTCATTGGTACAAATGAATCTCCCCTGTCCCAATAGCTTGTGCTTATGAACCTATAAATCCATTTGATATTTATTTGACATTTGAAATCTGACTGTATTGAGACACAGATCAAGAGAAAGAGACGCTGGAGGGGAGGCTTTAGGAGGAACCCAACTTTATGTCTCGCACACATGGGGACAACAGGCAATTTTAGGCAAATCTACATTCCCCCTTCACGGGAAATGGGAAATAGAGGGAAAGGTTTCAAGAACAGAGGGCAACAGATCTTTGCTCTTCTTTTCACTCTGCTTCAGCCACTGCTTTTGTGGCCTGTAAAAGACATCAGCTTCTGCTTTGTTCCCTCTGTTAGAAGCGAAGAATGCGACCGTGTTTTCCAAAACACAATTTCTAAGTATTAAGACTTGGTCGCTGCTCTCCCCAGTGCATTTCTACGAACTTCATTTTCAAAATGAGCCCAAGCCTTTTCCCTCTGGATTTTTCATATCCCCTGCCTGTGCCTGCTGATTTTTATTAAAGTTTAGTTTGCCCTGGCAGGCAAAGAGGGAAATTGCTTTTTTTTTCCCATGACAAGGAATTGGCCACCCCGTTGGTGTGTATTACTCCAGAAGAGGGTGCTCAACACTCAGAAATGGCCTTGGCAGCCTTGGCAGCTGATTTAAGTCATTTCTGCCCTTCTGTATTTCACTCCCCTTCAGCCTCCAGTTGTAATCCCAAAACCACATCTACGGATATGGAGAGGGGCAACCATCTTCAGATGCAAAATCTGTGACCAGATTTCACCTTTTATAGATCTGAATAATGGATATGAAATGACTATCATTCTAAGCTGGCATAAAAAATGAAATGCAGAGCTCAACTGTGGATGGTGTGAAAGAGATTTCTTAAATTTACCTGCAGAACTGAACCTTCAAAAGTATTTGAGAGGCTTTGGAGCTTAAGAAAGTGATTTTAAAGATACTTATCCGCTCAGTTCCCATCAAAAAAAGATCAGCTGGCCTTAAGCACTTATATGTTTTTCCATCCTGGACAGAAGCAAGGATCCGTGCATGAGCCTGGGCATGTAAAGTTTACAACTATTTAGACCCCAGCAGATCGGACAAGTCCATGTTAGCACCATCTGGTTTAGGTCACTTAATGCAATGTTCTTGGTTAATGATATTTTCAAGTTAGGGAGGATTATACGACATGGTAGCATTTTATCCCATATGTTATGAATTAATTAGATGAAAATACACATGGATGAATCACTTCATCCCTCACAATTAAATAATGTCAGAAATGGAGCATGTGGGGTTTTTACCTTCTCTTCTGTTACTTGTTTACAGAAAAATATATTGCAAGACGCAGGCTGGACGCTCTGGATGGAAAGTGTCACCAGCAGTCGTTATTTTGCATTCAAAGCAGGATTTTAGCCTCTGGAAAGCCCACCTTGCCCCAGCTTTGCTAAAAGCCCTACAGCTGCCCACGGCTCAGCAGTGACAGCAGCAACAGGAGCCCAGACATGAACCTCTGGGCCCAGGATAACCAAAGGAGAAGCCCTATGTACAACCCTACCTACAGCCTATCTCTACTGGAGAAGCACCAGTATTTTAAGGGGGAAACAGGGTGCTGATGTCCCCAGATCCCTGGCAATAAACTATTCCTGCTGGTGGCCCTTGGTGCCCAAGGCAAGTGTGATTGCCTTGGGCCAGATGCAGCTTTTGGAGAAGCCTTCTTGCTTACGGGACACCCCGGTTCACAGCAAGGCTCTGAGGGAAGGCTCAAGCCCAGCAAGCAGCTGGCAGAAACGCCACCACTCTCTCCTTGCTCCTTGCCTTGTGCTGAGCTAAAGCAAAGCAACTTTGCTGCCCATGGGATGGCACCATCCGAACACACTTGGTTTTCCTTCCAACAACTGCTGTGTAGCACTTCTCTTAATAGGCACTCAGTTCTGGTTTTATTCTTCTCTAGAAAGTAAGAGTTTGAGGGGGAAACACCGAGCAGACAGGACTGTAGAGGCTGCCAATAGCCTCAGGAGCTCCTATGTCCAGGTGTCAGCAATTGGGAAGACTTGAGGATCTGGGAGACACACGGGGATCTGGGAATACTGAATTTATTCAGCTGTTAGAGCTATTGGAGGGACCCCCCGTTTTATAAATGTCTATACAAGGATGTCCCCATGCTTGCTTGTTCTGTCCCAAACTCCTCTGACTGCAGGATAGCAAAGCATCTACCTGCAGCAACCCTGTGGGCTCCCGCAAGTAATTCTCTTGCACGGACCCCTGCCAAGGATCCCTTGGGAAATACAGAGATTAGGGGAAGACAGGGAATGGGTGCTGGAGAGCCAGCACTCCGGTGAGTTGAGGTTGCTCTGCCTGGTTTTGTGGGCCTGGGTTTGCCCAGCTTGGAGCAAGGTACTTTCTGCTGCAGCTCCCAAACGGGGTGGCTCTAAGGGAGTTGTGTGTGGGGGTCCTTTCACCACCGTGGTCGTATCACACTGGTGAGGCTTGGCGAGGCAAAATTCACTGTGCTGCTACAGAGACCAGAGCTGCCTGGGCACATCCAGGCACGCCAGGCCTACTCGTGCCCCTTGTTCTCTGTAAACACATCCGTCTGTGTCCGCCTGTCTCCCAGAATGTCTTTTCCTGGTTCATTAAAGGCAGGAGGGAGCTTGCGGTTGGCAGTTCAGCTCCTCGATGCACTTATCAAGCTCTTTGCCCTTAAAACAGTTCTCCTTGGGCTCCTTATTAACAAACAGAGGCAAGAACAGTGAGCTGCAACCTACTTAACAGAGCTGAGGATAAAAATAAGTGAGTTATGATAAACGCTGGTCCACTTTGAGGAAAAAATAGGTCAAAGAGGCTGGGGCACACCAGCTTGCTTTTATATGCCCTTTGCTCCTCTGTTATTTCCAGGCTCTCTCCACCCCCTTATGGGCTAGAAAAACACCGTGATATGTCTGTTCCCTTTGCTTCCCTGATGGGCAGTGCTTGCTCTTGCATGAGGGTAACACCTGCTTCTCAGTTCGTTTTTCTCCTTTGCTTCAACAGAGATCATCCCTTGTTCCACACAAGCTACACCAAGCATAGACCTGGGGCCAGAATGATCCCTTAGAACAGGGCCTAGCACACAGTGCTGTCACCACTGTCCATTCTCGGGGCACCAGAAGTGGAGAAAATGAGTGTCTAGAGTGAGTTCGGAAAGAAGCCCTTCCATTTCACCCATCGATGATTCTTTTTTGGGCAGCACCACCCTGGAGAGTACATTCGGGAGCGTCAGTGGTGGCTGCAGACATTGGGTCCAGTCCTTAGTGCTGCATTTGCACAATCCCACAGCAAAACTCTGCCTGGGACCATCCTGAGCTACCAGAGAAGTAGTGCTTACACAGCAAACACAGGGCTCACTCCCCACCCTCTGCTATCAGACAAATTGCACTTGGAGTTACTGGGAAAATAGCTTTATTGCAGTGACGAGAAAAGCTTGCCTCATCTCAGGCTCCACCTGCAGCAAAAGTGCAGCTTCTGAAGTCCCCACAGCAAGCGCAGCTCTCCCAGAGAAAGGACAGCAGAGCACTAGGGACAGCAGGAAGGAGAGATGTACAGAAATAAAATAGAGGCTGGGAGAAGCTAAGGAATCCTTGGAAGTGGTTGCCCTGGGATTTGGCGTATGTGTGGATTCCACTAATCTTATTTTCACTCTCTCAAGGGTTTATCTGGAGTAGCCTCAAGCAATGTGGCCTCTGGGACAAGGGCAGTTCTGTTTGTCACTGTTGTTTCTGTAGCAGGAGCCTGACCTTGCTGCACTCCTGTGCTGCTCTGTTAGGCTGAACAAATGAGATAGAGACCAGTGAGATAGGCTCCTTCTGACGCATCCTTGTCTTGGGCACTCCTGAGTGTCCTTGTTGAAAATTGGCTGTTCAGCAGCTCTTGTCAGCACTGTAGTTAGCCCCAAAATGGGAAAAATAGAACCAGCATGAATTCTGTGATGATAGATCATAGGGTGCAAGTGGACATAGCCTTATTCTTGGCCAAGTGGAAGTCAGTCCAGCTTTTGGTTGCCAGTGGTGCCCACTTTGCTGACTTGGGGCTTCATGGGAGGACCATAAAGTTGAAGACAGGATTGCTGTAGAATGGGGGAGGAAGGGTCAGACAAGTCATGGTGCTGTCATCCCGCGAAGTCAACCTGGAGGCCAGGAGGCTTCCTCCTAACTCAACCACAGGCCAAGGCAAGCACAGCAGATCTCACCTGCTTGTCATGAACCACCTCTGCTTCCCACCTCCGTTCACCTCTAGGTGCAGCTCTTCATGAGCGGAGCAAGGTGCAAATGCAAAGGTGTTGGTGCCCACATAGAGGCAAAAGAAATGGTAGTGATCCTCGGCCCTTGGAGGTGATGCTGGCCTCCGTCTTCAGTGGCAATGAGAAAGGCACTGCTGAGAGAAGAAACCAGCCCTTAAGGAGCTCCTGGATTCAGTCCTACAAGCAACGTCAGGGCAGGGGTGACCTGTGGTGCCTGCAGCTCCAGCAGTAGTACCCCGAAGGGAGCAGCTGAGCAGTCACTGCTGGCTAATTCATCCGCCAGGAAGAGAAGGACACGGGGTTGCCATGAATAAACTGCGACTAGGAGCTTAGCTACATCCCCACTGCACCTGCAGCCAGTTTAGGAAACACAAGGGAAAGGGGTCCCATGTGGCAATAGCCAGGAGGGTGAAGAGATGAGAGATATGTCACCTCCCACCCCAGCAGTCCTAAGTGACATTTCAAGGTATCACTAGAAGTTCAAATTAGTCCTAATCTCTTCTGGCTTTAATCTCTGCATTCAGAAGGCAGAGCAGGCACCACTGGCCTCTTGCAGACCAATTTTTCTCCTGAGCAGAGAGGTAGGCTCCACTTTGTCAGGGTGACTGAGATTACCCCATGCTTTTTCTGAGGGTTGCAGGCTTATTTCTGCTATCAGATCTTGCTGTCATCTTCTGTTGATGCGCCCTTGCCAGGTATGTTGACTTTCACTTGCACATCTCGATGGGGTTGGTTCTCCAGAGCAAAGGACACCCCTGGCCTTCCATGGTGACCATCCTCATCAAAATCTTTTTCCTCCTCCTCATTTTCCTCCATGTCTTCATCACTGTCCTCATCATCAGCTGCTGTATTGTCCTCAATCACTTTAACCCCATCTCCAGCATCTGGATCCACATCAGTCTTAAACCACACAGCTTTATAGCCGTCATCCTCCTGGCGCCTCTCCGTCTTGAGGATAGACTTCACTTCTTTCTCGTGGTCACTTTCTTCTTCCACTTCTACTTCCTCCTCCTCCTCCTTCTCCTCCTTGTCAAAGATGATGGTGGAAGACATGGAAGCCATTGGGAGGTCATCGATTTCTGCTGCCTTGGAAGAACGTGAGGGAAGTGATGGCTGCTCTAGCACAGAAGTCATTGACCGGACACTGCCATTTTCTGCCGCCTCATGTTGTTTGGTGCTCATGTCCGAGCATTCATTTTCCTTGTAAGCTTGGTTCTGGTAATCACCAGAGAAGCTTTTGGAGAACTGCATGAAGAGAGACACTTTGTGATTATAGTGAAAGGAAATGAACTATGAAGGGAAAAGAAAGGTGCGTTCCATCAGAGGGGTCAGCACTAACTGCTTGAGGTGCACGTGGGCACTGGAAGGAAGCCAGTCCCTGGTAGACAAGGGACCCCATAAGAAGTTATTGCCCCAGGCATGGGCATGTTTTCCAGCAGGGAAACATTTTAAGGACTATTATTAGTTGAGTCTAGGCCCTGCACAGTCCCATCCTAATGCAGAGACAAATATCTGGTCAGATAAAATAACCAGAGCACCGTGGACCCCGGGGAGCCAAGGCCGAATAGCTCAGGTGGACACAACTGCATTGTACATGCAGCAAATTAGATGAGATAAAGGCACTTATAGATACAAAACCTGTTTGTCTAAGTCTGGGCTTTAAAATAGGATATGAAGTCCTTTCTCTCCTTTGTCTATGAAGAGGGGATGGACAGTGGTTTATAGCACAGACACCTGGTTCTCAGAGGCCACCTCTGCTACCTGTCACATTTGCCTTAGATTTTGTGCTCTGTGGAGGCAAAGTAAGGTAAGATCCTCCCTATCGTGTCTTTTCATCATCTCCTGTATGGCTCCAGTACCGGAGGACAGAAGAAAACAGTAGCCAACACCAGCATGTTGAGGTTGCCTTTGCTCAGGAATGATTTGTCACCTTTGCACAAATGCATACAGCGTTTGGAGAGCCCATCCATACATTAACTCTCCTCAGGCCCCACTTCTTACCTCTAAGAAAGTCTTAAAGGGAGATAAGCACGAACAAAGTGCTTACTTTTTTTCTCACCAGATATTTGACTGGTTTTCCGTACTGCTTGTATATCATCAACCCAAGGAAGACCAAGGCAATTAAGAGCAGTGCTGCCAAGGTACCTCCTAAGGCACCCATATCCTGTGCGGTGTATTTCTTATCAGAGGAGGGTTCAAGAGCTGCAAGACAAACAGACCAGTGTTACCAAGTCTAAAACTTCCAGGTAGCATTTTAGCAAAACACTTAATTGGGAGAGAAAGCACCAACCAATTTCTGAAGGGCAAAGGATTGTTGCAGAGTGTGACAGGAACAAGTTTAGTGTCACAGAAGGCCTTTTATTTGCTGTCCTCAAAGCACAGGGTTTTTTCTTAAGGTTGCTACTCAAAGAATATTGTAACTTCTGGTAAATTTTATATATATTGTATGGAAATAGCATCCATTACAGGGCAATGATTTTTGCCCCATCACGCCTGCATTTGTGACTTCATGATTTCACTAAATGAATAAAAACACAAGTTATGAGGCAAGCAGGTTGTTACAGGGCATAGAGCTGGGTGGATCACGCCTGTTCCTGCTCCACATGTTGCTACCAGCATGCAAAACCAAGGCATGACTGCATGCATGCAGCTTCCTTTTATCCACAGCTTCACCTTTGAGACTACCGGTCAAATTAAAACAGGGAATTAAACTGGAAAAGAACAGGCCTCCGTGAGAAGAAAGGAAATGACATGGGGGTCCGTGTGAAGAGCCAGGGCCAGTCTGGCTTCCTTATGGAAGAGGATGTGGTAATAAATCTATTTTATGCTGATAAAAATAATAGCAGGGATCCTTAGGGCCAAACAGCTGCAAAATGCAAAAGAAAAGGGTTGTGGCGTGAGCGTGCTCATCAGAAGGGTTTGTTTGGGGTTTTTTCTTTTTGCAGAATTTCTATAATTTCTTTCTCAAGACTGATTCCTACTCCGTTACTAGACCTGACATCAAAACTATAACTGAAAGGCAGTAACTTCCTTGGGGTTAATCAGCTTGCCTTGCTGCTGTCAGTGACATTCTTTATTTCTAAGCTTCTCAGCTTCATTTCATGCTGTGAATTCATCTCTTTAAAATTTAATGATCAATGAAGCAAAGTTTCGTCCTCCTGCTGACCTAGGTATAACGATGGACTTTGAGTATTCCCTCCGCACTTCACTGCTCCCTTGGTTTATCATTAATGTGTTGGTGAGGGTTTGGAGAGGCTGAATTTTTACTTCTTAATCATGTCTCATCAGGGATTCCCAGCAGAACATGATCTTCAGCTTGGGGAAAGGCTCCTGCGGAGATCAGGTTGGTCTGGCTCTGGCACCAATATCGCAGGAGCCAGAGGCCAATGCACCCTTCCCATCTCACAGGAGGTGAGTAATTAAAAAAAAAGACTCCCTGGATATTAAGGCGCTCAGTGAAGTGCCCTCCAATACATTGCATGCGTGCTGCTTAGCACCAAACACCACACCAACCCTCCAGCTATTACAGCAATCCTCTGCCACACTAACATTCCTGTTTTTGGCTGTGAGGCTTTTGGCTCACAAAACACAACTTTAAGTAGCCCTAGGCTTAGATTTGGGTCAAAAAGAAAAATGCTACAGTGCATGGCCCTATTTAAAGTCTGGGGAGGCTGTTTGGGCTGTGTGGGGACCACATCATAAGAAGGACCTTCAGGTGGTCAGTCTGTTATAGGCACCCTAAGACCTCCCACAGGCTGAGGGCTGCTCCTGGACTGCTGTGGGTGACCTGTCATCCTCAGCTTGCTCACAAAAATGGGAAAGACACCGCTTTCATCTGTGGAAAAGAGGGCAGAGAGGTGCCCAGCCTACCTGTGGCAGCGACGACCTCCACCACGATCACAGTGCTCGCCTCCTGCAGGCTCACCATGTCTTTTCCCAGAGCCTGTGTGAACATGGGAATGAGATAACTTCGGGATCTCCAGCTCCGAGTTGCTCAATACGGCTATTCCCAGTAATGTAACACCAAGGACAAGGCACCCACAGCTTAACTTGGCACAGGTCCCTTTGAGACAGGCTTGAATTTCTGCCATCTCAAATAGAGCAGATCCCTCTTCTCTCGAACCTCTCCCCAAAATCCTGAACTGCCCCAACTCTGCTCTATGAAGTTGCCATGTCTTTTCATGTGAGTGGTGAAAAAAAATCCAATAGATTTCTCTTTTCAGGTGGAGATTTGGGCATGTAAGTTAGATTTATATATTCTGGATTTTTTTTTTTTTTTTTGCAGTTAAATGTGGGACGAGAGGCTCCTAAAATCTCCCCAGATGTTCTTTGGCTTACCTCTGATATTTTCCACCAGAGGAGAAGACAAACAGTTTTACACTTAACACCAAGCAATAGCCCTTGTCATAGAGGATAATTTTATCATCGCTTCGTTTCCCTCCAACCCTAGGCATTTATGATGCAAATAGTTGGGGCAAAGACTGTCTCTTCATCGAGTCTCTGAGCTACTGTGATTCCACCCTTGTCGGTTCTCTGGTACAAACTCCAACTCCCTCTCACTGCCCTGATAAGGTTATGAAGAAAGTTTTCCTACCTCCATGGTTATGGTCCCCGGTGACTGCAGCATCGCATTTGTCAGGATGAGTCCACCTTTGGTGGCGAGGAAATCTGTGCTGTTTTTTATGAGATACTCAATATTTGGGTTGACTTTCTGAAAAGACAGATGAGGGAATGAGTAAACCACAGCACGCTTTGCGCACGTCTTTGTAGCAGCCCCTTGACTGAGATTGTATAAATAGGTCTGGAGTATATGGAAGTGCATAATGCAATAAATAAATTTGGATGGGGGAGGCAGGAAAGGTTGAACTCAGGTTCGCCTTGTTGCTCAGTGTTCAAAATATATCCTAAAAGAGTTGCCTGCAAAGAAATCTCAAGCCTTATCCATCTTGCCTTGGGTCTTTAGTGTTTGCCCTAGCAAAATGCATCCATGCAAGGGATTAGGCAAATTTCTTCAGGTCTGCCTTTAATATAGTGCCAAAGTGAGATGTATGTGAAGAATAATACTTGTGCTGAGGGCTGGAGTATAACAAAGAGTGAAAGAAAAAAGCCACATGGCAAATCAGTGAGTACCTTCTGCTTTCCTTCTCCTGGCTGCATTCAGCACTGTCTTCAGATTACACCTTGTCATTACACCCATATAGCCCCAGGGGATATAGGAAGAGATACTAGAGGAAAGTGTGTATCTGCTTCCCCCTCACACCTCCCATTTCTCCTGTTTGCTGATCCCACTTCCACCTCGGAGTAGGGAGGAAGGATTCAAGACATTTTCATTTCCTTACATCAGTGAAATCATCATCAGCTGCTGCAATCATGAGGGGTTTGGAAGGAACATCAGCATCTAGGACCAAGCTTCCTGGAGCCAGATCAACAGATACTGTCCCTCTGTAGATACTTTTCTCGAAGTATGGCGCATGATCACTTTTATTGATGACCTTAATTTCTACACAGACTACAGAGTATTTCTGTATGTTGTTGACTTGGGAGGCCTGGAGAGAAAATAAGAAAGAGTGAGATGCTACTCTTTTTCCTGTTAGTGACGGGACATAAAAGGATAGGTTTGATCCAAAACCCACTGCAACCTATGTGGTTCTTCCCTACAACGATCATCTTCACTGGGGATTTTGGGCAGTTCAGTTACGGTTTGATGTTCAGTTACAGTTTGTCAGATTTGTTATCAACCCGTGGTGGTTGCCCGTGGTTATAGAGGGAATACTGAGGCCATCCACCTCAGGTTCAAGAAGCACTGACACCTATGAGATGATATGCCAAATGATGTTTTTTGAAATACGCTCCTGGTTCTTATAACTTCTGCCAGGTGGAAGTTGTCTTATGTACCAATCAGGTTCCGGATATCACTTTTTGCCCTCCTCCGTCCGTTATTCCTTATCTCTGCTTCTGTCACGTGCAACAGGTCTCGTTAGCAGTACGGCTGCAACCCCCACAACAGCCTAGCACTTTCAACCCAGCATATGTCCTTTGTGGGTTAACTTGATTTAATGATGTAGCCTACACGTAAGGGAAAATGCCTCTTGACACATGCAGGAGCTCTGCATGTGAATCAGTGTAAGACACCGGTCAAATACTGGATCCTTCCAAAGAAAGAGTATGGCCAAGTTAGTCTTAACCATTAATGTAATGTTGACTCCTGCCACACCAAGACTGCTGCTTCCTAGGAAGCCAGCTCTGCTGGCTTGTCAAATGCAGTGTCATCAGACTTACCATGACTTGCAGTAGGAACGTCTCTGGGGAAGTTGCAGCTTTGTTCATAGTTAGATTCCCTGTATCTGCATCTATTGAGAACACGTTATCCGTATCCCCTGAAGAAAACAGAAAGACTATTTAATCATGGAATACCTTGATAAAGTGACTTGGAGCTCCTGTGACTCTCTTGTTTCACGTTGGAGATTATGGCAACATAACCTGGGTCTCCAGTGGATCACCGTACTTGGAATACTAGATTTCTCCTCATTCTCCACCATAGAAATGCCAGACCCCACTTCAAAGTCTGAACAGCAAAGATTTCATGGCCTATTTCATGGCGTTGACTCCAAACCCTCATCTTCAACCTCTGGGCTGAGCAGGACTCTGGGGCAGTTTGAGGACTGAAGGTTCCCAGTTCCCTATGATTAATGTCATCTCAAACCCTAACCCTGCACTACAGGTGACACAGGAAGTTTCTCTTTTAAAAACAGAGAACCAAGTTACATAGAAATATCATTTAGCATCCTCTAGACATCTGAAGGTCAGATAGCTCCACCTGAGCTGGCTACTTACACTCTCTTTAGCCGGTAAAGAGAAGAGGGCATTTCAGCACATGATTTACCTGGCTCATTGTTGACACTGGCCTCCAGATGAGCTGAATTTAGCCCTGGAAATGCTTATTTCTGTCCCCTCTATACAGAAGAAGCCTAGACACAATCCTACTTGTTTTGACGTAGGGCTAGAAATCAGCCTTCTATATCCCCAACACATACAGAACCATTTTTTCTATGTTGAATATACATTGAAACATGTACACAATATTTGGTTACCTTCCTCACTTTGAGATCCCACAGGCTGCATTTAGATAAGGACTCTCAATCAGAGGTTCTCTATTAATTACTATTAACTAAATCCGACATGGCTGTGGTTTTTGAGGCTCTTTAATGTCTTTATTGCCATAAGGATCTTCACAAATGGGGTGCCATATGGAGAAGTAAAGAAAGATGAACAGATGAACACAGTACCCAACTGCTATGATCTGTCATTGCCTTGATAGTTAACCATGAAGATCATCACTGAGAAAAGAAAAAAGATGAGAGGAAAGGAGAAGAGAGGAGAGGAGAGGAGAGGAGAGGAGAGGAGAGGAGAGAAAAAGAAGTTATTTGAATGAAATAAATGGCCCAGTCAATGACTGATAATCAGTTGATTATATTCAGATCATCTTTTTGAAATCAAGGCTAGAACAGGGTCACACTGTGCAGGGAATAAGAACGTAATTCATGGCAATGAATGAAAATTATTCTGACGGTGTGTAGAATTTTTGGTTCACCTTAGAAACTAAATGAAAGCAGCACTCTGGCAAATGCATGTTTAAAGCTTACAGATGAAATATGTCTTAAGAAAGAATAAGGTCTCTTTGCAACAGTGTTCACGGTCCTCATCCTCTGGGGATATAATTCTCTTTTCTTCCTCTCTGTAAAGTCTGTCTTTTCTAATTATCTGTAATTTCTCTGTGGATCTAAATAACAAATCCCCTACCCTTTGACTGCGCTGCTGCTGAGGCTACCTCCTTTCAGCAGCTGCTGTAGGGAACATCTAAGCAATGCAGGCCAGGAAAGGTGGTCACTTCTACTCACCACCAACAATGCTGTACACTATTTTCTCGTTTAAAGTGTAGTCAGGATCGATAGCGTAGATGGGCCCAGGCTCCAGAGCGAGTGGTACCGTCTGGAATGGCAAAGCCAACCATTAGGTACAACCCCAGACCACCAAATTCTTCTGTTTATTCCAGCACCATCCTCCACGGCGGAGGAACTGCTGCTCTGGGGAGGAACCAGCACCCAGCAGGGCGAGGAAGGCTCACGCTCACTCTGAGTCATCATCATGCTTGTATGATCAGAGATCAGCACTAGCTCACCAGGAAGAGGAGAGAGTCCGAGATGCTCTTTGATCCCTCCCACTTACCGACTTTTCAGAGATGTTGACCCGACCAGCGTAGGGGCTGCTGATGCAAACATTATTGTCCGTGTTAATGAAGGTGCAGGGTAGGAACCAGGGTGGTTTGGTATCAGCTTGTTCAATTAATATGCTTATGGTTGCAGTAGCAGTATGGGTGGTATCAGAGCTGTTCACCGGCCTGTCCTGTTCCCCAGAGCAAAAAAACAAAAGTACTCATTAGACCAAAATTTTATTGCCCAAAGTGAAACCTCCTTGCAAAAAGTCCAAGTCTCTAAGTCGATTCTCCCTGAAACTTAACAGTTTTTGTGAAATTAGCTAAAGCAACGAGTTATCTCATGCTCTGCCGATAGAAGCAGATCAAGCACAAGGCTGGGCACAGTCACGGAATGATTCAGTGGGGAGGAAGGACTTAACTGTCCCCCAGCATCCACCCTCTCTCTTGCCGTCCCAGCAATCTGCCCCTTGGACTTACCTAAGGGCGGTTGTGGTTCCTAAGATACTTACCCTTGCATACAAGAGCAAAGTCGTGAATTTGATTTTATCGTAGTCCAGTGCTTTTTGCAAATAAATCTCGGGGTTATTAACTCCTTTGATGGCAAAATAACCACCTGTGTCCTGGAGGTGGGCGAAAAAATCAGAAAAGTCCTACTAGCAGACCTGATAACAGACACGAGTCAGATGCTGCCTGCTCGTTGCATGGTGCTCTTTAAAAATTTACTTATGTGCCTGTTTCTTCGCTTGCATTTCTTTGCCTCTCTATTTATTTATTTATTTATTTACTTTCTAGCATATGTTTACATATTTGCAGTCTAGACTGGCATGTGTTTATGCACGCTGCATTTCCCACATTATCAAGCAAATCCCTCGAGATTTAGCTAAGATAAGATCTAAGCGAGATAACTGCAATAACATTTAACTGAGATAACTCAAGCACTAAACTAGGACCCAGGGAAAGTGGGGGGCTGGCTTTGGCCAAAACTTTTTGTGCGATCTTGGGCAAATGATGTTATCTCTACTGTGCCCAGACACTGCTGTCAAAGAGCAGGATAACCCCTTCCCCTCCCGCAACCAACCCAGTGCAATCCCAAACCCCACAGGGTGCAAAGGTAATCAGCTCACAGACGGTCCCAACAGGACTTCCCGGGATCATATGACTTTCGATATCCCTCAGAGTGTAATAACACGGTCATAAAAATGTGAGCGATGGAAGAAATCAGTAACTGCAATGACGGCTGCTCTCTTTTGCTCACCAGACCCAACATTTGGGTTTTGCTCTACCCTTCTAGAATAGTCATGCTTCTTCCCCATGCTGCTGGTGAACTAAGCAAGTGCAATGACTTCTCCCTCATTTTGGAGCTTGTCTGGATTAAACACAAAACCTGCTTCTGAGCTACCTGTTTTTTTTCCCCAAGAGCAAAATATACTCACGGGCACTGCTGTTGTAAGGGCATAATAAATGGTGTCCAGGTCAGCATCAGTGGCACTGAGATCTTCACGGGGGATAATGGTGGCATTCACTTTAGTGTCCTGAAATACAAAGTTCCCTCTAGGAAATGGGCTGAAATCTTCCCACTGGCATCTCCTCCCCAGGCTCGCAGCAGCAGGCAAGCCGGTGCCTTCCTCGCATCCATGAAACACTCACCTCGGGAACAGTTTTGTTGAGATTCGTTTGCTTAAAAACTGGGCTGTTATCGTTCAGGTTGACAATGGTCACGAGAATTTCCAGAGAGTTGCTCTGAGGAGAGGGCAAAGGCAGAAAATCACAAACTGGGGCCACCAGCGGCTGAGCTCGATGTGAATGGAGATGCAGATGTGAACAGAGAGCTGTGAGAAGCACAACTGGTTCACCGGGGCCTTTGGTGGGTTTGCTCTCACCTCCTCCCCATCCGCGGCCCCTTGCTTTAACCGTGCGAGGGGCTATGCCTACAAAGATATACGTCTACAAAGAAGGGATGGTGGCTGAAGAGAAGCAGAGGGAGGTACGAGCTCCTCTGCAGCAACTTTTCACAGGGCAGTGCGTTTATAAGAGCACTCACCTGCCCAGCAGCATCGGTGCAAAGCAAGAAGACTAACAGCACGGTGTCCACCTGCGTGCAAAAACAAAAAAACAGCCGTTTCCGAAATAAGCCAAAATGTGCAGGCACTTTTATTGGTACATGAGGCAAAGCAACTCATTGCTAAAAGGGAACTGCTGCCAGGGGCTCTTGCTTGCTTTCGGGCATCTCCCTTTCTTTTGTTTCTCTTCACAGACACATAGCAGTGCGGGGATCTCATTGTCAACAGAGTCAACGTGGAGTGACACCCTAGCTTCACTCCCTGCGAATCCCGAGAGACCAGGCAAGAGCTCATTGGCCATTTCCTCCCAGTTCAGGCAAGTTCAAGCTGGGATTTCATTTGGAATTGAATAAAACACAGGTGTGCCAGGCAGCAAACAGTGTCACTTGAGAGCTCATGTCTGCTAATCTTTGCTCAAATGTAGGGTTTAAGTGGAAAGGCAGCATAAGGAGGCTCTTCTCTGTGTACAGAGCTCTCCATGAAGATAAAATAATATAGCAGCAGTCTAACTAAGCACACTCTATACTTCTATCAATGGTCCAGCCAAGATCACTTTACTTCTCTGGACTGTGCTTTGTATAGGCAAGGGGGGACCATCTACCTGAGTCCTGGACAGCTCTGAACACTGCACTTGTCACAATTTTATTTTGAAGTTTTCCTCTTGCTCTAAACCCTACAGAGGCATTGGAGAACAGGGACAGCGTGTGTGCCATGTATTCCCCTGCTCCTGATCTTCCCTGCATGGAAGGGCAGATCTCCCCAGCAGCAAACTTAAGCCCAACTGTAACAGGCTTGTTTTTCCAGGTAATTTCCTATATCCTTTACAAAAGTGCTGTGAATCCCTGGAAATCCAAGAGGTCAGGACAAAGCCTACTGCTTTCTCCATCCCACCCTTACATCTTGCCACCTTAAAGCTTACCTCATAGTCCACACTTTTGGTCAGCTGCAGCTGGGAGTTCTGGATGGTGAAATAAGCGGCATCAGGAGAAGAAGGATCAACCGTTACGGTGAAGCCTTGTTCCAAAGTGATAGTGGCCACTACGTAGCCAGGCAGGTTATTTTCATTGACACTTGGTTTCTGATTATCCACAGAACATCCTGGAAAGAAAACATGCAAGCGAGATGCAGAATTGCCCAGAGGTTCATGCCACGGCAAATTTCGGTCACACCTGACCCCTCTCTTGGTATTATTGAAGACAAGATCCTGGAACAAAACTGTTCTGGAGAGCGGGTGTGAAAAGTCACCCACCAGCTTTATAAGCGCAATCAGCTGCTGTGAGGATTATTCCTTGGTGGCCACAACTTACCTTGCTGGGCTGAAACATGTGTTATGGAAGGCAGCAAAAAGAGCACAGACGTGAGGAACCAGTGAGCAACGGCCATGGTGGGCGGCGGATGGATGAAGAAAGCCTCGTTTCTGACCAAGCTGATCCTGCCGTCTCCCCGCTGCTCCCGGCGTCTTGCTGCACACTCACCGCTCCAGGGAGGCAAAAAAAACACGGTTGGCTCTTCCAAGCGAATTGCTGTAGTTCAACCTTTGCCTCCTTGCCTGGTTGGATGACTTATCTAAGGGTATTTTGCGGGCATGGAGTGCGATAAGCAGCAAGCTGCATTTTCTCTTTTACTCCTGGGTCTTCCTGATCCATAAGTCCATCTAGAGCTCAGGAAATGCTTGGAGCATTTCAGAGCCAAGTTCCTGCGTTGAGCACAGAGGAGGACAAGGGCTGACACCTGGAAAACTGGCTCTGTACCCCAGCCTTTCCCAGCAGCAGAAGAGTAGGCAAATTTATGTCTCTGATATCTCAGGGATGTGGTCTGCGTTGGTGAGATCATTTCCTGAAATAAGCAGTAGATATGTTAATATTATCCCTCCCCAACACCTGACTATTTTTTTTTACCCAGGCATTGCCCTTTATAACAGGTTTTGCTGTCCAACTCATATCATCTAGTTTTTCTCTTCTAGTTCCAATGTTTTATGGTGTTCCTAGAGACAGACAAACAGAGCAGGACTGCAGGTGGGGAATAGACGCTCCTGTTCATGATTTAGTGTTTTGCAGTGCAGAATGAATCTCACTGGAGGGGCTAATGGTGGACGAGGACAAAACTCTGGGGCTGCTTTGGGTGACTAAGTGCTCAGCTGATTCTCACTGCTTGCTCAAATGTTTTGGTTTTGTGGTGAAAAAGCAGGGTTAGGAAGCAAGGATGGTGCTGTGCAGAAATGGCACTACAGTGACAGCCAGGGCAGTTTAGAGGCTGTCATTTCTGGAGGTGAAATGACAATCATTCACCTTTAAACAAAAACCATCTCGTCTTTGTTCTTTGGTTTCCCTATCCACAGATGAAGGGAGAGAAACACCGTTTTTTCCCCTGTTTTATTTCACTGTAGGCAGGTAGTGGCAAGGAGAAGGGACACCTTGCTTGCCAGGTAGCCATGGAGCCAATAGCTGGCCCTGGTCCCTCCCTTGCTACACGGATGAGGTATCTGCAAGGCTTTTCCTGTCCCCAGGCTCGGCAGCGCTGCCAGCGCTCCCTCCTGCGACACGGATGGGTAAAGGTGTGTGTTGGAGGAAGGGCTCGGAGAGGGAACAGGGACATGCATCACAGTTCCACCTTAAAAATGGTGTGGGCCATTATGAGAAGTGGGGGTGGTCTGAAAGGTGTAGAGGCACTTCCACAGGACCACAGGTGCCCTCCAAAAGAGGAGAGTGTGCAGAGAGCATCTGCTATCCTGAAAAGGACTTTTTTTTTAATTAATATTGGAATGTTTTATCCTTGTTTCTGAAAATGGTAAAGGTTTTGGGAAAACATCAAGCTATTTTGGCTGCATCCTTGGAAACTCATGGGGATTGAGTCAATCAGTCATCGTTTCTGAGACAATTGCGCTGTTTCCAGCCACCCAGCAGCTTCCAGGCAAGACGAGTAGAGCAGATCCAGAGATGGAGACCAAGGTCAGGGACAAGGCAGGTCCCTAAATCCATAGGGACAAGGGATAAGACAGGTCCCCTTCAGCTTTTTTTAGGAACGCTCCCTTGAATACCTGTCCAGGCTCCAGCTATTTGCACCTCAGCAGATCCCTGAACCCTCAACAGCATCACCTCATGCTGCCTGCTTCTGAACCTACATAGGTTTTTCCCAAGTTTTTCCAAGTTTTTTCCCCAAGTTTCACGCAACAAGACTTTGGACTATTTGCGGTGCAAAAGAGCCACTGTTGTTGTGGACCTGCCTCTTGGGAAGGGAAAGGAAGGCAGTAGCCACTCTCACCTTTCCTTCTAATATTCCAGTTGCTCTGGAAAAGATCGTAGACACCACATTTTAACCAGATGGCCATGAGTGGCTTAATAAGATACAGACCATCCAGACCCCGTCCATACATCCCCGCCAAGGTCTCTCTCCTAGCAGAGATTTCCTGGGGGCCAAAACAAACAAAAGCCAAGGCCCATGAGGGGCAGGAGCAGCATTTCAGCATCATGGAAAGGGGGTGGGTACTCAGATGGACATGTGGGACAGACTAATTGCCTTGTACATGTGGGGTACATGGTAGAAAAATGGAGATGCAGAGCGGACCGAGCGATTTCTCAGTACACATAATATGATCACAACTGAAGATACCTTTTGCTGAGAGCTGGTCTTCAAAATCCACTGGTTTTATAGGACAAGTGGAGATGGGTTCTCAGCAGAAACAACCCCCAAAACTGTCCTACTGACAGCAGCCAGCCAGTGCTGAGCCACAACCACCAAAGATGTGTGTTGAGCCGCTCCAACGTGCCTCTGTACATCAGTAGGGAAACCATGGCAAAATACTTCTCCCCATCACCTGCTGTTCTAATAATCTTGGCATCACCCTCACAAATGTTCCCCCCAAAATCACCCAAAGTGCAGGCATAGCTAACAAATTTTTATTAGTGTGCAGAAGTAGGCAGCCACGCGCTAATGCATGGTGGATGTGATGTGCTTCATTCAGGCTCCATCCACTGACACCATTTCCCACTAACGTATGTTTTGCTCTTGCTTACCTAAGTGTTTCCACTGCTTTTTAGCTGATTTCTAGAATTTAATGTTATTTATTTGCTGATCTCAAGAGTCTCCCTTAAGCAAAATTCAATAGCTTGCTAGTTTATTTTCAAGGCTATACACATGCAAGACCATCTCTTTGGATGTTTTTGACAGATTCTTGGCTTTTGCTTCACCTCTAATCAAAACTGTCCCCATCTTCCTTCATCTCTGCCACCAGCTGCTTGGAGATGGGGCAGATGTACCGGCTGGTAAGCGCAGCAGCTTCCCTGGCATCACTGCTTGAGCGGCTGTCAGGAGGGAAAAAGAGATGGGTAATTTTTTTGGTCAGGAATCATCTTCAGGTATCTCAAGTGTCAAAAGCAAACCTGTCTAGCTTCAGTACTGTGGCAGTGAAGGCTGTAGAGGTACTAAGGGGAGAAACAAGTCCCACCTACCTGGCATTCAGAAAGCTCTGGTACAGCCACATAAAGCAATGGTCCTCATGGCTCTTCTCCTCTCTGCCCATCACATCGGAATTGACTGAGCCCAGAGAGCTTGTTCAGGCAAGGAAATTAATAATAATTAAATAAATGAAACAAAGAGTATGACCACCACAGTTATAAAGTATCACTGTGCTTTGCAAGGCAAGTTCACCCATCAATGACCTGCCCTATGGTCATATGGCCACACTCTGTTAATTTGTTGTCACTTCAGCCCTACTGGAAGAGATATAAGTGTCCTCTTCAAATCAGGCTCAGATGCTTTTTAAACACTTTTTGATTGTGTGGTTTGTATGCTCATAATTGACTTGTGACAGGATGTGCAAGGTAAGTCACGGACTCACCTCACTGGGTCAGCTCAAGAAACCATCACACTTGATTTATCCTGAAGACCCAAACTCCAAGAAACCTCCACTTTCTCCAGAAGTTTGAGGAAAATATTGCAAATATTGAACGCATTGTAAAACGTTCTCCCTTCCCACTTGGTTCATGGCAAAGGGACAAATTATAATGTGCATTTGCATGCTGTTTTGTTAGCATGGTCTGGCCCTGCAGACTATGGATCTATCTCTTCTTCCAGCATCTGGAAAATAAAAATCTACTGCTCTGCTAGGATTTCCTTAGTGGTGCATGTCCCAGAAAATATCAAAGCACCCTTCACAGATGAGAAGGAATCAACGTGCTATGATTCTACCTTGAAGAAAAGACCAAGCCTGAAGGAGACCTCTCCAAGCAAGGTTCTCCTTTTGTAACAGAGCAGGAGGAAGGACAGATGTGGATGATAATATCATAGAGTGCGGCATGATACAACTGATGTTGTTCTTGCTTATGGGGTTTCTGTGGGAGTTATCACCCTATACCTTGGCTGCTTGAAAGATCCAGTCTGCCATACACATAATTTTGGCTAAAGCACGCCAGATTTGTCAGCAAAAAAGACGTGGTTGGCAAGTATAAAACTCGAAGCTCTTTCACATTGTGCTATGGCACCTCTTTTCCCATATGTGTTATTTGAAATGGGTAGGTCACCTTCAGCTTTCCCTGAAAAATGAACCCCTGATGCAAAGAGAAAACCTCAGCCTGTGATCTGAAGTTTTGTCCTCTGAGGTAGGGCTCAGTACCACTCTATGCAACAGAAAATGATGCCTTGTGTTGAGAAGCAAGATCATTGAGAAGGTTTGTGTCCTGCTGTCACAGGTAGAACAAGACTGGTGGCACAGCTTTGCTATTGCACAGCAGCTAAGGGCACAAACTGGCAGGAAGAGACCAATCTCCAGCCCTCTTGCTCTTGCCTCAAGCTTCCCAAACCACTGTCTATGTCTGCCTCTTTCCCTGGATATGAGACTTGTGTCCCTGCAGCCTCTGTGGAGGCTTCCTTGAGGGAAAGCTCCAAGGCAATGCCCCATTTCCCAGGAGGTAGTCTTACCTGCGCTTTCTGCCCATGAGGCTTTGGATGAACTTCTGAACCTGAGCATTTCCTCTCATCTTGCTGTATTCGCTGGTGAAGAGCCCATCTGAATGCCTTTGGAACCTGCAGCAGGGAAAATGAAGAGTTGTAACACCACGCAAGTGATGTGGCTTTGATAATCCTCTCATCTTGTGAATCCTGTGGATAAGACCAGCTCTGGGACTAGCCTGGGAGCTGGAAGCAACTCAGCCCCAAGGGCATCACTTAGGCTGAGGTCCCATCTCCCATTGGAGATGTTCTTGCGCTGGGAGGGTGGTTTGGGTTCCTCCTTACCTCTCCTTGAGGCCCATTGGGTGCTTAACTAGCTGCTGCACATAGGCATTGTCATTCATCTTGCTGAGCTCGCTATGGAAGAGCCCATCAGCTTGTCTCCTGGACCTGAGAGGTTAGAAGATGAAAACCGGGTAGACATTTCAAACTTTGCCCTCGATTTGGCAAAGGATTTGCATGAAGTGAGTCAAATTGGGTAAAATTTCACAGAAAAAGCAGGTTTAACTATCATAGAGCAAAATCTCTTACTAAAGTAATTACCATAAGGGTATGAGAATGTGAGGGTATCTATATAACAGCTATTCAGTATCAAAAGTAGGACAAGAGACAGGAGAAGTAATGAATTAAACACCCTCAGATACACAACTACTGAGGGACAAGTAGTTAATAGTGTCGGTCATGAATAACAGAACTCTCCGGTGACGGATGGGCCATTGAAAGGAGGGCTCAAAACCTCAACAAGGTTCAACCAGAGCCAGCAAACTTCAAGGCAGACTAAACCAAGGGCAGGGTAAAGGATCTGGAATCCAACTATTGATCTGGACCAGATACTCAAGAGACTGTGTGTGTGTGTGTGTGTGTGTGTGTGCAGGTCTGCATGGAGAATGGGAAGAGAAGAATCTGTGACTGGGTTTCCAGCCAGCAGATCCTTTGAGCAGAAGGCCATGAGAGGAAGAAAGTAGAGGCAGGAGAACTGCTTACCTCTCCTGCAGAGGAAGGGATGCTGAGAAGTGCGAGAGGACAATCATGGGCATAATTAGCCGCCATAGGCCAGTCACCAGGGAAACCATGGTGTCTCCTAAATAAAAGCACGTAGTTTTATGAGCAGCAAAGTGAATGCCCTTTCTCTTTACCAGTTGCAACTCATACGACACATAGAAGGCTATAGAGATAACACCACCATAACTAAATCAGGATTTTCTGTCAAAATAACTAGTATTTCTTGAAAAATATATAAAATGAATCATTGTCATGAAGTTCCGCTACTCAAACACCATCTGGCATCCAAAGTCTTCGACAGGCCAAGTGTCCCATCAGGCTGAAGGGATGCTACTGCAAGGAGAGCTTTCTGAAAGGCACACTGTGAGCCTAACACACCTTCTGGTTCCTGCTCATCTGGTAGGGTCTACCTACAACTAAGGACCATGCATTTCTGGACACATAATCGGTCCGCCTTCTGTTTGAGCTCCATTCTTTCCTCTGGTTGAAAACCCCGCTCATTACCCACACTGCTGCTGGATTGCCTCATGGCAACGGCATGGCAGAGCATGACGAAAGCCCCAAATCTACCACCCAAACCTTGAACGGAGAGAAGACACAGTGCATCCAGGCTGACCGCATGAGTACGGTGCTACTCACCCAGCGGGGGTCACTCGGGGCTCTCAGCTGTCTCACGACTGTGACACACCACTGGTCCACTCCTCTCCACGGCCCCCTATAAATCCGCAGCCCTTATCAGGAGCAATTACTTGGGTAAAGATGGGAACATGAGTAATCATGATTAACTACAGATACTGCATCCGGGTTGAAATGTCCTTTTAATTACTCAGTAAACCCATCCAGGTTGTTCACAGCAATTTAAGTCACCATATTTTTGCTGATGTGTAATAACGCCTGTTTGTGTGTTTAATTAGAGTAATTTGCTGGACAAACAGCCCTGGACCGACTGACCCATTATGATTGTCATCATTATCTCTCTTCCTGGCTTTAATTGCCTTTTGATAGGAGCTTAATCTTCTGTTCTCCTTTTTTAATTCTGGTTCGGGTTTTGTTTGTAATAACCAGAAAGACTGAGTGAGCACGTGTGTGCATCTCCTATTTGTTGAAATAACCTGTGGCTTTTTTTAGGGCAAACATTGACAGATCGGTAGGATGAGAGGTAGCTTCTGTACGAGGGAGCTGTGCTTTTCAAGTTGCAGTTTCATGGCCAGGTCTGGGCAAGGTCTGGTGAGACCAGACTGAATCATAGCTTTAAAGCAAGATGCATAAGAAAGATCTGCATGAGAAACACATTGAATATAATCCCCGTCTTCCTCAGGCTTTGGGGTTGGCTGCTTTCAAGTACTTCTAGTAAAGGTGACCTACAAAGAGAGGGAGAAAATAGGATTATTTTTCTGTCCCTTTTCTGCTTCTCTATTTTGTATAAAATACCTTGGAAGGATTAAGCAACTGGGAAAATATGAGTGATATCACACATTTTCTTGTCTACTTATCTTTTTTTCATTTGAGCAGAGAAAAAAGGGTGTATCCATGATTAGAGGGCTGGGAGTGATCTGGCTTTTCCATGTCATCCTTGGAAGAATAAAATCTCTCCGGGTGACTCCTCTAGCATGTTGCCTTTATAACTGCTTTCTGCAGCAGTATGAGCACTATCACGCCTCTTGCAGCCCTCTCACCGACTCTCTAATACACGTTTATGTGTGTGCATTGACATGGCCTCGTTCAAAGAATTTTGTCCTTGATAAACCAAGTGCAGATGTGTTGTGAGTCGCACGCTCCTGGCATTGCCCGCCTTGTGAACATTTGAAAACTGAGAAGGGCCCTGTAGGGGCAAGGCAGGGAAGAGAAAAAACATTCATTAGACATCCAAACAACATACAGGGTGTTAAAAAAGACCGATGTGATGCCCTCACCTTTGCAGATAGTGGGACTCCTGTGCTTCCAAACCCTTAGGGAACTCAGTTTGCTGGGAATGCCTCACTGTCCAAGGTAAGACGCCCATAAGAGCTTGTGAGGATGCCAGAGGAAATGGCCCTGTGATGGCAGCAGAGGGGGCTTACAGGAGAGAAAAAGCTTTCAGATATGGGGGGAAGAAATGAAGTAGCCTGACAGATATAGCTACCTTGCATGTATGGTAAAAGACAGGGCTATTTAGCAATATTATCTGTCTGGATCTTTGTGAATTTGCCCCTGGGAGCAAAGTGGGAGCAGAGACCTCCACTGCTTGCATCCAGAAGCAGGCACAAAGGTGTGATTAAAGCATCCATGTAATCCCTGTAATCGAATCTAGCATTGCTGGGCAATATCACTGCAGAGAAAAGTTCCTAGTCATTGACTCAGAAATTGACAGTGGAAATGGGAAGTTTTGCCCTGATTCTTGCTCCTCATATAGTTGTCTCTCCCAAATCTGCAGAACATGATCCTTGCCCTCTGCTGCTCGGGACTTGTCTGGGCCCAGAGCTGACCAAACCAAGTGCATCTCCCCCAGATGCAGCCCCTAGCTGGGAGAAAGGCTGGGGACCCCCAGCCTGGAGGTGTCACAGCGGAGTTTGTGGACGCTCTGCTTTGAGAGACGATGGAACCCGTCACAGGGCTGGCTGAAGTCCACCGCTTTCTGCATGCTCAGGGAAAAGCTCCTGTATTAAATATGCTGATTAATTTGGCACGGACACACAGGAAAACTCCAAAAAGTCTTAGGTAGCTGCATAAAAGATGAAGGAGAGATTTTGCCTGATGTGTCTCCTATAAATCATTGTTTGATTTTGATCAGTTTTGAAACACTGACCTGTCATGGACAGGCTTGGGAGCTGCAAAAGGAAAGACGGAAAAAGAAAGATTGGATGGAAACACTGGCATCACTCTCACTGGCAATGTGGAGGACCACAGCAGTCCTGGCTCTCCACGAGCACCTGCCTCCTCCGCAGGACCAGAGGTGGATGGTCCATGGGCAACATCATGGCCAAAGGCAAAGCACCAGCCCTGGCTCTAGTGGTTATCCTGCATCTAAGCTGCGTGGGACATCCTCAGGATACAACCATAGGTAGGTGAGATGGACAATGACATGGTTTGTATGTGTTTGGAGCAGTCCAAACTGCCAAGGCAGGGCTGGACTGGATGTGCCTTAGGAAAGAAATTCAAAGAAAGTCAGGCATCTCTGTAAAAATTGGCACCTGGAAATGTGGAAATAAAGCTTTGGTGCTGCTAGCTGAAGCTTCTCCTGGGGAATTTTGGTCTATGGAGATCAAAGGGAGGCCTGTTGTCATCAGTCTCTTCAAGTAGCCACTGCTGGAGGACACAAGAAAACCCCTACCAGGTCAGACCACCGGTCTCTCTAGCCCCAGACTTGGCAGTGTTTAAGGAGAGCACGTGAGCCTGGGCTTTTTTTGGTGGTGCAGTCCTGCAGAGCAAGGAAATTGCAAAAGGCTTTTGGAGAAGACAGGGTTTTATTGTACATCTACATGTGGGGCCTATCCTGCCCTGTACCCTAAGAAGGATGCAAGTGGACTACCAAAAATCCCCGCCCAGTGCTCCAAGGTGTTGTCCTGAGCTGGGAAGAGGACAAATTCCCTCTCATCTTTCAAGGAAATCTATATGGATTATCAAAAGGAGGCTGGAAGAGCAGTGTGGGTGAGATCAGTCTCCATGCCCAGAGAGACCCAGACCTCTTGAGACACAGGCCTACAAGGGGCTCAGGAGGAGGCCAGGCCCCATCCGACGCTGGCACCCGCGGATGGCATAGGAGTTATCGAGGTCAGACAGTACCAGGAACTGCACTGCTAAATCCTTCCTACGTAAAAGTAAAATACCCTTTAATCAGCTTATGGGGTGTTTAGGAACTTCTGCCTCCCCCATTCTTTTTTTATTTCCTACCTTTTTAACATGCATGCGTGTGAATCCATGTGTAGACTGCGCGGGCTTCTTCTTTGGATTGCCAGGTGAGAGACCCATCGTGTCAGGAAGGCGATGGAGATGCTGCTCATTGTGGAGGGTAGAGTGGCATCCTTTTCTTGCACTACCTCCAAGTGTGTAAGAGAAAGGACCCTAATTGGAATCAGGGGATTGGGGGGGCTTAGCCTGCCAAATGCTCCTTTCTTTTAAGGGAGATGCTTTCAGGAATGGTTTTCATCTTTGTCACCTGATTTGTAACTTTGCCTGCCAAAGGGGATAATGGGATAGGAAGAAGCGAGGGGAAAAGGGCACCTACAGTGGCCTCGGAGGAGAAGGGGAAAGGAAAATCACAGGTCTGTAGGGCTTGCTGGGACCTTGGGACACCACCTAACCTGTGCCAAGCTCCAAAGTGGGCTGGATTACTTCATCCTGGAGGCTACACAGCCCTCCAGAGCAGCGTAGGTTTCAGCAAGGGGGAAATTGCTCCAGGCAAAGCAGATGCCTTCGCCCAGGGGTTACGAGTATGGTAGTTGCCACCAGAGCTCTCTGCCCAGTTGCAGTGGCCTCAGCGCTGAGTTGCACCAAGCGACTAGTCCCGTGGGCTCTCCCATGGGCCTGTCCTTGTCACAGCCCTAGGTGGCATTGGTGGCCGTAATCTCAGCCACCAGCTGCTGGCTCTGCTGGGGGAAGCACGGAAAGCACTTTGGGGAATTAATTTTAAGTATAAGGAGCACCAGGCCCAGCAGCTCCAGGGCGCCCCGTGCAAGTGGATCCACACAGCTCGTTGCTGCTTCAAAACGAGCTCTGAACTGCTTTAATGTGCTCTCCCCTGTTGCTCAAGCCCTTGTATTTCAGCAAGTCCCTTGTGTGAGAACGATTACGTGGGTAGGTCTGGAGCCAGGTGGCCACAAAACCATCTGGTCTTGATCATAAGCTACAGGAGACAGCGAATCCAGTAGGTTTTTTTGTAGTTTCACTCCTACAGCTGATCTCCATTAAAAATGAATGAATTTCCCCCTCTTAACATGGATTTATCTTAACTCGTCAGGATTTTAAATGTGAAATGATGTATTTGGTGCGCACATAAATTGCGGCGGCATCTTGCAGGGCCAGCGAGATGGGAAAGCCAAGGGAGAGCCTTGCCATCCTCTCCCTTCTCTTGCAAAGGTTAATGTGAAAGGTGGGATGGATGCACTGATAGACAGACGCTGCCTCTGTCCCTTTTCTTGGAAACGCATTACAGGCAGAGCAGGATGGGCTTTGGATGAGACCTTCATAGAGAGTAGCTCGGCAATAAACACGTCAAAGAAAAGGAACAGGATTGCCCTTAAAAGCTCTTTATGAGCCTCCCTTTGTACTTGCAAGTAGTGATCTTTTCGCCCAGCTATCAGGACACTATTTAACAGCCCCAGCCAAGCCCGAGGCCGGTCTGTGCTGAAGCTTTGGCAGGTAATTTTGCTCTTTCACATTTAAAAATTCAGTGCTTCAGGCAAGGAAAAATTGTGATGATGAAAAGTTCTGTCTCTTCTGGGAGGTGCTGACAAACGTCTCACTTTGTGGCCTCCCCTGTCCTTTGAATTGGCTCCATTCCTGCATTCACTCTTGCCAGGAGGGTCTCCAAGGACACCTCTGTGAGTTGAGATCCCATCAGTAGATGGAGGACCCTGGAGATTGGGGTACGAGAGCCTCATTTTTGACCAGAAACTGTCAGATCCCTGGCACAAGGGATGCTTCATCAATGGAGTGGCTGGAAAGCCAATCCACCAGTTCAGTGGAGGGGAAACTGAGGCACAGTGTTCTGTGATGCTGGGGTGCCCCTGACGGCAGGAGGTCTGAACAGAACATTTCTTTTTTTCTGTCAAGAAAGGCAACGTCCAGAGTCTCTCCATCCCACTGCCCCAATCCACCAGGCTGTGAAGAATCCTTCTCATCTTGCTCAAGGTAGCAAATGAAGCCAAGGGACAAGGATGCCGAGTGGTGGCACGTGGGCACAGAGGGACCACACAACTCAGCAACAGCGAGAGCAGGAATTACAGTGAGTTTGTGGCGGAAGGACTGCCGTAATTAGTCTTTCGTGTGGCTGCTCCTTTCTGGAAGTCAAAAGCCTTATTTCATATCAGTTTAATCCACTCCAGGAATAAACTGCTTTAGGATTACAGCACCACTGGTCTGGAATAAGAGCTTCCGCACTGAGAGTCAAGAGCCACTCTGCAAGCAGCCCATGGGGAAAATCAAGATAATTAACACAAATTAACTCTTACAGTGGATTAGATAAATGGTATTTAATCCCTGTGGGAAGGCAGAAGGCCTGTGGCTGCCGCTCCATCCTGATCCCTTTGCTGCTCAAGTAAATTAGACTTAAATAAATTATGCATGTTCCATCCACACAGGGGTTCGGTACAGTTTAATTAACTCACTTCAAGCCCCTCATTTAGCTAATTTGAGTTGATTTCCTTGAGTATAAGGGTTATAGCAAAAAGTGATTCCAATGCAGCTCTGCATTGATCAATGTCAATGGGCAGTCAGGTTTTAGGGACTGACCACCAGACCAGAAAACCTGGTCGCTTTTCTGGTCGCACCTGGTGATGAGGTGGCAGAAACCAACAAGCTGATGCAAATCAACTCCATTGAGATGTACAAGTTAGAAACATATAACTGGGGGCCATATCAGAATCACAGGGTCCAACCCTGCCACTCCCATGGGGGTCACCTAAGGCAGCTTGCTCAGGACCCTTCCAGATGGGTTTTGAATATCACCAAGGATGGAGACGTCACTCTGGGCAACATGTGCCAGCACTCTGTCATAGTAAAAAAAAAAGAAAAAAGAAAAAAAGAAAAAGGAAAAAGAAAAAAAAAGAAAAAAGAAAGAAAAAAGAAAAAAGAAAGTAGAAAGTAGAAAAAAGAAAAAAAGAAAAAAGAAAAAAGAAAAAAGAAAAAAGAAAAAAGAAAAAAGAAAAAAGAAAAAAGAAAAAAGAAAAAAGAAAAAAGAAAAAAGAAAAAAGAAGAGTAGATTTTCACTGTAAAAAAAGTTTTTCCTTTTGTTGAGAAGAACCTTCCTCTGTTTCAGTCTGTGACCATTACCTCAGTGATGATGGGGAGAGCTTGGTGATGGAGAGCGCTCAGTGGCAAGGAGAGTTTGTTGACACTGGAGAGCTTGGCGAGAAGATGAGCTTGGTGACAAGAGGAGCTTGGTGACAGGAGGGCTTGGTGACAGGAGGGCTTGGTGATATGGAGAGCTTGGTGATGGCGAGAGCTTGGTAACAAGAGGAGCTTCTAGACAAGGAGGGTTTGGTGACATTGGAGAGCTTGGTAACAAGATGGGCTTGGTGACAGAGGGGCTTGGTGATATGGAGAGCTTGGTGACAAGGAGGACTTGGGTGATTTGAAAAGTTTGGTGATGAGGAGAGCTGGGTGACAAGGAGGACTTGGTGATAGGGAGAGCTTGGTGGTGGGGAGAGCTTAGTGATGACAAGAGCTTGGTGATGAGGAGTTTGGTGTCAAGATGAACTTGTTGATAGGAGAGTTTGGTGACACTGAAGAGCTTGGTGACAAGGTGGGCTTGATGACAGAGGGGCTTGGTGATATGGAGAGCTTGGTGATGGCAAGAGCTTGATGAGGGGGAGGGTTTGGTGTCATTGGAGAGCTTGGTGATGGGGAGAGCTTGGTGATGGGGAGAGCTTGGTGATGGAGGGAGCTTGGTGATGGGGAGAGCTTGGTGATGGGGAGAGTTCAGTGTCATCGGAGAGCTTGGTGATGGGGAGAGCTTGGTGTCCAGAGGAGCCTGTTGACACGGAGGCTTTGGCGACACTGAAGAGCTTGGTGACACGACAAACTTGGTGGCAGGGAGAACTTTGTGACAAGGAGAGCTGGGCGGCCTCGGTGAGCTCCGGTACGGGCAGGGTCGCCAACGGGAGGCTCTGGGCCGCCCCAAAGAGGCGTTCGTCGGGAGGCGCCCGCGACGCGCTCGGCGCGACTGGCGTGGGCAGCGGGGCCGGGCCCGGCGGCGCCGATGGGGCGGGCGGCGGAGGCTCCTCCCCCGCCACCAACTTGGGCACTGCGGGGC
>VWPW01026782.1:46493-170888 GCA_013389825.1 Crypturellus undulatus | reverse complement strand
TGCCAACGGCAGCGCCCCGGCGCCCGCGCCGCCGCCGCCGCCGCCGCACAACGTGGCCGCGCTGGTGCTGGGCATCGTGCTCATCCTGCTCATCGTGGGCGGCAACGCGCTCGTGTGCCTCAGCGTGTGCACGGAGCGCGCGCTTAAGACCACCACCAACTACTTCATCGTCAGCCTCGCTGCCGCCGACCTGCTGCTCGCCCTGCTCGTGCTGCCCCTCTACGTCTACTCCGAGGTGGGGAACCCCGGGCTGCCGCGGCCGAGGGGGATGCGTTGGGGCGGCAGGGAGGGTTTACGTGCTGGCCCCGCGACACTTGGTGGCTTTAAGCTTTAGTTTAGAAAGCTGTAGGGTGCGATCCGCGAGAGATCCAACAGCAGGGGTGCTCAAAAACCCTCCCAGGGTTTGTTCCCTGTCTGCAGCTGGGATATCCTGGAGGTGCCACTACCCCTCGGGCTGCCCCTGCCGCTGCCCTCTAGCTCTTACCCTGCGTGGACGCGTGTGTTACTGCTGCAGCCCGGGTTTTATTTCCTCCTGCTGGTCTGCAGTGGAGAGCTCTTGAAAGACAACTCGTAGCAAAGATTAAAGTAAAAAAGAAGTTGGTGGAAGTTCTTGCTCCTGCACTCACAGGTCCCTGCGATCCCTGTATGCGTGGCTAAAGGGGCTCCCAGGCGAGCCGTGATGCTGGAGCGAGTGCCGAGATGGAGAAGCAGAAATAGAAATCCCTTGGACTGCGTGAGCAGCTCCAGGGAGTCCTCGGACAGGTCCCGGGCTGGGGAATGGGTTGCTGGTCAGCAAATGGTTAGGAAGGGCTAGAGGGCTTTGCTCTGTCTGGTATGAGGTGATCGGCTTTTGGGGGATAAAGGAGTTCTTTAGCTAGGAACCAGGTTGCTGTGCCAGGTTGAAAATGAGAAATTGGAGGGGTTTTTTTAGGGAGCTAGTTGTTCTGCTTCCTTTGAAGGGCCACGTAAAGGCTGCTTTGGTCTTGCTGGCTGTAGGGCTCCTGGTGGCTTCATGTGCTCTTGTTTGCCCAATCTTACCCCTGGATACACGAGTGGATGTGCAGAACCACTGTGGCCTTTGGGGGGCTTTGGGATGGGCCTTCTCCCCACCTCAGAAACTGTGAGTGGTATTCCCAAAATGTCCAAGCCGTAGCATTTCCCTTCTCTCCCATGCCAGGGCTACCATTCAGCACCTGACCGGATCGAGTCTATGTTTTCTTACGCAAGGAAGGCTGCGGATTAGAGATTAGGATGCTCTTAGCCTCTCTACACAGTCCTAGGATTTCTCCGGACATTGTGACCTCTCTGGAGACAAAGGTTTTCCTAGAGGGACAGGAGCCATGAGAAGAACTAGCAAAGAACAGGAACAGTAGATACTCCCCTCTCTTCCCCCTACGTTGCTTGTTTTGGACAGGTCTGCTTTCTCTCTCTCATTTTGGGGGTTAGAAAGCTGGAAGCTTTCTCCATCATTCTTCTTAGCTCCTTCTTGCTAATTGGAATTCCTTTGCCTCTCCACACCTCCTGTCCCTGACTCCATGGGCAGATCCACAAACCAATGTTGTTTCCAAACCTAGAAAACCTGCTTTTATCAATAAAATACAGATTACCATACCTGGGAGTATCACTTCCAATTGGGCATGAGCTTTTGGGGGTTGCCTTGGGTAACAGAGAACATGCCATAAATGCTGGATTCTCAGACAACTGGTGTCTGACCCCACATAATCCTTAAAACTCTGGACTACCCTGTGCTTGAGCTGCAATGGGGTTTAGAAATACAGGGCATCTTAGACCATTCTAGAGTGCCAAAAAACTAGTTCCCTGCTTTGCAATTTCTCTTTGGGCTCAGAGCCCGCAGGGCTTGATAAGTATTTTTAATAATCTCCTATATATTCGTTGGGGATTTGCAGTTCACCTCATTGTGAAATTTGCTAAGAAAAGGTCAGAGTGGCCATTAAATCAGTGCCAGTGGGCAGAATGTTTTTTTCTGGTTTTCTGTTAAGAGGCCAAAGTGAAAACAGGGGGGATCAGAATGAGATGCTCGGTCTACACGTTTAAACACATAGCCACGAAGTATCAGCACTTCCTTCTTGCAGCAGGAAAAGCTCGATCACCTTGCGCTTTTTCCCCTGTAAGATTAGTCCTTGCATCAGATTTCTCCCAGATGTGATGTCTGCCATCCCTACAAAATGACAGGTCTCCCACATGGGGCTAGGTTTCCCTCCCATGGGATGGCGATTATCTCTTGCTGCTGTTCACAAAAGCTGGAGCACAGCGGGAGCGACCTTGAGCTTGGCTCCTGTTCCTGTCTCTAAGAGAGCTTATTCCAGTGCGGTAGCAGCTCTTGAGTCCTGTTGTACTCTCCAAAGAGCCAGCATAACTTTCTCATAGCTAAAATCTTTGTTTTAGAAGTCTTGGCTGCAGGAGGAAAAATTGGGTGTTAGTTTTCTGTGAATGTCCCTTGTTTGTACCTGCAGGGTTGGAGAATTGCTGAAAGCAGGTGCTAGACAAGGACAAAATTGTGACGTACAGTCACAACCATTTCCTCTTGACACGGTTTTCACCATCCCTGCCATTTTTCCTGTAATAAGGGAAGGGAAATGGAGCCACGTAACCCAACCTTTCTCAGTTCTGTCCCTATTATATGAAGTTCAGCTCAGGGGAGAAGCATGGCAGTGACGTGGTGGCTTTCTGATGGTGAGGAAGAGTCTGGCCAAGTCTGGTCTTGTCGTACTAGGCTCTCTCAGGCAATAAAATAGTGGCCAAGCTTTACTACAAGAACTTGTTTTGGAAACAGGTCAGTGGTGATGGGAAACCAGTATCTCCCCCCGTACTCCTTCTTTTCATGTATGAAGGAAAACCTTCACTCTGGATGCTGAGCATGGATACCTTCAGATGTCTTCTCCCCACACTTGTGCGAGAAGAACATTTGCTCCTGAGTCCTGCTCTGTTCTAAATCTGCCCCTTGTGCTTGCAGTGCTTTGGCAGGGATTCTTCAGACTGTATTTTCTCTCCTCATTAATTTGCCCTGTCAAATTTATCTACTTTAGCAGCTCAAATTCACACCAGCGGCCTTAATGAGAAAGAGTGCTCGAGCTGATGTGAGAAGCTGCTCTTCAGTAAATCCAAATGCTGCAGTAGTTTGTCAGCTCTGTGCTTCCACAGCCTGGTGTGATTAAGAAGCCTCCTATGGCTAGGGAAAGGGAGAAACATCAGCTTTCCACTGCATTAAAACATCAATTTCCCAATCGAACAGCTTCTGAGACTGTGGATGTGAAATGATTTCTTGCCAGGGCAGCGTTTACAGCCTTCTCCTTAGAGCTCTTCTGCAGTCGCACTCCGTGTTTGGCGAAAACCAGCAGCACTTCTGCACCCTCAGCATTTGGGCATCCCAAATCCTAGGCAAATTGGGGCATGCTGCAGGAGCTGGAAGCAGTACGACAAGGAGAGGTAGGAACCATGGCAAAGGCAGCCTGCTCTTCTGCAGCATCCTTGACTTTGTGACGGGAGTGTGAGGTTTGGACTCTCTCCTGGGAATCTCCTGGCAGCAAGGCAAGGATGATGGGGAATGACGGGGAAGGATGTGGTCTGGGGCATTCCCAGGGCTCCAAGCTAACTCCCCAGGAGAAAAAAAAACAAGTTTAATGTGAAAGGAGGCCAGGAAAAGATACCACAGGTTGCCTGGAGCATTGATAGAACTGAAGATGGTTGTTATTCCTCCCCTGAGTGCTTAGAGAAAGCAGAGCTATGAGTTCTTCTGCAGGTACCACAGAATATTGCGAGGCCCCAAGTGCTTTCGCCCACTAAAAATCTGCTTTTACAGAGCTGTGTGCCTACAAAACATGTCTTCATATTCAACTGTATTCAACCAGCACCCAAGTGCTCTGTGACAGGGGCAGGAACCGCAGCGATCTTTCCAGTCATGCATTCCTGCTTCAGCTAAAGTGGAGGCATTCGTAGCTATCCGAGTGGGAACTACAGTGGGCAACCTGCACTCTTTTGCTCCGTTGCAGAGCCTACACGGTGCCTGCTCCTTCCTCCACGCTGCGGCTCTGATCAGCTCTTTCCTTAATCTGTCCTGAGTGCCTGAGCGGTGAAACACATCCGACCCAGGAAGCTGCTGGCCGGCACGCTGGTAGGGCACACTTATGTAAACGTCTTTGCTACGGAGATCTAATTGATTAAGGAAAGGAGGAAGCTATTTTAGCAGATCCACCTGGTTACCCTTCTGCTTCTGCAGGTCAGGAAGGTTTCCCACGGACATGCGCTCTGGCACGCAGGTCTCAGAGCGGCCACCTGCTGACTCCACGAGCCTTTTCTTGGGAATAGTGATGCTGTAACTTCTGGGGAAAGCTTTTCAGGGAGTCAATGTGACACTGCTGTAGAAAGACATCATCTCTTTTTAGCAATGCATTGTGTGTGTGTGTGTGCTTGTGGTGAGAAACCTCGTCTCTCACCATGTTTTTTCTGTCTCTCTGGGAATGCAAGTCATTCTGTTTGCAAAAATACCGTAAGTCTTCTGGGAATCATCAGCTTCATTGGGGCAGAAGTTCTTCTTGCAGTCTCTGGACAAAATAGTGGGGAGGCGATCTAGCCCAGCAGTTACAAACCGGTGCTAAGGATTTTGAGTGACCAATACTATGGGGCGGTCTTCTGTGTATTTTGAGCCCTTAGAGTGTTTCAGGGTGGATAAACAGACTTGTTCCTTGTTTCTAAAAGCATTGGCTTCAGAAGGCGAATTAAGAGAGGAAGGGATTTTGGAGCAGACAGTGAGGCCACCTTTGTCTTGTGTCCCACTCCCTCCTCTCGTGCTGCTCTTCTGGAGAACACCGTGGCCAGCATGGCTCACAAAACCAACTCAGAATCAGCTTCATGCAGGCATATGGGAAATTCCTCGACTCTGATACTGGACTTTGCCCATTTGCAAGGATTATTCTTCTTCTAATTCATGCCATATCCCTCTTGGCAGGCCTTGGCTCTTAGGATTATCACTTTTGGGGGCTCCACAGCTGTGTTCAGGGCAGGCAGGTGCTTGTTTAGGAATTCAGCTGGCATCTCCTAATTCCCTTGCAGGTCATGTGCTGTTGTTGCCTGGTCTCTTATTTCTGTTATCATCACCATCAGAAACTAAAGGACTGAATTGTGTTTTCTATTTCTCAGTGAGCCTGTTTGCAGGGCTGGCGAGAGAGACAGATACGAAGTTCCCATGTGGCGCTGTAACAAGCTATAACATTTCTTTGCAGGAAATAAAACTAAAGAATCCTTTATCATCAACTTGTCCCCTACTCTTAGGATTACAAGTGTAAGGCCTCTTCTGATAGTAGGCTTGTTTGCAAGAAGGCAGATTTTCTCTTACATATTGGTTTTATTTAGGACTAGGGTCATCAGGATGACCCAAGCTAGGAATGCAGTTTGCTGCAAGGGCCTCCTGAGGTGTTAAGTCCACCTCCCACCAACCTGTAAAAGGTTTTTCATTGACCTCTTCGTATTCATGTAAGAAGCAATTTGAGTTATTCCTCCTCTGCCCTTAGTGGCTGGTCCAGACCTAAGTGCCATTTGCAGGGAGACACTGATATGTTGCATGAGTGGCTGCCTGCAAATTTCCTGACATTGCTAACCTTGGTCGGCTAAACTAGCATCCAGTCTGCTTCTGCAATGTGCTTTGAACATTGTCTTCTGTCTCCCAAAAGGAGATGCTTAGCAGCTCCCTAGAAAACTTTCTTTTCTGCCACAAAAGTTAAGGGTAGGAAATGACCACCACCTACAAAATTTTCCATCTTTTTCCAACAAATGATGCTTGGAGGTTTCAAGTACAATGGTTAACTCGCATTGAGCAGGCTCATCCTATATATAGCTCCTGCCACAACTGTGCAGACAGTGCCAACAGCCTTATATAAGTCCTGCCAGGTGGGTTGGCTTGTTTGGCCTTGTTTGCAGCTTTCCTTTTTATTTTATTAAGTGAACATAGCTTGCCTGTAGAGTGTCTTATGTGGCTGTGTAACTAGCTGGCTGGCCTTCTCATCAGCAGCGCCCCAACCATGTGCTGCTGGAGAGAAATGATGCTAGGAAAGCGGAGAATGTGAAAAAGCTGCTGGACATAGTGCTCGGGAACACTATTTAAGGGCAGCTTGAGCTGTTTATGATCCCTAAAGCTTTACACTGTACCTTGATGGGCTAATCTTCTGCAACCTACTGTAATCAGGTACCAATTAGCCACATGACCCAGCAAAGCCAGCTAGGCTTCTAATCCAAAGTCACTCTTGCATTGGAACTGGAAGGGGTTCTCGGTGCGTTTTGCTAAGGTGGGCAGAAAAGCAAGGAGTCCTCTCAGAGTGCTTTCGCCAAAATGAGAGGCTTAAAATAAAAAGATAGAAAAGGGAAAGTCCTGTAGTATTTTCTGAGTTCTCAACTTGAACATCTGGCAAAGGCTGTGTCCCATGTAGGTGTTTAGCTGCTGCAGTCTGAGAGCTCTTCTCCCTTTCAGAAACAATTAATTCTCTCAAATCAGAATCCAGTTTTGAAAATTGTGGCTCATATTCTTTCTCTTATAACCTGAAGTGAACTTGTGAGGATCCCAGTGAAGCTGGCAAAAAAAATGATGGTTTGTTTTCTTGGTTCAGTTTGGAATGGTTGGCCTATGTGAAGCAAAAGCTGAATGAAGAATTTATGTGGGAATCCAGCTCTCTTTTGGAGGTTTGGGTTACCTCCCCTCTTAAGGAGATGTGTATATAAAAATAGTCACATAGTTTCTTCAGTGTCTACTTTGCCTTTACAGCTCCACTAATCATAATCCTGTGCGTGACATCACTACTGCCTGATAGTAATCCTTGGAGAGCTGCCTGCCTGTAAACACGTACAGGGATGCGTGTGAACACTGAAGTCCATCACGCTGGTGCGGGTCACTGTTGATGCCCAAAATTCAAGAGGAAAACCAAAGTTCCTGTTGGAAGTGGACTTGGAAACACTGTGCGTCCAGCTAAGGAAGACCTAATGTTCTGCTCCACGAGGAGCAGCCCTTATCTCAGGAACTCTTCTTTCCGCATGAGCACTGGATAGAGATGTCTGACAGCCTGGGCCACAAACACGTGGTGTGATGGGAGACATGTCTCTAGTTCACTGTCCAGTCTTGGTCATGTTACCAGCAAGGTCTACAAGGGCTGGGGTGCTACAGTTGCCTCCCTGGATGTCTTTCCTTTGGGTTATTTAGACTAGGCTAAATAAAAGCACTTTCCCTTGCTTTTCATGTTTATTGAGCAAACTCAACAACAGCCTAGTTGTTTCTCTTGGCTTCATCCCATCACTCCTCACTTTGCATTCAAAAATCAGTTGAACTTTCTCTGTCTTGGTGTAAGTGCTGTCTCCTAGCCAGATCCCAGACACTTAGCATTTTCTCCCAAGATGCTTTCTTTGGCTTCTCACTATGAGTTCTCAAGCTGGTAAATATTTTTCCTGGTGACAATGTGTCTACTGTGAAACTACTCCAACAAATGCTGTGACAGAGGAGAGGTGTTCCTCAGATTCACAGCTGTGCTTCTCCACTTGTGGGGCAGAAGGACTCCAGAAGTCTCCATCAAGCTGAGTCTTACCAGTGTGCTTCAAGTGGCTCCTGTGTGCCTGAGAGGGGTTATATCATTCCCCAAGACTTTGCAAAGGGGATTTTTTCAGCATGTGCTTTTAACATCATGGGGCGGTCAATAGGTCATCAAGGTCTTAAGCTCCAAAAAGTAATTGTACAGGACTGCTCTGGTGTTAGGGTGAGAGCTTGTGGAAAAGCAGGCAAACAAGTCTGTATTGTGCACTGAACCCTTTGCGAATGAGCTTAAAAGTCTGGGTTTGAAAGCCCAGACACCAGCAGCCGGAGAGAAGTGATCTGGGCAGCGGTCAGCTTGAGGCAGATCTGATTACCTTTGGGGTGGAAAGCTTTTTACTAACCATGTTTGATTTGGAAAGCGGGAAAGCATGATAATGTCAAATATAAAGATGAGAGAGGCAGGAGACTCTTCTGGGCCAGGGTAAGAAGTGGGGGGATGATGGGGAACATGGTGTTCAGACCCAAAAGCTGTTACCCTCACAGCAAGGAAGATGCTTTGATAACCTGTGTTCCGCCTGTCAGTCCGAGCCCTTTCTACAGAGGAAAGTGTCAAATGGGGAGAAGGTGCTTGGCCCAAAATAAGCTAATGACAAAAAAAGGACATCTTCCATGAAGAAATAGTGCGACGGGGCAGGAAGGGAAGGGTAGTTCTGCTGTGCAAATACAGCACCTGTACACTGAGCAGCTGCTGGTTCCATGCAGAGATGTGCCCATCAGTATACATTGTGATGGCCTCAGATCCCTAAATTCTGTAGCAGGTCTGCTTAAAAGGCTGACATCCACTGTCCATCCATCTGTCTGCAAATGAGGAGTTTTTTGTGTGTTTTTGTTGTTGTTGTTGTTTTGTTTGGTTTGGTTTTGTTTTTTGCCAGAATATAATTTGGAGTCAGCGCTTGCAGACCAATGCACAGTGGTATAGTCTTTTGAGTGGTGTGAAGATCATGGAGCATTACAGAAATTTGCTCTTTTCCTCTTCTTAACTCAGCTGCTAAATTAGGATGGAGAGGAGGTGAAATGTGTTGAGCCTTTCTCCTACTGAAGAGGAAAAACAAAAAAGGCACCCTTTCCTGCCACACTAAAATAGGAACTTAGAGGGTTTCTGTTTCTGGTCTTGTCTAAGAGGGCCGTAATCCCATATGCCAGCAAAGTAATTGTGACATACAGTTTATCAGTGTTCAGTGCCAGAAAGACTGGATAAGTGTTGGTGCCCTGGTCTAAAGAACAGCTTAATGAAGCCGAACTCATTGCTCTACCACCTGAGCTTTTCCTTCCGTTCTCATTTTCCAAAAACCTGCTTCATAACATACCCTTGGGCAAATGTTCCTGTTCCACAAGCCAGTAGCGATAAACTGCAGTCTGTTGGGTATTTTCTTGCTATTTTCCATGCTGTTTTTCCAGGGCTTAGATGTGTGAAGTTAGGAGGCAGTATGGCTGGGTGAGGAAGGGACGGTAAATGAAAGACTTACCCAACCCAGAAAAATATGTTTGCCTTTTGCACTGCTTCCAGGGGAGTTATGATGCCAAAAGGGCACTGTGGCTTGACTTCAGGCTTCTTGCTTGATATGAAGACAACCTCAACAGCAGAGGTTCCTGCACATGGTGTTGCTCCTTCCCTGGAGCAACATGGTGTTTGAAAGGTAGTCGCTGACCAAAGGATCTCTTCCTTCAGTTCCAGGGAGGCGTGTGGTCTCTCAGCACCGTGCTGTGTGATGCCCTGATGACCATGGACGTGATGCTGTGCACGGCCTCCATCTTCAATCTCTGTGCTATCAGCGTGGACCGGTAAGCACCTTACTGCTCTTCATGCCCGCCTCTCTATGCTGGAGGAAGTGGATCATGCAGGTAGTTCTGTATCCTGGCATCAGGGTCCTTCCATATTTGCCCCTGCAAGGATCATAGGCAGAGTGAGAACAGAGACAAGCAAATCCTGTCTGTTCCCTGCTCTTCTGCCCTTTGGCTGCAGAGAGACTGGGTTCTGTTTTCCCCTTATGGAGGGTGTTCTGCACTACCATTCATCTTCATTGTCAGCTTTGAGTCCTAACAATAGCCTCATGGTAGCCAAGCTGAAAGCAGAGCTGTGTAACTAGGACAGGGCTCTTCCTTAGGATGCTCTTCTAATGAGGAAGACTAGTTGTAGCTTGGTTCTGAGGTATGTAAGTAAATTAAAAGGAGGGACTCACTGAGCAGTGAAGGACAGTGACAAGCAGTTTTGGGAACAGCCCCTTGCATCCCCAGTGGTAACATCATCATCCTATCACTGACTCATTTGGACTCTCTGATGGCAGGTTTATCGCTGTTTCAGTCCCGCTGAACTACAACCGGCGGCAGATTGACCTGCGGCAGTTGATCCTGATCTCCACCACTTGGATCTTCGCCTTTGCTGTGGCATCCCCAGTCATATTTGGCCTCAACAATGTCCCGAACCGGGACCCCAGCTTGTGTCAGCTGGAGGATGACAACTACATTGTGTACTCCTCCATCTGCTCCTTCTTTATTCCCTGCCCTGTCATGCTGGTGCTCTACTGCGCCATGTTCCAAGGACTCAAGCGCTGGGAAGAAGCTCGGAAGTCCAAGCTGAGGGGCAGCATCTACGGGGGCAACAGGAAGCTCTATCACCACTCACCCTTTTTTGAGAGAGGGCAGGCTGGACTGGATGAATGCAACCCTTATGCCCACTCTGACCCTCCCCTGCCTGGGGACTATGTGATGAGCAATGGGGTCCAGACAATCTCTTACCCGCACCTCAGATACCCACACCCAGGGCATAAACGGAAACAGGCCAAGATCAATGGCCGGGAGCGGAAGGCCATGAGGGTGCTGCCTGTTGTCGTTGGTGAGTAACAGTCTGCAGAGGTCAGGGAAGGGTAGGAAACATTCCACTGACTTACAGCAAGATTTAGTCTAACAGGACTTGCTTGAGCCTCATTCAGTGAACACAGGTTTGTCAAGTGAACATCTCAGAATCCCTTTAATCCAAAGGAGTCATGTCAATAAACGCTGCAAACACCACTCTTAGGAAAGAACATTTGTACACTATTTATAATTTGACCTTTTCTGCGAAGTGAACTGATTCCTGGCATCTTAAATACAAATCCAAATTTATACACAACTTAGACTTATTGTTGGCCACTGAAAGGCCTCCTCTACACCTCAGACAATCCGCTGTTTCTCCCCCTAGCACTTTGTACTGTCTGCTCTTTTGTTTAGCCCAGTTTGCATTTCTTGCTAAATTAAACACTTTCATAATACTCACATAACCTTTTCTCTCTTTAATATCCTTCTGGCAGGTGCTTTCCTCTTCTGCTGGACACCTTTTTTTGTGGTCCACATTACAAGGGCTCTCTGCAAGTCCTGCATCATTCCTACTCAAGTCACCAGCATTGTCACTTGGCTGGGTTATGTCAACAGTGCTGTCAACCCTATCATTTATACAGTTTTCAATGCGGAATTCAGGAACTTCTTCCGCAAAGTCTTGCACCTCTTCTGCTGAGTCTACTGGAACTACCGAGTCTACTGGAGGGGAGAAGGAAAAACCTGGATATTTTTTTGTATAGTTCATTAAAGATATATTTCTGCCTAAGGTTTGCTGTTGTTGTTGGGGTGGAGGGAAGGAGGAGAGAAGGCAGCTAAAAGATAGTGGTTCCCTGCTCTGTCTCCACTACAAAGAGTTACGGGTAAGTAGCAGCAGATAGAGCTCAGATACTCTACCCATGGATACCACTCACGTAGTCAAGTTTGTAAACACTTGGGTGCTTGACTGTTCTCAGAAGTGCTCTTGCTTTGGATTCCTCCATTTCTTCTGCTTTGGGCTCCTCCTAGCAGATCACTCAGCAACATATGCACCACCCCACGAGCCACCAAGGCAGAAGAGTTCTGAAACATGCACCTGTCCTGACCCTGAGACTCATAGACCCGTTCAGTGATCTCAGCTCCTGCAGGGGGCAGATCCAACTAGCTGATGCCTGAAAATGGGTTACTGAGATAGACTGAACACACAACCCTCACATACTGCAGCCCACTCTGACAAGGCCTCTCTCCCTGCACTCCAGAGGATTTTAACTGTGAGGAAAATCCAAGTTTGTGGCCTCAGGACAATTTCAAGCCCTGCTGGAAGTGTGCTAGGAGATATTCAGTGTCTCCAGGAGCTGCCTCTTTCTGCCTGATAAAGAAGAGCCAGAGGGAGTCTTAAAAGGTAGACTCCCAAGTAGTGGATTTTCCCTCTCTGCAAGTCCATTTTAGGTCAAAACTGGCTTTGGTCAGAGTTTCAGTAACTTCTATCCCAACACAGGTGTTTTAGGAGGGCTAACAGGCTGTTTCCCTCAGTTACTCACAAGCTCTGGCAGCTCTGGAGTGCTATCTTGAGCTGCTGCTGAGCTTGCCGTGGCCTGGGGTGCTGTGAAGGCCCTTAACAGGGGTTGTGAGGTGACTGCTCAAGCACACTCCATGGACAGGACACTAGGGAGAAAACAAAACGAACAAAAAAAAACCCCACAAAAATTAAACTATTTTTCCATATCATCTCATTCTGAGTGAGTGTGTATCTACCTACATGTCCTTCCCCCATGAACCTTTATTTTTTCTAAATCCAAGGGCCAATTTCACTTGTGTTTGACAAAGGGATATTAAGGACCTCCAAAAATAAAAAATCAAGATAAGCAATGATCAGATAAAAATCAGAGAACCCTCTCCCCTCCATGCTGGTGCCCCCTGTGAAGAAAGGACAGCAGAGGAACTCGGCCATGGGCAGTACCACCCTCTTAGGGACAGAAGAACACTATTTCCAAGCACATTAGTGATATTACCAGAACTAGAAAGGTTCCAGAAAGACCACCTCAAGACTGGGAGCATTTGTGCCTCTCAGCACACTGCAAAATATGTCTAATTAAGACGCCCAGAGCTCCTAAATACTCTCATTTCAAGCTCGGAGCTCTTGCCTTGTTATTGTCACCATTTCCCTGCTTGGGAATGGTGAGAGCAGTCAAGGCTGTGCTACTTGCAGTCCTAACAGGGATAAAATTTCAGCACACATACAGCTGCCTACTAATAGTTTTAGATACATCCCCTCTCTCCCTAGAATGCACAATTGTGTTCTTGCTAGGCCTCCCAAGCTACCTATAAAGCTGAACAATACATGCCAGAAACCAGTCCTAGCTTGTTGAAAATCCTTTCTCCTTTTGGGTAAACCTGAGCGCACTGATGCTAAGGGCAGCACCAGGGAGAGTTTAATGATTTCCTCTGAAGGCTCAGGAGGGAAGAGGATCATTACTACGCAAAATAACCATTTTCAACTGTGGATTTTTGGATCCGGTTGTTATCCTTCCACTAGGCCACTTGTTTTCTTGGAAACAAGAAAATTCTGCAGGGAGCTCATTTCTTTGACTGAGGATAGCAGTTGCTCCATCAATTTATTATCTAAAAATGAACATGGTCAATTCCCACAGTGATTATATAGGAAGTTTTCAAGTTCTATGTTTTCACTCCTTGCGCTGGGAACAGCTGCCAGGACATCAGGGCTCCCTGATGGTCAATAAAGTTTCAAAACCAGCAATAAAGTTTCTTTCCAACCCATTGTCAAACACAAACCATTCCCATTATACAAACACAAGATTTGGTAAGTTTGAATTCAGCGTCATATTCTAGCTCACTTGTTTATGTAGTTATAATTGTCCTTGAATCAACACAAAGTCCTGCTTCCCAAACCAGCAGGACTGTATAAGGGCATTTCTTTTTGGAGAACGCAGACCAAAGGGCTGCACTAATAAAAGTCACTATTTTCCAACTGAAAGCAGAGTTTGGCATGAGAAGTAAAGCTTTAACACTCCAGAGGTGCTACTTTTGAAGCAGTTTTCCCTGTATTCTAGTGCGAGATTCTGCTATGTTGCCTTGATTTATCTTGGGACTACATCAATCCACAGACTCACTAGCTTGCAACTTCACAGCATTCCCTGAGAAAAGCACCTCTACTCAAAGAAACACGCAGAATTTGGGCTGAATTGAAGAAGGAAAACAAACCCAAAGGGCATGACTTGTTACCCTTCCTGTTTAATATGAGCTGGGCCAACGACAGCCCAGTTGAATGACCAGCTTGTTAACCTTGGGCTTAAAGGTGGATACATCTGGCTCAACTGTAGTGCACCTATGCAAAGCGCTGTTCACTTACCCAAAGGTGCTGTTGAAGCAGGTTGCTGTGACAAACTTGGCATTTAATCCAAATAGCAACACGAGGCATTTGACATTGCAGGATTTCATTTAGTCAGAAGCAAAACCTTAATTGGCATGAGATGGAGGCAAGGCAACCTGTAGGCTGCAGTTGTGTCACTAGGGGTTTGACTGAGACCATCTTTTCAAATATAATATTTTCTTTAAGATTTAGGGGATAGGTAATCATAATGTAACAACGTAAGAAGAAACAAGTAGTAATACTGAAGTAATGCTTTTGGGAAGCTGGAGTTTTTCCAGGAGTTTACACACATGTAGTTTTTGTATATTCTGCCTTAGTTTTTGCCTGTCTTTTCATGAAGGAAGGATTCAAAACCATTAATCATTGCCACCAACCTGTGCTCGATATCAGTAGTCATCTCTCCATGAAAAGGTCCCATCTGGTGCTTCTGGAGCAGCAGGCAAAAGAAAAAACCCTACTTGAGTGGTCCTTCTGAAGAGACATCTCAATGGTACAGGAGACTGGCAGAAGAGATAATAAACCAGTTTCCACCTCCTTGTAACAACCAAAAATATGAGTTTCACAGAAGAGGGAATGGATTTAAGATTAAAGATCCTCCTTCACTTTTTTTTTTCCCCTCTCCATTATTACTTTCCTGTAGCTCTGGATGAAAATTTCCCCCTTTTCATAACATTCATGATTCTGGATTGGGTCACTCTGCGATTCAAATGTGGCAACTCTTATAGTGCAAGAGAAATAACAATTCTCCTTCCTCAACAAGACTAAATTAGAATGAATAATCAGACATGATACGTACACCATACTCAGTTGTTATGTCTGAGACTGAAAAAAAGAACCAAGGAAGAGATGCGGATGCTTACAAGAATCCTCAACTTTGATGCATTCATCTTTAAAAAAGAAAAAAAGAGCTTGATTAGTCTAAATTATTAAAGGAATACTTTAAAGGACTTTGTTGCCTGAACTACTGTAATGAGTGAAGCATGTTACTTCCCAGTGCTCATCACTTCTCTAATTAGCAGCTACTAAATAGCAGTGATATGATAACATCTGTATATTCTGACTTTGGGTTTGATCAGATCTAATTTTGGGTAGATGGCTGCTACAAGGTGGCAGCTATGGCCAGCCAAGATCATAAAATGCCACTTCTCCTGCTGAAAAATCTACGTGCAAGTCATCTTTCTATATGAAGACAAACATATAGGTGTAGGTACCATCCTGTAACCAAAGCTGCATTCTAGTCATACCAGCTCCTAACCAGCTCAGGCTTTCTCATTTATTAATAAACTATAGAGTGCTGTAATGGGAATTAAATGGCACAGTAGGGCACTCTCAAATCTTCACTGCATTTTATTTTATTTAACAACACTTTATTTTTCACTTCTATTCAAGTGCAGAAGCTCCGATGTGTTCCAAATTTGCCCAGCACAGAGGGAACACAGGAAAAAAAAACCCCTTCCATTGGCAAATTAGAGTTTATACTGTCTTTTTCAAGACAATTAAATAAATCAAATGAAAGATTATTCTTTTTTTTTTCATGAGAGGTAGGGAGGCACAGAGAGAAGGAAACACTGACAAATCGCACTGCAGCAATGGCTTTGGATCCATATCAAGTGACATGGTATCACTGTAATCCACACAGTGGAAATTTCAGTCTGGCAAGGTCAAAGTTTCCTTAAACTTAGGGTGTCTCCCAGCTGACACATTGCAGATAGTTGGGCTTTTTTTGTTCATTTTGAGTTTTTTCCACCCCTGCCCCAGATCAGGTTTTCTCAGTCTTTGCATTATTCAAACTTTTGGAATAGGCAAATGCTGTCGATGTATTAAAAAGCCTTTCAAAAAGTGAGCTTGCTAGTGAGAAGAGTCTGGTTCCTGAATGACAGACTGTTCACATTTGGCTGGCCGATCCAGCCGGCCACGCTGGGTTGTTCCTGGAAAACATAGGGAGGAAAGTTTGTTCAGACGGCGACTTTTTCCATCACGCTATCTGCGACGTGCACCTCGTCCGCTTGCACTGTCATCGTGGCTGACTGGCCACACATGTGCTGGTGATCCTTCCAGTCCTGCAAAAGGGAAGCGGGAACGAAAATGTCAGGGAGAAAAACTGGCCCAAGGAACCTGCACAGCCTGCAAAAGCAGACTCAGCCCCTGCAGAGGCTGCTTTTGAGAGATGAGTCAATGCTAGAGGGGAAGGAAGATGGAGCTGAATGCTGGTGCCTAGTCCAGCACTGATTAGTGTCAGTTAGGACTTGAAAATTTAAATAAGGAAGAGTCAGAAAGGGGAAGAATAAGGCAGAAAGAAGAATAAAGGAGAAGAATACAATTCCCAGTATTACCTCCCAGTAGAGTTTCTTTACACCCCAGTGCAAGCTAACCGAATACTGAGGTAACCAACTTGCTCAAATCAGGTGTTCTGCTGTCCTTTCTCACATTAGCTGGCACACTACAGGTCTGACTTCCTCCACATTCACAAAACATTCTTTAGACAACTCAATCAGCAATTCATGAATAGTCTTTTACCTTTCGCTGACAGAAAGTGGAGCAGTAGTTGACTTTATGGCATCCTGTGCACTCGTTCGTTGCCTCACGCCCGCAGTTCACACAGGACTGCTGTGAAAATGAAAGGCAAAGTGACGTTGGCAGAGGTGACAACAAACGGAAGATCGTTATAGAGGAATATGGGTCCTCTAAGGTGATATAGTGCAGGACTGGTGGCAAGGACAGGCAGGCTGACCACAGCGGCAGAACTGCTCTGAGGCTTTCTGCAGCAGGTACCTGGAAATGTACTCGACAGTGGTGTAAAGAAGAAAGCTCAGGAGATTACAGCCCCCCCTAGTACCTGTTGGCCAATAAATCCTCAACACATAAAGGAAATAGGCACAGTGGCTTCTGGGTGCATTTTCCGACCTCCACTCTTCTTGACATTTCCTCTGGGATTGCTTCGGAAAGAGGAATGTATCTTTGTTTTCCTCTCTGGAGGGCAAGAAGCCCTTCAAAACTATGGGTGGCACATGGTTTGTAATGGAAATCTGTCCACAGTGAAATACAGATGTCTCCCTCTGTGCAGGGAACTTAGGTCAGCTCCTCTCAACTTGATATAGACTTTTGCAGGAGTCTGTCTTAACCAACAGCGGGTGTATTCCAGATAGACAGCAATGCATAGGCCACATGCAGGCAATCCATACCTGAACTCTCCATTTAACTCCAAAATCTAAAAGACAGGTTGGTTTGGCAGTTTTTCAGGTCTACAATCCTAAACGTGCCTGAGAACAGAGTCTGGGGAAGGACAACAAGAACGGTCACGAGGATAGTATCTTTCAATCTCTCCCTGTTTTTAAGGAGGGAGAAGGGGTCTGACCCTTAAAAAACCATGGGTTCATGGCTTCATTTGCTTGTAAACTGTATGATTATATAAGCAGTATGATAAAAGAGAAATAGAAAACAGATAAAATAAAAAAAACTATAGCAGAAGCCCGGGGCTTAGATCTCGAAGTAAGACAAGATGGGACAGATGGATTACGGGCTAACAAATCACACTTGGTTTTTAAAGGATGTTTTTATGTCTAGCACTTTAATCTGGTATCGGTGACATCAGTTAACATAACATGTATGTTTAGCTGGAAACATCATTGAACTATTACAGGAATAAACACTTCACAGATCAGCTTTGCAGCTCATTAAATTAGTGACAAATCATTAGCAAGTCAGAGCAGTGTGAGGCCATGACAGGAAGCATTTGTTGGCTGTGAAGGCACTGTTAGCGTGGCACATAACACAGGCAATATTTAAATTCCATGAACTTCCTTCTTCTTTCAAGCACAAGAAGCCTAACAGCAATGTCCTGATTAACACGGAGTTCGTCACACCAATTAACAGTCAGTGTGACTGAACTCTATTCTTAATGGACAGCCATAAACTTAAGCTACCTAAAGGGGACTTAGAGCTGCTCCAAATTGCAAAGTCTCTCTGTAAGGACATTAATCTGCCCCTAACTTGCACAGTATTGCGAAATGTTGAAAATATGCACTATGAACACTTGTACACAGAGATCTTGGAAAGGTCTGTTGAATAAGATACAAAGATATGAGGTCTTAAATCATGTGTCTGGACTGAAGTTTAACTTATATTCCCATTCTGAAAGCCTAAGGGAACTGCGTGTCTTTGATAACCAGCAAACCAACAAAAAACAGAATTTCCAGTCATACCTCAGTGATACCCATCACATAAAGCTGCAATTTTGTCACTCAGAAGGGACTCAAATTGATCGATCTGGCCAGATGATGATAAAAGATTGCAAAAACATAGAAGGATTGTGAAACCTGGAACCCAGTGTGAACTGGACGCACTTGACTAGAACAGAGCATTAGTTCAGCTAGGGAGAGCTTGGGCTAGAAGACTAGGCCCGATATAAAATCTATGATTTCCATAATAATAACAGAAAACTCTGTATCTTTAATTGAAACAAGACAAAGAACAAGATATCCCAAAGGATTCTTCACAGAACATGAGACATGCTCAGCTTACCTTGATGATTATTTCTGTTTTCCCATCTACATCTTCTGTTTGTTGAAATAACTGGTTCTGATACTGCTGCAATGAATAATACACCAGACTGGTTACTTCATAGTCAATATATGACACACAAAGTTGAAAGGATCCTACCACAAAGCTTTCTTGAGGATCCTACCACAAAGCTCTCTTCTGTCAGGCCCCAAACTCCATATGGAAGAGCACTTGAAACAAGTTCACGAGTTCAATCGAGTGCTCCAAGGGGTTCAAAACTGAGTCTAACCTGATTACATATTAACTCTGCTTTAAATCCCACTGGGAACAGTTAAAAAAGAACAAACAAACAAACAAAAAGCAACCTGCACCTTCAGGCAAAGTAGGTTTACTCAGGAGTATGACCCAACAAATAGGGAGATTAAAGGCTTAATTTCAGAGTGTCTCTATGACCTGATATCACAGTATTTACTCTCCTGTGAAACAACAACCTTCAAAACCTTCATGTTACCATGACAAAGTCAAATTAAAAGACTTCCTAGGGAGATGAAGGACAGACTAATTAGCTATGCTAAACACACATAGAGCATCCCCAGTTCCTCAGGTATTCTGGAGGTGAAAGTTGTGTATATCATATGTAATGAAATTTCAAAATCAGTATTTTGAGGCTACTCTTTGAATACCAAAATTTTGTCCAAGCCAAAAGCCTTCTCCTTAAGACGGGAAATATATCTGTGAGCTTGAGATGGGGCTTCTGGCAGGAGAATCAATCTTCTTACGCCTTAGGGAGAAAATAACTATGATTCTTGGGAGAATATTACTGCTAGTAATATCTGGAGTGGAAAAGCTGGGACACGGTGCTTGGCACTGGACTCTACTAGTCACTTCTCTGTGCCTAGGCAGAGAATTGGTCTGGAAAAAAACTGCAAATGACACTCCCTTCAGAGCCCTGGGTAGAAATAGCCTAGAACAACATAAAGCTTCTAAACTTCTTTTTGGGGAGGTAGGTAGAAATACGGATGCCAAAGCCTGAGGCTAGATGGCATTTAAGTACAAACAGAACCCTGGTTCTGGTTAGCAATCAGAACTTAAGTACAACTTAAGTACAACCAGGAACTGCATACTCAGGCCCTGCCAGTACCGTCCCCCTGCAATAGCTTGCGCTGAGCCACGTGCGTGCCAGTGAACACAGTGAATTTCAGTTCCGAGAAAGTGCCTCAGCTCCACAATTGAAACACTTTCCATCACCAGAATCCATTTAAGCCTCTATAAATGTGGCTAATCCCATGTTCTTGGGAGATTTCCAGCAAGAAAGAGATCAAGAAGTTCAGCCGTCCAGTATCTGTGTCTGAGTGACGAGAGCTCCTCCATCTCCTCTCTCAGTCGCTGAAATGTAGTGGGGGAAGCATCTGCGTAACCTTCTTCTATCTTCTTTTTACCCACCTGAGCAGCATGTCCTCTAGTTATGCCAGACCCACTTTGTTTACAGGCCAGGACATTCAGAAAGTAAGAAGGAAACGCTTCGATGAGAGGAAGGATCAAGCCAGATGTGCCCAGCTCTCTCACGAAACCTCTTCCAGAACCACTTTTGCCAACATCCAATTCTCAGCCGGTTTCATTGGTGCCTTTGAGAGCATAATCTGTTTTTCGCCTGCCAGAATGACATTTCTTAAATGCCCAACGCTTTTTAGGTTAATTTCCTACTCTCTAGCCCTGAATTGTTTTAAGCTTTCTAAAAAAGAATTCAGATGTTCCAGCTGTTAACTGATTTAATCTTCCACCTTGTTTTCAAATGGACAGGGCTCTATAGATACCACTGCATTAAGAAAAGGGGACTATGTTGGTTTAAAAGAGATTTCAGAAATCAACCCCAATTATTTTTAATTTACTCAGGACTACTGTTTAACACATTTCCTGCCTATCTTTATTATTTTCCAGCAGTGTCTTCTGGCATAGGGTTTGGTGAGTCTACATGTTTTCCCCTTCTTAAAGTTTATCTGATATAAACGATGGCTTAATGCACTCTCAAAAAAATTACATTTTCAAAGCACATAAACCTTTGTGTAAAGTACTGCCTTTAATCCACTACTTCTGGGCCAATCCTCCAAGTGGTCAAATATCTCTTACGAGAGACATGGAGCATTTGTTGATTCGCTCACCCTCTCCAGCATTTTTTCCTTTACGCAGTGAAACAAAAATTGAGACGATACCCACAGGATCAGATACACTCACTCACAAGTTATTTAATGAGGGTAAAATGAGGCCAGATATGGGAAAGCTTAAAAATATTTTGATATTGTCTGTAACAAGCATGATTCATTTTAAAGTTAGCATAAACACTGAATTGCATTGTTTATGGTTCAGTTTTCTTTCTGCCTATCACTTCCCCAAGACTATTACACAAATATAACTTATACTTGGTGTCTCTGAAGCAGAAAGCCATACATGGGCTGAGCACCAGCTGCACATGGGCCTATTGCTTACATATGGAAAGCACATGGCTGACGGCCACTCGGTTTTCTAAACAGGGTTCATCTTCATATCCGGAAATATAAGGGCAGCCCCTATGTCAGTGAAGCCTCTGGGTCCAGGGCCTGAAATTTGTGACCTATAGTTTCTTCAGGACAGCTAAGGATCTCCCAAAACCCTCACGCAGAGCATTATGCGCCGCTAACCTTCAGCGTATAGGAACAAGGCAGAGTGAACAAAAAACTTCACGCCAGACATAGAAGAATGAAGGACAAATGTATTTTCCAACATTTTCTCTAGCTACACATGAAGACATACATTTATATTCCAGTACTGTACAGCTCAATGTTTATCTTTTCCTGCTAAAATCTGAGTGTCTTCCAATTCAGTCATCCTGTTCATTCTGACTACTTCAGATCCAGGTATTGCCATGTATTTCGGATGGCAGTAAGGGATCCAAACTTCCCGCAAAATTCCTATTAGATTTGCCACCCTAAGAAAGAAACTGGAGTTCAAGAGACAAGGTGCTGAACTGGGGAAATAGTCCTGCACAACTGGAGCAAGCTAAGATACCTGTTAGTTATTTCCAGGCAGGGCAATGAAGTTAGTGTATACGGTTGGGAACTAGCCTGCTCCTGCGAACGGATTTCTTTAATCCTGATATGTATTAAGTCATTCTTCCAGGAAGAGCTGGATCTGCAGCTCTATTATAATTTAATCTGGTGTATGGTCTTTGCTCTGCAGCAGCTCTGACATAATGAATCAATCTTTCATTTCTAAGCATGTAGAACATAGAGCCACATAGAAATTCTGCAAAATGGGAGCACTCCTACATGGGAGAGTCCACTCTGCTGCATCCATTGCCCCTGTTAATGCAAAGGACAAGGCTGGCAGGGGGGCTCCATCTGTTCTCTGGCCTTTAGAAGCTCTGTGGGCACAACAAATACATACTGGTAAAGAGCAGTTTTACTCGTATTTCTCCTTCTCATATACCTTAAGTGTCAAAAAGTCAATTATGCCCAGAGAAACTTATGGTGGGAAAGAAGCTTGTATCACAAATCAGGGAAACGCTCATGAAATCAGAAAAGCACAAACACAGGGAAGTGAGTGGCTCTGCCTCAGCGGGAATGGACACTGAACTGCTGTTCCAGAAACCAGTTAGGATGAGCAGAAGGGAAGAGGACACATAAACTGGAAAAGGAAGCAGAGAGCAAAGTTAAAGCCAGATTTCCAGTTACAGACTGTGTCAAAGCTTCCAGTTTTTCAGTATCCCACACTCTGCCCAGCAGTGAGAAGCCTCTGGCAACCCTGTTCCCTTGCCATGAAAACCACACTTCCCCATAGCTGAACACTCAGGGCTTTCCTTGAATTGGGGTTCACAGAAATGCAGTGCCCGTGTCTCAGAAATTTATGGAGGCTGGTGCAAGAGCTCAGGACTTGCAAAACGAAGCTATTTATATGACTAGCCTGCTACCCTCAGCTCTTGGAAATGCAGAGCAGCTCACTTTTCTTCACGACATGAATAACTTGTTTCTCTAGTAGTACTGCTATTGAGGACTCAAGAAACAACTTCAAAGGGTGGTAGCCACAGTTTCAGCCAGTGAAAACCAGCAAGGCACTGCTCTGGTCATCATTCAGCCAAAAGGTGGCCTTGGCTGAGCCATCTCCCCATCTCTGGCATCATTACCTCTTTCCTCTCCACGTCAGCTTGAATTTTCGCCTGCGTGACGGCGGCCTCACGGAAGGAGGAGCTGGCCTGCTTAGCCTGTTCAATGAGAGTCTTCAGCTGCTGGGCCGTGTTGAGCAAGGAATTAACCATCTCTTCCAAGTAGAGCCAGCTCCGCTGCTCCGTCACCTCCAGCCCGTTCACCACCGAAGGGGATATGGCTTTGGCAGGGGCGGTGGGGGGCACCGCCAGGGCAGGGAGTGAGGTCAGCACTGAATATGAAGAAAGCAAAATCAAATATATAGAATTAGAGCATTCCGTTTCTGTGAGGTGCTTCTGGTTACAATCTCCACCAAAACCTCCAGGCCAACTAGGCTTCCAGCTACCTGCCATGAATGGGAGATGTGCAGAGCAAGCCCAGGGTTAACACCAAGTTCAGGGAACTGAAGAACATGTCCTCTAACTCCACTGTTCTCTCTAGGAAGGAGCTAACACCGTCTAGCACGGCTGTGGAGAGGCACAAATAAACAGTGAAAATAAGATCCCCAACAAATTGTCTGCCACTCTCATCAGGATGTTCCACCTATGTTTCCCTTAACTATCGCTAAAATGAGGTTATAAAAATTCTTCAGTGACTTAAAATACCAAGTGTGTCAACGCTACACATATTTAAACTCTTGGGTTGCAAAACTACAAAAAGTAGGCACGAATCCATGCTAGGCTCCCCTCTGTTTCCCTATTGGATTTTGATCTTAACAGTAGCCCTGAAACAAGATTGAAATATAAATAGGGCAGGGCTCCTCACCTCAAAAATACACATATGACATAAGCACACTTTTCAGAAACATTCCTTGGAAAATTCATTATAGACACCTCAACAAGTGGTATTTCTTTGGACCCCATCATCTTAGATTCCAACCATAAAACAATCTGTAAGTGTACAAATACCCATGTAAAAATTGAAACACCAGAAGGTTTTTAAAAAGACTTTCACAATTGCCTGTATCTATTCAAATGTGCCAGTCTGGATTTTCCAAGCAGCAATGTTCACTGCATCTCTGAAATCTCTGCTTTCCAAAGCCCAAAAATGGGAGCGAATATACACAGTTTAGTTGCAAAGTTTAACATAAGACATTCACGTCCACCGATATTTGCTTAACATTTACCAAGTTGGACAGTCTTAAAAAAATAAAATAATAAAAAGGAGTCATTTCTTGTCTGCAGCCCTTTCCTCCAGAACCCACCTACAGCATAAGTGCTGTACTTTTGTATAAACCAGAAGGCCACAGCTATAAAACTAAACAGGAAAGCACAGAAACACAGCAAAACTGCTCCCAAGGCATATTAAAAGAACAAAACCAAATTGAGATGTTGTAGCTTTTGCTTTCTCAAATACTAACCATAACCCTAATAACAACTGCAGGTTTGAATATATTAACTAGGAAGTCATCAGCATAAAAAAGTGAAAAGTCCTATCCTAGTAACCCCCAAATGCTTTCCCTGAATCTTTACCCCCAAAATATCCTAATTCCTGAGTCTCTGTGGTCTTTCCTTTTCCAAAACATACCCTAGAAAAATAAGCACAAGTTCCAGAATCCAACAATGCCTTTCTTAGACTTATCTTTGCAAATGTTTCAGAAAATGTATCAATTACTGTGTCTCTAAAACATTTACTTTTCGGAATGCTGGCTGTGACTCTATGTTTGCATACACCCGGGAGGCCTTAGTGTGAGGAAATTAAATCCAGGTTGAGGAGCCCAGCGACACACCGTGTACACTCACCTCAGGCAGCATTCCCAGGAACAAACCTTTCCTGGCTTTGCTGGCCTTGTTTTGCCAAGATTTAGCCCTACCTCTAGCTATAGATACATACTACCTCCCCAAAAATTAAGCTCAAGACATTCATATCCCCACTATACTGCTTACCAAAACAAAACAGTAGCATAAAAAGGCAGGACTATTTTCCTGTCTGTGTAGTCCTGCTGATTGAAAAAAAAATCTACCAACAGTCTATTTTAGGAATTTTCTATACACATTTATGTAGGAGTTTCAAAATGATTCAGCACACAGGAAAATGAGTGGGTAGTGCAGGTTGAGGAAACACACACAGTCCTGCCTGGCTTGGCATTGTCAAGGGATCAGCTTTTCAAGGCACCAAAATACAACTAGCATTCCTCGCGTTTTTTAATAGAGGGTGACATGTTCCTCTGCTAAATGCAAAACCATTCAAATTGATTTGATGCAGCTAGATTTTCTTGCTGGAAACTAGATGTAAGAAAATAAATTTACTAAGCGGGAAGTTCTCGAACAACGTGGAGACGGTGGACTGCCTAAAGGTACTTAATGGTCCCTCACCTTGTTAACAATCTCTCCTCACAATCTCTTTTGGATATCTTTACATATATTCATAAAATGCCTTTAGTCAGGTTAGTCTTTCTCAGGTGGCTCCAGAAAGAAACAATTTAGTTTCTCAAAGATCTTTCACTACAGTAAAACTACCAAAAGAAATTCTGAATAACAGATTTCTCATTCTGGAAAACATCTCCAGGGCTGTGCTTGAAATGATATTTAAAATTCAAATGAAAATACTGTCCTGAGCAGGAACTGGCCAACATGGTTTCCTGAGGCAGGCTGCAATTCCAGCACTTCCACTCTCAGAGATAAAGGGAACAGGTATCAAAAAACTCAGAAATTCTCAGAAAAAACTGTTTGACCGTTTTGGACAGACAGCTTTGCAAGTTTATCATCCAGATAGGCTGACATTTTTACAAATAAATCACCTTAATGGAAATAATAATTTCAATCCATTTGCACGTGAGTGGCATGGATCTATTTGTACTTATGTATAAGCAAGAGAAGAACCTGTCTTTTATCATGAACTGTTTGCAGAAGAACTCTTTTCACTGTCACCTTTTCCCTACCACCTGACATTTGACAACATTATCTAATGGGAATTACTTCTGATCCCTCTGTTTAGCACAGGTCTATCAGTAAAGATAAAAAATGATCTTTGCTTCAGTGGTAAAGAATGAAACAAAGCAAAACATAATATTTAATTAATAGCATCATGATCCGGCTAAGGAAAACAGACAAAGGAAAAGTAAATAAAAGGCCTGAATGGAAGAGGAGAGAAAATTGAAAGCCTTCTGAACTGACCAAGTGGATACTATATTTGCATGACCTCTTCTTGATGGCTGAGAAAACAGTATTAGAGATCAAAATCTGCCTGTCTTACAGCTCCTCAGTGTCAATGCCTCCAGGAACTTTACAGAACCATAGAAATAAGAGAAGGAGAAGGCCTATAAATTACTTAAAGCATCAACCAGACAGCATCAGACTATCCTTTACTGTATCAGAAAGCAAGAACACTCCTATGTTTGTAATACCAGTTTCTTCAACACTCGATTTTTAGCAGCACACAACAAATTGCTGTTGTAGTTCACTTAATTTATAAGTCAGCTCTACAAATGAAAGAGCCTTAAATTCATGTCATGCAATTTCATTTCTCAATATATTTGATAATCAATTTAACCTGCTCTATTGAACACTGACTGATTTGCATTTGTCACTTTAGACTCCTTTTATTTTTTACTCCAGAATGTGTTTGACCAAGCAGGATAGGCTCCCATTTCACTTGTTAAAAAACAACTATCATTCCAGCACCAGGGTTAGTCTTAAGGGAAGAAAAACTGACTTGGGGCATTAAAGCAGCGCATCACACCTGCCTGAAACTGCCTCCATCATGAGAGTATGGATCCAGCACAGGATCCATAGAGTAGGAATGCAGCATAGATTCCTAAAGAGATGTGGGAGATTTTAGTAAAACTTCTGTGATCTAATTTTATCTCTGAGCAAGGGGATCCTCAAATCAAATACCAAATACTGCCCAAGCAGCAACAAAAACCTTGAAGCCTTATGAAAGGCAGGGGGTATTAAGCAAAACCAAACTATTTTCCCATCTGTTCCGAAAGAAGAAAAGCATACAAGGTAAACTCAAGCACTGCTAACTGGATCTTAAAGGTGCTACGGATATAAAACATACCAATTTTTGGATGAGATGTTGGCAGGGCAGCTTCAGGAAAAGGTGAAATTTGACAGTTGTCCTGGTAACTTGGATAGTGAGGTTCTGGGTGACTGACCCGGCAGGGCTGCTGGACATTGGTGTCCTGGACTGCAAAGGAACAACAGCACCGTAAACCGCAGCATTCACATATATATTGGGCTTCTCTCATCCAGGTTTTTAATATTTATATGAGTTCTTAAACTCTGTGAAAATTCCAAGGGTCGCCAAAGAGAAACACAATGGTTTGATTTTGCACCACAAGCAAGCAAGGTAACTTTGCACAGTGATTTCATCTATCTCTGTTCCCACTTTGAAAGGCTTTGGCAAAGATTACTGCCTGCTTCCTCCTCTCAAGCCTGTATATTTACACTGATGGGGTAATTCCTTCAGCTGCTGATCAGCCTTTCCAGCAGAACCAATAATGCTGCATCACCTGCCAGACAGAAGTCTGGTGTGATCTTCAGGGGGCCGAACCCTGTGGATGAACCACAACCTGCAGAGCAGTGATCTCAGCTGGTGCTCATAACCAACTGTGGGAAGGCGGGGAACTGCTGTATTAAGCATCACTAAAAGTAATATCCAAATTAAACTGGAAGAACAGAAAAGGAGCACTTTGATTTACTTGTTCAATTTACTTCAGGCATCAGCATCTGGAGAAACTTCTAACTTCTTTTGTGCAGCTGTAAGATTTCAAGCTGCTGAAATCATTTCAAAGCAACAGTTTGTAGAGCCTCCGTCTAAGCCCTTGAGAACCAAATCCTTCCTACAGCATTCCAAACATTTCTTCCTTTTGCAATGGGGATCAACCCCTCTCCTCCACTTTTTTTTTTTAATGTTTTACAATTTTTCACAAGTGTGAAGCAAACACATGCCCAAAAACTTACCAGCAGCGCCAGTGAAAACATCACCCTGGGATGGACTTTCCGAAATGATTGCTGTGGCTTCCACTGTCGACGCACGGTCGAAAGTCAGAGCACCAGAGGTAGTGATCTGTCCAGAAGGAGTCACGGTGACTGGAAACAGTAGAAGCACCTTCATAATTGACACTCGGCTCTGAGGCCTTGGTTATTTAGCTACTGATATCCCTGTTCTGAATCGTCCTAAAGTCACAGAATTCAGGAATTCAGGAAAAGACCTGTGCTATCCAAGTTTGGATATCCATAATATTGAAAATAGGAAGGAAACGCTTTGCATTCTTTTGGAGGATTTTTGCAGCTTCCTCCTCAATTCATTTTACAATGTTACTGCCCAGCTGATGCTAGTTGATAAAACCAAAAGGGACCCATGAATGCGACTGGGAACATGTGAGATGGACTGGCTTGCAAATTAATTTCTGTTCTCACACAGATGGTTGGACAATCAAAAACATTAAGAGACAGCACGTGTGCTGAATGTTAGAGAGGAATCTGCAGAGGAAAGTGTCATGTTCTGCCTCTTTCAGTTACGAATTTGAGGCTGTGGATAGGATTTCAGCAGCTCAGAGCCTGCTTTCCAGCATGTTTAAAGCAGTAGCACACATTTTACTACATGGTGGGGAAAGATCTTTTCTGGAAAAAAAACTGCCAAAAATACTACAGATAAAAGTCAGAACTCCTAACCTTCCCCAGCACTGTCAGACCAAGAGATAAACTAGAAGGGAGAAAGTTAATCCAGACCTCTCTCATGAAACCTTACATTCCCTGGAAAAGTGCACAAAGAGGCTTAAAAATTAGTTTCCTGAAGCCAGGTCAGTAAACCTGCCTATTTGTAATCCAGATGGTGGCAACACTCTGCTAGTTTCTAAAAACGGGAAGTGAAACTGGATAAAGAGACTGAGCCAATAAACCTAGTCAATGAAAGCAAGAAAATTGTTTCAGCTGGCTGATTGCACAGGGCTGCTGACACACATAAAATATCTAGTTTGATAATTCCTCAGAACAGGGAAGCAGGTTTTACCAGGAGAAAAGAACCTACAGGTGGTAGCAGCTGTAGCAGGGAGCAGGGTTATATTTTTGGAGCAATCCTTTTTCACTGGAGTTGCAGGCATTTCGTTTTCTTTTTTCCGCCTCTTGTAGGGTACAAAGAGTCGTACAGGGCCACTCTGTACAAAGAGACATAAAACACACATTAGCAGAGCACTTCTTTGGGCTTATGGGTCTACAGTCTTTCCACATACAGCTGAGAGTAGTGTCAAGCAGCAGCTATTCCCAGGGAATACCTAATTTGCTACAACTGATCAAAAAGCCCTTTAAACTGCAGCATCAAACCAAAGAAGTTCTGTAAAAAAAATAATAATTTAAGGTTTTACAGTCTTTAACAATTAATACCTGATGGAGTCCCTGCAGGGTCAGCTTTATAGATATTCAAAATGGATATCACTCACCCCAGCAAGCAGAATAGTCTAAAATGACTTGTGCGCTTGCCTGAATATTTCATTATCAAAATAGCTATTCTACATTCCCCACACTTGGCTTGCCCCCAGCTAAAAACGCACAAGTTTTGCTGCTTGCCACTATTATTTGAAGGAGCAGAACTGAACAAATAATTATTTTCTGGCCAGGACGGTGGAAGAACAGACAACAGGAATGAAGGGAGGACAGGAAGCAGTTAGTTTCAGATCTAGGCAACAATTCAGCCACCTACTTCACAGGTGAAAAGGACTGTAAAACTACTCCAAGTGCAGCTAAACACCTCTGATTTCAGGACATTACCCTCATTTTTGAAAAACAAAAATGAAAATATTTTAGTATGAAAACATTAAAACACCACTTTCTTATATAAACTTGTTTTTTTTTTCCCAGCTCAAAATACTTGAGGAATTTGAGTCCAAAAAAAATCACAAACCGCTCTAATTTCCCAGAAATTGCATTTTATACAAATAAAAGGGACAAAAAAAAAAAAAAAAAAAGGGAGGGAAGCAGCAACTAGAATCACCCATTTTACTGAGGAGCAGTTAGGAACATTGGAGTTTGACTATGCAACCCGACTAGCAGGCAGTTCTTTCCTTATTTTCTTTTTTTATGCAACATGGACAAAATATGCTGCCACCACAGCACTTGTGAGTACTCCCAGGATGTTCATGACCCGCTGATAGATTCCTGGGCAGCTTGACTGCTTAACTGTTTTTAAAAATAATGAGTATAAACCTACAACTCACCAGAGTCATATCGTCGCAGCAGGCAGCACAAGTACAAGAGGCAGCGTGAGGATTTAAAATCCCATCCTGAAATAGGAAGATTATAAATTCAGCACAGAGCAATGGTGATTAGCAATCACCAAAATCACTGTGAGCATGACTGTAAGCTACTAAAAAATTCAGACAGTTCCCTGAAAGACATATCTATTCCCCACTAGGGACTTAATCCAGTAACAGAAAGCATGTGGAGGGGAGAAGAAAGAACAAACAATTTTAAAATCAGGAAGCAAGAACATGTGGATTTTTTGAGACTTTACAAAGCTTTTGCCCATGAAAAATCACTGTCAGTCTAATGAAAATGCCACACACTCTCAGGCACCTGAACACTGCAGGAAATAAAGCAGCCAAGCAATAAATGGTGCAAATGAAGAATATGTTTGTCAAGCAAACAGAATTAAGAAGCTCGGGTTACTGAATTACAGTATCATGAGCACAGAACACGCTTTCCAACTGCTGCTGCACAGAGCTGAAGGCTGGACTTCCTACCACATAAACTGCAGTGCGTTTTTCCAGTGCGAGTACATTTTGCAAGATGTTATTTGAAAAAGAAAAAAAAAAATCTAGAAAAAATCACCAACTCTCAAGCAAATCAGACAGCCCCACTGCACTGTCACACACAACCCTGTGACAGTGCCACAGTGCTGGACAGCTTGGGTGCTACTTGCCCCTTCCTCCAAAATGTAGGAGACAAGTTTATCCTCACGTGAATAAGGCACTGCAGTGGCCTCCCAGCATAGCGGATGCTTCTTTTCCAGTCTTTGCTGCTGGCTCGTCCTGCCATGGCTTCAAATTCCGTGGGGCTGTACCAGTTATCCCCCTGCTTAATGCACCTACCACGGCCTCCTGAATAAAGTTACAAAAGAAGAAATCGGTAAAAGGGGTTAAGACTATTTTCTCACTTCCCTAAAGAAGTAGACACTGAAGCTGCTGGATAGAACAGCAATTAATCCAATGCAACTATGAAATCAAACTATCCTGCTACTTATCATCGACTTAAGAAAACTCTGCCATTTCTTATGTTAGATGTTACAATAATTGTGCATGTTTAGCAAGTTCCAATTTCATGCCTTGCTGTCAACAGGTTAGAAAAAAATGATTCATCCACAAGAAGGATGAATGGAGAAACACCATAGGTTTTATTTCTTCCTTAATTTTCACTTGAATTTCTAATCTTTCTGGTTGTGAAAAAACGCTCTGTGCATGAAACAAATGCCTGCTATGCACTCAGACTTGCTGACAATTTCTGCTGATGTTTCTTCAGCTTTCTGACAGAGATACAAAGAGAAAGAGAGAGGCTAAGACAATTAACAAGTTCCCTGAGGAGACGAGCCATCTACTTTTCTACTTTGCAGGCCATCAGGGATTCTGCAGATCTTTGTAGAAACATGGGTCTAAGAGGTCTGAGAGGTCTACAAAAGTAAAATCCAAAAAGTCAGCCTATTATCTGAAAGATTTATGGCACAGCAGCCAGTATCTTCACAAATTTAGGGAAAAAGAAAGTCACAAAGTCTCCAGAGAAAGAGCAAGGAAGTAAGAGGGCAAAACATCGGACACTGATATCCAAATGGACTAGGCAGTCCTTTTTTTTCTTCAGGAGTAGTTCTTAAAAGTAGTCTGCTTAAAAGAAAAAGGCACCAAAAGAAGGAGGAGTCATCACACTTTGAGCAAGGTGGTCATTTTTACCTGAGCCGAGTCTGTTTTTATACAGAATCCCACTGATATTCCGGCACCTCACTGGGAGCTCGTTGTTGTACACTGATGGGTCCCAGTTATACTTCGTTCCAGTCTTCTCTTGCGTGGATGTTAAAGGGGTGGGAGGAGACTGCGGTCCTTTGGGAAAAGAAAAGAAAGGTGACAGCAACCAAAAGACACTCCGAATATACATTCAAACAAGAGACTCCAAATATACATTCATATACATTCAGACTTTCAGCTTGGTTAGGCCAACAGCATCACGAGGTTAATTCAAGCAGCTGACACCTGCTCACAGCAACACAAGTTATACCACAGATAAATCAGTTTGGAACCCGTATGTCTGCTCTGCCAGGCTCAAGAAATTTTGCTCTGATGTAACACTATAAAAGTGACTGAAAATGAAGTATAATGCATGCCAGGAAATGCTACATTAGCTACATAGATTGTAACTTGCACTGGTTTAAAGCTGCAGGCTGGATCTTACACTTCCCAGACATGGTTTAGCCGGCAGGGTGGTGATGGGTTTATGGTGGGACCTGATGATCTTGAAGGTCTTTTCCAAGCACAATGATTCTAGGGTTCCGCGAGGCTATGTGCCTCACTGCTAAGGGACTGTCATGCCATCTTGTGGGCAGCTAGGAAAATGCCAGGTAGAACGAAATCCTAGCAAGGACTTGTGCTCAAATGACCCTTAAATATCAGCAAAAGGCCCTAACAGAGACACAGTCATGTTCAAAGACCCTCTGAAAAGGACCCACAGGAGAGAACTAGGACATTTTCATTATCAGTGTTAGTGACTGACCTGCCTTTGGGAGTGAGATACATATAGAAAGGAATGTAATAGCCCAACGGGAGCTTAAGATTTTTCAAGAAGTGTATTTGCAAGGGCTACAGCAAATAAGGAAGTAAAATATGTTTTCATACGAAAAAAAAAAGGTAAATATTCTTTGTCTAGTTCCGAGAAATACAAATGCACCATGTTAAAAGCGGGTACAAATATCACTTAAAATGCAATTTTATACTTTATGCACATGACGACTTCTATTCCCAGCAACACGATCAAGGCGGAGAGAAAGCTAAAACTTCTGGAAAATGAGATTTTAAAACCAGACTTTCTTATACCTGGTGTGAGAGGTGCTGATGGCCCCTTCAGCCCTGTGGTTTCTACAATGCTGCCATCTGTGTGAACCACTATGAGAGTGGCTTTCTCAGTGTTCAAGCTGTCCCCAATTTGGAGGGCTGTTCTCCCAGACTACAGAAGAAACAAAGTTTGAACTGCCAGAATTAAAATATTAACATATTTAAGCACTCCCCCAAAATCTTCCCACACCAGCAAAGCGTGGCAGCCATTAGGTTATTTTTTGAGATTTCAGACAGTCAAGCTCAAAGCTTACATGTTTCTTTACCACTATTACAGAGTGGGTCTGTGGGGGTGGAAAGGTAAAGCCAAACATTCAAAGTGATAAAGAGAAACCTGTATGTGCAACTACTGACATTTTTGTGGCTGAGCACCTTTATACTGCAGTGAAAAGATATCACTACCCTTACTACAGCTTGAACACAAACCAAAATTTTCATTTACATTAAGAGAAGGTACGGGGCTTCTCTAAGGTCCTCAAATGAAAGGACAGACTTACCAGCACATGCCCTGAAATTGAAGCTGCGTTTGCCACGGATGTAGTGAAAACATTGTCTGCAGAGGCACCCACATTAGCTACAGTCACTGTGGTGACTTCTGAAAGATAAAATAGTCATCAGTCTAATATTCTCCTTCACCCAAAGAACCTGATGACGATCATAAATGTAAAAAAACCCTACATTTCCTTCCTCTTTCCTGCTCAATATCAATTCTATTTTTGCATTGTAACATTGAACTGCTGGAAAAGCTAGTTATTATCGGATTTCAGAATCGCATTGGGCTGAACATGCTTAACCCTCCGGACCATAACATTAGTTATTAACGTGCATTGAACTACTGGAAAAATGAATATTCTATCTGCACTAAAAAAGAAAAAAAAAATCAGTAATAAAGATGCTGAATATAGGGAGTTGACTGACAAGCATCAGAATAAGGGAAGAGAGAACCACCCATCTTCCCTTACCCACATATTAACTTCTTGGGGCCATTACCCACACACTCATTCCAGCTAAAATCACCCACAATTATATCCAAATGTTTATATGGTGCTTAGCGTAACACATGTCAGGTTAGCTAAAATTAGGGATTTTTCTTTCACCACCACTTTTTGGATAAAGAGTACTAAAGGGAGGTACATGGAGACAAAAAACCTGATATTGCGAATGGGGTTGTTTTTCACCTTTCGTTTTTTGTGTATCAGAGCCTATCTTTAAAATTTTGCGAGGGTATTTTGGGGGGGGGGGGAAGGTCTGCGTAAGAGGTCAAAATATTTTCAGGTAAAAAAGGCCAAATCAAACGAACAAAAATAAAACAAACTAGGGCGCATTAACGTGCGGGGCGACGTCAGGCGAGTAACGGCCGCCCCGCGCCGCCGGGAGGCGGGGGGGAGGGAGCTGCGCATGCGCACTCCCTGCCCGCCCTAACCTGCGAAGGCGGCGGCGGCGGCCTCGTCGGCGCTCGGCAGCGACTCGGCTCCCATCTCGATGTGTTCGGCCTCTGCCGCCATCACGGTCACGGCCGTCACCTGCGCCGCTTCTTCCTCCTCCTCCTCCTCTTCGGGCTCCGCCTCCGACTCCGAGGCGGTGGCGGCTTGTTGTTGTTGTTGCTGCGGCGGCGGCTGCTGCTGTTGCTGTGGCGGTTGCTGCGGCGGTTGCTGCTGCTCGGATCCTTCCGCGGCCGCCGCCACCGCGGCCGCCACCGCGGCGGCCTCCGCTAAGCCCAACTGCTTCGCCGCCGAGTCGGCGTCCTCCATGCGAGACGGGCGGGCCCGAGCCCCCGCCGTTCTCCCCGGAGCGCGGCTCGAGGCGGGGGGTGGGGGTAGGGGTCACTCGAGCGCTCCTCGGCCGGGCGCAGCCGAGTGGTGCCGAGCTTGCCCGAGCGCTTCCGAACGTGCGGCGGAGCCGGGCGCTCTCGCGCCGCTTCCGAGCGCGCCCGAAGTGTCCCGAGCGCTCCCAGGCCTCCAAGGCGATCGGCGGCTCCCGCGGAGCTCGGCCCGCGCTTCCTCCCGGCTGGCCAATCCGAGCGCAGCACGGGAGCCGAGCGCGGCCGAGCCTGCAGCGGCGCGGCCCGAAGCGGTACCTGACGGATCGGGGGGGAAAGCCGAGCGCGCCCGAACAGGGCCGAGTCCCCGAGCGGTCCGGCCCGGAGGGTCGAAGAATCCCGAGTCCTTTCCGATCGTACCCGAAGGCGCGAGGAAAGCCGAGGAGTGCCGAGCGCTCTCCGATCGCGCCCGACTTCCTCTTCGCGATGCCGAACGGAGGCGCCCGAACGGGCGCTGCCCGAATCCGCCCGAACGCGACCGAACCGGGCCGAGCGCTCCGATCGCGCCCGAAGGGAGGAGGGGGGCGGGCGAGGGCACCGAGCCCCGCCCAGGCGCGCGGGGAAGAGGGGCCGCCGCGCGAGGGTTGCTGGGATGCTGGAGGACCGGCTGGGGGAGGGGCGCCAGCATGGCTGCGGTGAGGAGAGGTGAGCGGGTGCGTTGCCGCCGTTGCCGCTTGCCTTCCCGCCGCGAGGGCCGGGCGGAGCCGCCGCATCCCGGCCGCCGAAAGCGGCTTCCCCGCCGCGAGGCCGCTTCTCCGCATGACGGCAGCGGTGCCGGCTCCGTAGCCGCGTCTGGCGGTCGCTTTATCGCGACAGAGGGGGCGACATGGGCGGCCCCGCGCGAGGAGCCACGACGATGCTCTGAGGCACTCGTTTATGTGTCTGGGGTTTTCCTTTTGCGAAATAGCAACATATTTCCCCGCGTAGTTGCTGCTTTCCCAGTTAACGTCCCGCTTAACAACCTGCCATGACTTTAACATGGAGACATTTGCTTTATTCCGTTGAAAGAAAGGCAAATAGATCATCATCACATCAGTGTTTATATCAGGGTATAATTACAAACGCATTTCTAACCACTAGTTACCGCAGAATGAGATGTTTAATGAAGCTTTCAACTCCAACCCTGCGAAAAGAAATAAAAGTGTTCAGTGAAACCCATTTTGGCCCAGTGGTGGTGAAGGCTGTTGGGAGCCTGTACCCCTGTTACAGAAAGGAGAAGGAAGTGCATCCAGAAGGATTTTGGATCATGGGCAGCTTGAATCACCTTCCAAAATTGCTTGCCTGTTTCCACTGCGTTCCCTAATTGGGTACCTTAATTAGATGCCTGAAGTTAGGACTAATTTGGGCCCAACTGCATAAAATGATGATCAGGATGATAAGGCCAGGAAGCCCAGAGATGAAGTTGATGGGTGACTGTGTCCCATTGATTTGGTGATAAGAGAATGGCTTTAAGATGGACAAAAGGGCCTTAGTTTTGTCTGTTAATCAGGACTTAAAACTTTTAAATTCCTTGTGCCTCCAAAAGAGGATATTGAGGTTATTAAGAATGATTTAAGAAGAGCTGGTCGCTTGGTGGCCAAATTGCACTTTAGAAGGAGGTGGTAGGTCAGTACTAGCACATGTCAAGGGAATTTTCTTCATACTTTTGTCAAAGAAAATAAAATTTAGTAAGCTGTGTTGTTTGACTTGCAGAAAATACTTTTGGGGAAGGTTCAAAGCTCTCGCACTTTGAGGTTCTCTGGGTAATCAGAGCATATTAAAGTTTTACGTAAAATGACTCTGCCTTTGAAGGGAACTTGTTTGGGAGGATTTAGTTTAGAGGAGGTGGGGAACCCTGTGTCCTGCATCACCATTTAAAAGCAAATGGTACGTGCTGCTTCCCAGCATGTTTCCCTTGCTCCTTCATAGTTCAAAGGAGATGAAGTTTTCTGGCTGCTTATAACATTCATGGGACATTTTAGTGACATTGTTTGCGGTGCTTTTGATTACTGTTTAGACTAATTTTTTTTTTTTCCTTCTCAAGGGATGGGAAGAACTTCATCAATTGTATCCTTTTTTGTACCGTCCATCCCTCGCATGCAGCAATCTTTAGGAAAAAAAGAAATGGCTCAGATCGATTCATTTCTTCCTACCTAATAAACATTCACAATGCTATTTTAGTGTTAATTTGTGAGTTTTCAGTTGTCAGCACCATCGGTATGAAGCAAAAGATTTCTTCTCAGGGGAAACTGGGTTTATTTTCCAGTGTTACCTAGGGGTTTTGCTCAGATCTTGCACCACCTTGGCTTCCATTAATGCACAAAAAACTTTAAACAAACCTGCAGCATTGAGAGGGAACTGGCAGGCACGTTCTAGGGTGATATTTCACTTTCATTTCCTTAGGGTAAAAAAATAAAACACTTTTGAGATCTGAGTAACCTCCATTAAAATGTCATTCTTGTCTTCAAAGGTTTCCATGTTTAGAACCTAGTGTTTTTTCTTTCTTTCTTTTTTATTCCACCTTGCTTCAACTGNGAAACTGGGTGTATTTTCCAGTGTTACCTAGGGGTTTTGCTCAGATCTTGCACCACCTTGGCTTCCATTAATGCACAAAAAACTTTAAACAAACCTGCAGCATTGAGAGGGAACTGGCAGGCACGTTCTAGGGTGATATTTCACTTTCATTTCCTTAGGGTAAAAAAATAAAAATAAAACACTTTTGAGATCTGAGTAACCTCCATTAAAATGTCATTCTTGTCTTCAAAGGTTTCCATGTTTAGAACCTACCTAGTGGTTTTTTTTTTTCTTCTTTTTTATTCCACCTTTCTTCAACTGGGAAAACACAACTTCCTTGTTCTGTTTTAATAAAATGGGTTGCTCTGGGAACTGGAATCCACTGCCTGTGGCTGGGTGCTCCCATCACAAACTGGATGGGCAGTTCCTGTAAATGTTACCTGGCGTTAAGTCCCTGTTTAGAGACATTAAAAGTTTTTGAGAAGGACTAGGAGGAAGAGGGAAGGACTAGGAATATTTTGATTATAGGAAGGCAGAAATCTGAAAATAACTTTGTATTACTTAGAGTTGTCTGGTATAATTTGGTTATTAAATGTGCTGCAGATGTCTCATACACTGTTAATAACGTGTTGCTGAGGAGAAGATTATTAGCTTCATCAGCTTCATTAGCTGTGTTTCCCCTTAATAGGAGTTATAGATACAAGTGAACGTCGGTGGGCTGGTTTGGACCTCTAAGTGTTAAGTATCTCTCAGAAATTAGTCATTTCAGCTGCTTTTTTAGTCATCAGGATGCTGCCTCTTAACCTCAGAGAGCAGTTTGTCTCATTCTAATGTGGAGCTGCTTGGCTTTCAGGTGTTTGTCTTAAGTGACTCTAGGGGGAGCCCGGAGAACTCATTTAGAGCAGCTGCGTGTTTAAAATGACTAATCCTAAAATGGCTACAGGTGAGAGGAACTACCCTGAGACTGTTCAGTAAATTCTCTGTACATGCAGCAGTGTCTGCAGTATTCTGTGATCTTCCAGAGGTTAGGAAGTCTGTTTCTCAGGAATTGACATCCCAACACTCAGTTCTTAGAGCATTTGTCAGGTATATAACAAAGGTTGAGTTCGGCTTCCAGTTTTTGCATCATGTGGGCAGTGATCATAGAATCATGACTGGAAAAGACCTTCAAGATCATCTAGTCCAACCATAAACCCTTCGACTGGGTCTGTCTGCTTCATCTAGACCCACATTTAAAGGAACTAGGTATTTTGGAGTCTCTTTCAACTTGGTTAAAGGAGACTAACACATATAGAAGTTATTTGGGAAAGTGTATGCATCCACGTGCAGTTTGTCTGCTTAGGGACTACAGCTAGCCCAAACCCTGCTACACACCAAATCAAGTTCTTTAAAACCCAACTAAAACCAAACCTGAAAATGCAAATTTTTCCTTGGTATTTGCAAGCCCAAATCACTTTCAGAACCATAGAGAATAGGCAGTCAAAGGTGAAACGTAGTGTAGTAAGGCACTATATTTTGAGATGATTAGTAAATGGCTTTTTCAGGAAATGGATCCTCACTAACATTAGAATTCCTTAACAATAGTTATTAGCAGTCATCTGTTTCTTTACAGATCCTGTTTTATGTAAATGGCATTTATTACATCTTTTACTTCTTTGCAACTCTTGCAATGATTGTTTATAAAAGTAAGTTGCATGTGTCCCAGTGTAGAAGGAGGCTGTGAGCTTACAATACGCTTGTGTTTTGTCAATATGCCTGCTGTATTTCTGTGGTTTATTTACCCTGTGTTATTCTACAGGTCAAGTTTTCAGTTACCCAGATAGTTTTTTGGCTCCTGATCTTGCACTGCTTTTAATTATGGCCATTCTTGAAGCGCTCCGATTATATTTGGGTATGTCATATTATGAAAGTGCCCTTTAAGTTAAATGTTGAAGTCTTTAAATGTCAATCATTTTAAAATTGGGGTAAAATATGATGGTTTACAAACTTTACAGGTTTTGGGAGATTTCTGTTCATTTATTTCATTAAACGTTATCTGACTGATCAATGTGTTTGGCCCAAAAGTGGTTGAATAAAGCAATGAGTTTCAAGTATATGTAGTTAAATAGCAAAATCTGCTATGAGACCGGTTTGGAAATAAGGTTCAAGTATGAAATGAGGTGTTGCTTTTTCATAATGACATTAATTTGCAATATAGGCTTCCAGGGAATGGAAAATAGGCTTCCAGGGAATAGGGTAGGTTCTAATTATATAAGCTCTTAGAGTCACCACTGGGTGTCCTTAAATATACACGTTAGTCACCGTGTTGCGAAGTTAGGTGCCAGAGGGCTTGGGATAAAGTTTGATGGTTGACTAAGAGGGACAGATCGTAGGATCTGACCGGCATCTGGCTTCAAAACTGATTGTGGGGAAAATAAGGTTGTGGCTTTGAGTATCAACTATTCTTTTATTTAGATTAACTTTGCAATCAAGAAATTAGTAGTCCATTAGTCTTTCCATTTGTTACTAAATTTACTGACAATCACCTTGATGTCTCACACAGCAGAAGGTACTTGGGACCTTTTGAACAGGGTCACTCTGCAGACTGGTCGGGCCCAACCAAGCCACTCACAGCAGCTTTTCCTTTCCTCCGAGGTTCGAAGGGGAACCTGACTGAAGAGGAGGCTCCGCTGGGGCTCAGCCTTGTGCTCACGGTGGGAAGTGCCCTTCTGTGCGTCTACTTCCTGGCGTGGCAGACTTACGTGTTCAAAGCAGATGTCATTTTAAGTGCTGTTCTTCTCTTCACCTACGGTCTTGTGTCAGTGCTCGAGATCGCAGCCATTGCTGCCTTTGTCAGCTAGATCTCTGCCCAGTCTGGCATAACACTTTTTTTCAACACATTTTCTCTCTATATATATTTTTAGTATATTTGCAGTGTTTGTTTCCATGTCAAAATCACATATATCTTCCCCTCGTTTAAATTACAAGCATTTTTTTTTTTTGGCAGAGACCGCTCTGAGTAGATAGATAAAACATCCTGTAGAGTTTCTCTGTAACACAGTCTCACTAATCAGCACCAATGGCCCAGGCAAAGGCAAAAGATGATTCAGCAAAAAGCTGTGAGAATCATCCAGCTTAATGCTGCATTGTTCATTAGTGATCTATATTAAATATTCATTCCTAACACAGACCAAATAGCAGCCAGTGTATCATATACCTTTATGCCTTGGAGATTACATTAGTTCTACTGGCATTGCAGCAATTTCTGCCTTACACTCCTGTGTCTGGGGCCACAGTTTTGTTTCATTTTACCTCTTCTGCTGTCATTTGTGCTCCAGACCCCAATTTCCTTGACTTTAGTAGGGCAGTACCTGATTTATCCCAGGGGGAGACAGCTGAATTTCGAGCAGTTGGTTCTTACGGACTCAAAGGCCGAAAGCAGTGATGTGTTTGCCTGGCCTTAAGCTGAGCATGAACATTCACACGCTTTTCTGTCCTTTATAAAATCAAGCTGAATGTTGTCAAACATGTTTGTCTGGTAGGAAATGTGTCTGTGGCCACAATTCTGCAAAAATTGCTGCGTTCAAGCCTTTTTTGTTAATGAACTGTGTGCAAGTATTTTTTTTTTTTTCACCATATCAAAAGTGTGTACGTAATAATGTAAAGCTTGGGGAGCTTGTGGGGATTTTGTACAAGCAGACAGTTTTCTATTCAGAATTTCTTATTTTTGTATTTATTTATTCAAATAAATAATGTATTGCACCTAGGCAGCGTTTGAAGTGCTGAGTGTCTGGTTCAGACGCTAGGGTGCAGTTAAGCTGCTCGCAGGGAAACTTAGGCTAGACTTGTGGGCTGAAGACTCTTCTGATCCTGCTGCTGCAGTATTTAGGCCATTCCCTTGCACGAGGAAAGAGCATTTCAGTTCTCTGCTGATTTGTACCACCCAGGGATTGAAAATGCAGTGTTTCACCTTCAGCCACACCAGTTTGTTTTTTCTTCCAGTGATAGCAGAAGGGAACGAAGGATGGAAAAGTTCCTGCAGAAGCGCCCAATTTTAGACCTCAGTCCCACTCTGAGGAGCTCCTTCCAAGGCCAGGTAACACCAGCTTCCATCCACGTTACGCGTCCCAGGGGGTAAAACATACACTTTGGATTTTCTTGGGTCGGAGCTTCATCCTATTACATTTAGCAGCACAAGTCTTATTTTGGCTGATGCAGGAACAGGATTGCACCCTGGTGAAAGCAGCAGAACTGGGTGCTAAGGAGCAGCCAGGAAATAATCAGCCAACCAAATGTTTCTGTGCTGAATCTGAGCAAATCAAATACCCACCCATTTGTTTTTCCAAATTTGTTTCGCATGCTGGAAGGTGCTCCTCATGCAGTTGCTGTAAAGAGAGACAAACATACCAAGCTAGAGCTGTCCGAGTCATGATGAGAGCATACCAAGCAAAACCCTTTTCTATACACATATGAATGAAAGGACACTTATTTCCTGGTATTTCATTATACCTGCCTCATGCAAGGGTCTGGAAAGAGAAAATCTGTCAGGATTTAAAGGAAAAATTGCTAAGTGCTAAGTTGCTAAGTGGGGAAAAAAAATCACCTGGATGCAGGTGACCTCACAGATGAGGTGTTTGTTGTCCTACAGACCCCTCTGGTGACAGACTCCAGATGGTCATTAGAGTCTCCTGATCCCCCCCAACCTAGAGCTACACACTCAACAGGACAGGACTGTTGTGTTTCTTCTTTTTTTTTTTCCAGTTCAAAATAAAATTGCCCACCAACTTTTTCTGTTTGGATCAGATCCTGAGATATTTCCACTGCTGTCAGTCCCTTGCAGTGTGCTGAGTGTAGAAAACATCTGTAAACTTCAGACAACTTCTTCTCTCATATTCCCAGGATTTGAACGGCAGTCGTCGCTTAGGCTGGTGGCTGATTCAAGGACAGATTTGCTCCACGCTGAGCTGATACAAAAACCCAAAGTGTTTCTTTTTTTTTCTAATCAGTAGCACTTTTTGCAATCCCTTTGCAATGTTTGGAGAAGTCAGGGCATGGCAGAGTCATCGATTGATGACGTTTGCCAGACATAATTTTGATGGAGCTTTTAATTACAAGGCCCAGCCCTTTTTAAACAGGATGAGCAAGTTGGATGAAAATGGCATTAAAAGTATAGAGGAACACATATTTTCAGGTGCTGGGTTTGGGTGTTGTTTGCTCTGCAAGGAGGAAACCTTTGTTCTCCAGCCATCAGAGGGGTGTCTGCCGCCAGCCTGATTTAAAAGGCTGATCCTGAGAAGCAAGTTGGCCTCCTAGCATTTCAAATGCAGAGGTATTTTTCAAGATTTATTGACCTATGACCGTTTTTTATGTGTGTGTGTGTGTGTTCCTAAGCAGGCAGAAGCAGCGTGCAACGGACCTGCCACATTCCTCAGGTGCCCGTCAGCTGTTTCAGTTGCAATGTGAACAGCTTTGAGCTGTGGGAGAGGAGATGAGGCTTGAGGTGGAAGGGGGACAGCGCACGTTCACTTGGTTCTGTGTGTGAAAACCTGGCAAAGCTGGCATACAGGAATTGCCACTGTGGGTAGCAAATCCCCCACCTGGCTTAGTGCCTGTGTCCAATTTTGTCTGGCATCAGCTATTGCAGGGGAGACTCAGTAAACTCAGTTGTGATTTTCTTCCTTGCCTGGAAGAAAATGTTTCTGCTCAGCAGGTAAGAGATTTCCTGCAGGACACAGCACTTGGCAGCAACCCACGGGGGTCTATCTTTGTAATGAATGTGGGGGCCAAAGCTGCCAGATAGAAAGCAATTTAGTCCCTCAAACATTAGGTATCTTCTCCACATGATCCTTCCAACTACCTGTTTGCATCCTGGGAAAGTCAGTTCAGCCCAGCAGCCCTGCCAAAACCCCGAAGTGGTGAATGACACATTTTAGCAAGGAAGAATCTCTTGCACAAAACCTTTCAACTCCCAAGTCCTGCTGGTCTCCAGCACCACTTGTGTTTCCCACCACGTTTCCCGCAAAGAGAGGAGCCTCCCTCTCCCAATGTTCCTTCCCCTCCCTGCGTTCTGGTTGCCTCTTCTCTGGGACTGCATTTCCATGAGCTTGTGGGGCACCTCCTGGGATCTCAAGGGCATTGTGCCAAGGAGGGTGGCAAGGCCCTGGGTGGATGCGCAGTATCGAGGACCTGCTTGCCTTGTCCTGCGGTGGAAGAGGATGCCCTGACGAGGCACCTTCCTCTTCCACGAGGACTGCTTCCTCGTCAGAAACGAGCAGCTAACGTTTGGGAAGCCGGCTTTCCGCCTGGTGCAGCTCACCGCGCAGCATTCCTGCTGTGATCGCTCACCAGAGGCGTTCTCCTCCGCACAGCTTCCTGGATGCGGGCCAGGGAGAAAGCCGAGCTAACCCACCGTGTTGTGGCACGAATGGGGAAAACCGCGGCGATGGATTACGGAAGCCACGTTTCCTCCAGATGCGTGTGCTGGGGTTTCTTCCTCTGGGGTGCAGTGAGGCTGTTTCTTCCCTCTATTCTCCAGCTATTTCTTCCCTCAAGGGCAAGGAATTGGGGGTATCTCCTCTACCACCAGCCCTCTCTTGGAAAAGTGAATTACCCCCAAGGTCTCTTGCTGCTGGAGCTGGCTCTAGCTTAAGTGGCTTCAAAGTATGTTATAGGGCTGGTGGAGAGACCTACTATACGCATGTGTTTTGACCAAATGATCTGACAGACTCCGTTTTCGGAAGGGGACAGGCTGCCCAGGTGGATCTCACACTGCTGGTACCAGTCCAGTTGATGTGTCCCAGCTCAGCGTTAGCACTGGAGCTGATGCCATCACTGTAAAGCTCTTCAAGATTGAAACCCTCAGACAAATGGAACTATAAGTTCTTTTAAAGTAATAACCTGCCTGTGTAAGAGACTTTTTTTGGAGCTCGCTTCCCTCCCGTGGTCACCAGGGCTAAGCTGGTCTCAGGGCAAGGCTAAAACTGTGGACTGTGTGAAGAGCCTTGACGAGGCAGGGGGTGGCTTGAAGGGCATCTCTGAGGGTAGGACCCATTTGCCTCCCCCTCACCGTGCCTGTCCCCACTGCTGACATCCAGGTGGAGGGAGCGGGCAAGAGCGAAGCCAGTGGAAACACCTCGGTGAGCTGACACGGTCCTGTCAAGAAGGGCGCTGGGCGGCACAAAAGGCGCCTTGTTTCGCCTACGAGGCGGCCGAGGGGCCCCTTGGCAGCGCTGGAAAACTCAGGCATGTCCAAGGCGCCGGCGCCTCACGGGGACGCGGCTGCCCTCCCGCCGGGAGCCGCGGGCCTCCTAGTTATTCAGTAACCTGTTGCTCCGGGTCCCAGCTCCACCTCTTGCTGCCGCCACATCCCTCCCCTCCTCTGCTGCTGCTCCGCTCGCTCTGCCAAGAAACCTCTCGTCACCTGCTCACGGGCGGCCCCAGCAAGCGGGAGGCATTGGGAGCGGTGCAAAGTCCTGTGGGGGTGTTGGGAGCCGCGCGCGTCGGGCAGTCTTTGCCTCACACGCTCCTCCGCGCTCTGTGGCACAGCAGCACGGCTGCCGGACGATGGCAGCGGGGTCTTGCTAGGAGGGCACAGAGAGGACGCCGAGGCACCGGGGACACCGCTGGAGACGGGAGAGACTCCTCAGCACCGGTAAGCGCTCTCCTTCCCATCCCTGAGTCCAACTGAGCACCCCAAAACACCCCCCGTGCTGCCCCGCACGCAGCTGCCTCGAGAGCTGAATCCAGCTGCAGAGGGAGGATGCTCAGAAATGGAGTGAAACTGCCTAGTTTTCTATTTATTTTTTTAAAAGAGGAGAAAAGTAATTTTCATTTTTTCCCTTTTTATCATTTTTCCTGTGTATTTTTGTTTGTTTGTTTGTTTTTTTTGTACTTTCCAAATGGCCCAGGGTCCAGTAGGTGGCACTTTCTTGGCAGAAAAATGTCCGTTCTGGCGCAGAACGGGATTTTTTCCACTTTTTTTTTTTTTTTTTTTTTTCTTTAATAAGCTCTTATTATCTATTTTTAACAAAGCCTGGAGCTGGTAGTTGTGAGCAGCTGTTTGCAGTCCTCGGGCTTCCCTTCTTTCAGGAGGTGCCTGGGATGCGTTTTCGCCATCTCCCCACCGGATTGCCGCTTCCGCAGAGCACTCACCACCCGTGACCTTGGCAAAACTTGTCACTCTATTTCCACCCCTATTTCCACCCCAGGGAAGGCTCGTTTGGAACGGCACCATCTCCCCGCCAGCTCTAGCTTGTATTAATGAGCTTGAGTGCGTCTCTTCTTTCCCCTTCCACTTATGACTTGACTGGAAAACGCCGTTGCAATTGCACGGGGGAGAAGGCTCGGAGGCGATGGGTTGGACCGATGTTATTTTTAAATACTGGGAATTACCGTGAGACAACATAGGAGTAAAATGTAATGATTGCTGGCTGTAATGAGGGCAGCGGGGAGTAACACTCGCGGTGCTGGGCTGCTTGGAAATTGCTGTGCAAGTTGAGCACTGTGTACAGGGGGACCTGATGGTGTCACCTTCCCGGCTCTGTTTCATCGCCCAGTGGAGTTGTTCAGTTGAGGAGGACGAGAAACAAAAAATAGTCGGTCACAAATGTAAAGGGGAGGCAGCAGGACTGAAACGAGGAGCCCTTCAAACCCCACTTTGATGAGGGGCTTGGGGTTGCGGTGGAGTTGCGTCTGAGGAAGCGGCAGATGCGGTGTTAGATGTTGTTTTGCTCCGGTTAAACAGGGCTTAAAGTGGTGCCTGGGATGGCCCTCACTGCTCCTTTCCCTTGCGGCGCTTGCTCCTGGCCTGGACCTGCCCCTGGAACCCGCTGCTGGAGCGGCAGGGAGCCAGGCTGGCTGAGGAGCTGTCACTCTTCAGGCTGGCTCCCAGATGTGCACAGGTCTGGATGGGGTCCCAGGGCAGGATCGGGTCCAGCGCACTCGGCAGGGCAAGGCAAACTTGCCATATAACGACACAGGTTGGAACATCTGGATGTGCTTTCGGCTACCTGAGACAAAGCTGGCTGCCGGCATAATGGAACGGGATGGTTCAAGTCCTGAGGAAGAGAGGACAAGCTGTAAAACCGGGGAAGCGTGGTCGCTGCTGGTGACGTTCACCTGACGTGACAAAACAACCTGCCCATGCCAGGCTTGCCGTCTCTGCCTTTCTGCCCCAACGCCGGCTACCGCCCCGTGGCCGCTGCACAACATCACGAGGAAACGGTCTTGGGGCAGCAGGCTCTAGGTCACAGGTATAGCCGGGCTCTTTCCTTTGGTGCCCGCCTATGTTGACTGCAAAAAACGAACCGTCAGCTGGGGTGACAAAACCTGGCACCGGGCCCCGTGAGGTAGCTCCTACAGGTGGCTGATTCTAGGTCTTCCTCTGCCTAACTCCCCATGGATGGAGGTGTCCCGTGTGTGCGGACGGGCTCATTGTGTTGGGCAGTAGGAAGACAGTAGTAGGAAAACATAATGTTTGGGGTTTTTTGTTTTGTTTTGTTTTGTTTTTGTTTTGTTTTGTTTTGTTTTTTTTCAGCATCATAAGATAATTCAGGTTGGCAGCATTAATTCATAGGGATGGAGATCGAGAAGACACCCCAATGCTCTAAAGGCCTCTGACGGTTTCTGTTGGACAAAGGGAGGAGTGAAACAGAGGGAATATATGCATTGGCTTGTGTGGGCTTGAGAAACATCCATATAAAACACGGCCGGGTACAATGCCTTAGTGCGTGGGGGTATTATTGCCTCAGGTCTGGGTCTTGGGATGCTGCATGGGAGCCAGATCTCATGGCTTCCTTTCTCTCTTCCATGCCATGCTATCCCCCTAAGTGCTGAGTCTGGGAGGCTCTGTGGTTTTCTTGGAGATCTAGCCATATTTTTCCTGTGCAGGGCCAAAGTCCGGCCTCTCCGCAGCAGCAGTCAGCAGTACCTGTAGGGCAGCTGTTAGAGCGCAGCGCTTAGTCTACAGCTTTGGTGCAACTGACAGTAAAATTAATCACTCCCTGAAGATATTCAAGCCTAGCGTCTCCCGGACAGAAGTGCCCGGAGAAGTCCGTGGACTTCCCAGAGATGGTTTGCGAGGCTGTGGTAGATGCTTCTCAGCAGGGGCCCTTCCTGCAAGAGCAGCTGGTGGGCAGCACCAGGCAGCTCCAGCAGCACAACGTGGCCTTTCCAGCACGAGCTCGTAAACTGGCCTGCTTTGACCAAGGTTCAGCAGACACCTGGAAAAACACCCACGTTCCTACCCAGGAGGTGTCCAAGCCTCCCCTTCTGAGCGGAGAGGAGAGTGGTCGCTACCAGACCCCTTCCAAGCTCATCCAGCTTTTCCAAGGCATAATGCTCTTGCGTGAGCAGAGATGGAGCTGGGTAGTGTGGAAAACATGAGCAACAGGGAGCCAGAACGCCCAATATTGAGTTGCTGCTCATCAAATTGCTGGCAAGATGGGGCTGAAGGGGAGGCCCTGGAGCTGATCCCATGGATGCTACAGGAAAAGGCTGCCTCCGCACACGACTCGAGAGCTCTTCCTCCCCAAAGAGGAGAGCTTCCCTGTGCCTGGGCTGGAGCAGGCCCCACTTGAAAGCTGGATGTGCATGGTTGCCAGAGGGCTTAACCAAAAATAAAAGGCCGCAGTGTTATTATTTCCTGGTAATCCAAATAAATTAGGAAGGATCGCAATTAAGAAGGGAGGGAAAGGTGTGTAGCTGAGAGCTGGACCGGTTTGGAAATCCTCCATATTCACCTGTGCCGCAATTCCCTGGGAGAGCCCAGCCCTCGCTGCCGTTCACTGGATGCTCCCCAGGGTCTTGCTCCATGTGCTTGGCACCCCCGAGGCTCTACGGACGAGCGAAGCCAAAGCTTCCCGACCCAGCCCCTGCTTTTGGTGCTTCCTAGACACTGGACACCTTTCTTCCCCCTGCTGACTCAGCGGCCACGCTGGGCTTGAGGATGGATTTGGCCTCCCATGGCTCCTGCTCTCCTCTGTGCCTCCCCGGCAAGGCGGGATTGCCCTGGGCTCTTCCCAGCTGCTCTTCTGGTTTGGGATGAAGGTAGGAAGAGCAAACCAAAGGCGGGGAGTCACCGGCTCTGCCTGCTCAACTGCCCTCGACCAGGTGTTGAAGAAGCCAGGCAGGCTCCTTTGGGCCCGGGCTGGTTTGAAGCACGATGCAAAATGCTCACAGGCTGGTCTTGTGGGCCCAGTGGACTAGGGTCCTCCCCCATGTGCACAGGACAAGAGGCTGATGCTGGAGCTTGGAGTGCTCCGTGCTGGCGCTCCTCGAGGGGCCAGGGCAATCCTGGCTGGGCCTGCGGGTGTCAGGATGCACCAAGCCTTTTCCTCCAGCCCTTGGGCACAGACATGCCCTTGCAGCCCACAAGCCTCCTTCCTGGCCTTGCTACAAGTGCAGGCAGCTTCTTTGATGGAGAGCAGAGCAGTCACACCCTGCATTTGGTAGCCTCGGGTGTTTGGACGGGAGCTTGGAAAGCACCAGCAAACACTGTCTTTAATTTGGGCTCCAGCTGAACCCCCAAAGCCTTTTAAACCCTCAAATTTGTCCAAATTTTGTTCTTCCTACTTCCTTTTTCTTTGTTTTTCACTGTCTTATCAGTCTTAGCCTGTCCAGATTTATATCCTACAAAGGTAAAGTGCAGGCCATAGGGGTGGCAATAAACCAAAGTCCAGCCAGCCAGCGGCAGCGCTCACCCTTGCCGAGTAATTCCGAGAGCAAAACACTGCTGCGGGCAGGGCTGCGAGTAAGGTCAAGGGGACAGGCACAGCCCGAGCCAGCGCTGCCCTCCCCGGGGTCGCTTCCCGTGCTCTGAAGGAGCCTTTGAGTGGGAGCTGGTGGCTGTCGGACCCACTGCATCACCGCACAACAGGCAGGACAAGGGGCTTGAGTGGGAGGGAGAGCCCTCGGTTCTCCCAGGTTCCCCTCCTGAGGATACAAATGGGAACCCTCCGTGCTGGCCCGCCCAAAGTTTCCGAAGGCATCGCAAGAGACTCATCCTCACCCACAAGCTCCTTTCACTAGTAAATTCGCTTTGTAAAAATACTGGGGAGAGAAGACAAGGGAAAGGGAATTGCACCCACAACAACCCTTAATAAATCACAGGTTGGAGCCTGCTCTTATTCCTGACACTGCTGCCTCTTAATTATAGCTGTATTCATCAGAGGAGACGTGGTAGGAGAGCCAGGCTTTATGCATAAGGGAGCACTAATTAAAATCTCTCTGTTCCCTAGAAGACATTCATGCTTTTCCCCAGGGAAGAAGTGAAGGGACTTGTCTCTGGCCCTTGCCTCGGGTTGCTCTGTCACTTTGACATTCATGCAGCAGGCTGCTCATCTTGTTTTCACTGCCTGCTGCCTTTGGCTTTGCTTTTAGGTTGAGATACAGGACTTTGAAAACTCTCTAAAGAAGGAAGAGGGATGAGATGCATCCAGATAGCCCATGCAGATGGGGCTGGTGAAGAGAGAGTCCGGTCCAACACCCAGGCACACGTTCACTCCAAGCAGGCAGGAGAAAAGCAGTGCTGTTTGGATGTGAATAATCTGGGGCAACCACTGGTTTGGGGCAGAGGATAGAGTCCAAGTGTCAGGAAGGACTTAGGGGGTTAGCTGTAGACCTGTAGGACTGTCATGTTTGTTGCTGCAGCTTAAAAGAAAAGACAGGGGAAAAAATTGCCAGAAAGCTGCAGGTCGGATGTGCTGCACCACTAAGCTGGGCAGGAGCTGGTTTAACAGGCTAAATGGAGAGTAAATGTGCCCGGGCTGTGCTCCCTTGCTGGCCTTTGCCAATAAGAGCAGGTAACACCCTAGATGCAGCCAGGCTGTGAGCTGGCTGAGCCGTCGGCTTCCAGGGGAAACTGCTCCTCTGTGTCCGCTCTGGCATGAACAGCAAAGGCAAAAGGACCCCATCTTCTACGAGTATCTATGACTTAAATCCTGCAAATCGTCCCTTGGGAGGGAGAGCGGTGTCATCCTCAAGGTGTGGTGCTGCTGGGGGCGCGGAGGCAGTGACTGAAGGGACAGCTGGGTGCTGAGAGCAGAGCTGGGGGGCAGCCCCTGGGAGCGCCAGCTGGCAGGTGCAGAGCAGCTGGAAGGAGGTGGCTGCAGCGCTGAGCGGTGCAGCATCGTGCCATGGGGCGCTGAGGGTGTCAGAAACGGGCAAGGATTGCACGGGGGCGGATCAGACAAATGCAGGGATGAAAAAAACCCACCAGGAGTTCTTAAATCCTGTCATTAGAGGCCAGGAGACTGTGATGGGAGAGGCGACAGGCTAGTGCGAGTCCAGGCCACCATCTCTGCTTCCCTGTGGGGAAAGGCAGGCTGAACGGGAGCACACAAGCTCCAGCGCCTGTGGCTGCTCAGTGGAAAGAAACGTCATGCAAGTTTAATTACAGCCCAGAAGGTGAGGATGGAGAGGGAGGCCGTGAGAAGCGAGTGGGCTCTCGAAGCCCGTCTGCCACAGCAGCCAGCTCGGAACATCTGCCCTGCGCCTGGTGCGGGACAAGAGACACTCGTCGCCTCTGTCCCCTCCACCGAGGCCTCATATGCTAGCAGGCAAAGGGTAGAAGAACTAAGGTCAAAGGAAGCCCAGAGGAGGAACCGCGGTGAGGTCTCTGCTGTCTGCACCCTCAGCAGCCCCTTGGCTTGATTTCACCTCCAAGAGCACTGGCATTTTCCTCAGGGCACTGTGTGTGACGCTCACTTGGTGCGATCCGGCCTTGCCCAGGTAGAGGCCAAGATGCTGCACACGGAGGCCACGCCAAGGCTGGATGTATGACTCCAGCTCCTCCTGTCTCTGCACCTTGTCCGGACTAGAAGAGCTGGGGATAGCTGTGAAGCAGCTAATGACATCTAGCTCAATAGTAGATCCAGTCTAATCTTTGGCCCGTTGTTATTCCTCCAAGGTAGGAATGCCAAGGACTTGACTGTGGAGCCCTGGGAATAGGACACAGTTGTAGCCTGAGCGAGCCCGACTAGCCCAGAAGGGTCAGGGCTGTATGAGCTGAAAGAGGGTCTTGAGGAAACACTGGCAATTCTGCAGGTAGTTATGGACGGTATGGCTTCTTCCTTGCCTCGTTCAGGCCCAAAAATATTACTGAATATTACTGAAAGGGCTAAAAACTACTTACATATACATATATATATATATATATATATATATGTATGTATGTGTGTGTTCATCTACAGCTGAGGGAGAACTGTGTAGGAGGCCTGGTTAGCAAGGCTGCATCCCTGCTCACAGGAGAACTGGTGCTGGTAGAGGTAGAGGACAGAGGACAACAGCTTCTCCATTCAGTAGGGAGCTGCAAACACAAGTGGTTGTTCTGCCTTGAAAGGGCTTTCTTGCTCCTTTCCTCTTTCCCCTTTGAGGCTCGTGGATGAATTCCACTGGGATGGAACCTCAGAAGGTCTTTGCTCTAACTTGCTGCTGAAAGCAGGGTCAGCTCTGGACTCAGACCAGGTTGTTCAGGGCTTATCCAGACAGGGCTTGACAATCTTCCCCGAACAGAGACCGCAGAGCTCCTTGGAACGACCCACGCTGCAGAACTGGGGCTCCCAAGGCAGAAAAGTCTCTTCTGGGTCCAGCTGCAGAGATTCGGTGCCAGAAACCCGTGTGCCAAGTAACCGTGTGGGCATCTAGGAGCAGTTAGTGAAGCCTCTTACCCTCAAGCCTTGCAGGGAACTCTTCCATCCCTTTCCTAGCCCTGTAATTGTCCCTGGCCTAACTAGCTGACTGCAGTCCCAGACCCTCCTCAGAGACATCCCCTGTGGGGACCGACTGGGCTCTTGCCCTTGCAAGTGTTTATTTTTTTTCACTGAGATTGTTAAAACAGCTCTGCAACGTAAGATTAGAAGCTGCCTCTGAAATGCTTTTGATAAACCCAGTCTCACACATCCTTCTATTCTAAATGAAACAAAAGGCAAATTGAACACAGGGATTTTTTTTGTTTGCTTCGGGAAAGCTCTGTGGAGAGACTGGGCTGGGTGCTGCGTAACTGGCCGTCCCTCCTCCTCCAGGCCTTCTCCACGACAGCTTCTTGGCTTTGCTGAAAGCCCCGGTGGCAGAAGTCAGTTCTTGAGCTTTGGGGAGAGCACCCACTTGTATACGGGGGGATGCTCCGAATTAGGTGGTCACGAGGCGTTCCTGGGCTCTCTGGTGACTGTGAATCAGATTCTGGAACTGATTTGGCTGAGAAAACACACGCTGGGGAGGAAGAATGTGTGGGGGGACATGGACTTTGAGCCCCATCTGTTGCTTCTGTGGGTCACAGTGCTCCTGCACACAGTTACTGGGGATGAGATGGTGGCCCAGGACAGTGAGGGTGGTGGGAAGGGCTGAAGCTGCTGCTGGAAGCAAGGCTGAAGCTTAGTAAGGTGCAAGTTGCTAGGAGAGGAACTGGGCCATTTGCTCATCCTTGGAGCGAAAATCAACAGGAGCTGAAAAGGGAAGGGAGGAAGGGCCAAGAAGATTGCTCTATCCAGCGGCATCCCCAGGGATTGATGCAGGGAACTTCCAGCAGCCCTTGAGAAGGCTCCAAATGCTCCAAGCCCTGCAGAGGCTGAAGGATTTGCTGGAGACCCAGAGAGCTGTGAGGCACATATATATATATATATGTAAGCTGAAACCAGGTCTCCAACACGCAGCTTGTTCTCCACAAATAATCTGAAAAGTAATGCCCCCATCTTAATAGTTTTCACCCACCCGCTGCCCTCATTTCTTCATCTGCAAGATCACCGGGTGAAAGTGGCTGTCCTCAGAGCTGGGGGTGTGGGGACTTTCTGTGGGAATCAAAAAAATCTCAGCGTTTTGCAGATAAAGCAAACTAATACCTGAAAATCAAAGAACATTTGGATGAGCTCCTGCTTATGCCTTTCAGAGATGAGTGGGGAGAAATCACATTTTTTTTTTCCATGTAAAGTTTTATCTCCCATGACATATATCCGAGAATACCTGCAACTGAAAGAAAAAGGCTAGATTAAAATGCTACTAAAAATTAAATCCTAGGAATTGCAACATGGACGTTTGCTGTTTATCCCAACCCTTGGAAGCAGCATGGACTCCCCTGAGCCAGAAGGATGATATGAACTTGTTGATCCTGGTTGTATTCTCAGCCAGTGCGATGCCTGGAGACAGTAGTTCAGTGAGAAGTCAGCAAAGTCTCCCCATGTGCAGGCTGTGGTTTGCTAACACTGAGACTTATTTCTGTGATGTGGACTGTGCCCATGTTCCGGGGGAGCTTTGGACGACCACAGGCTTGAGGAAACCCAACACCTCCCCTTGCAAAAAAATCCTGTTCGTCCTCTGTGCTCACGGGGCTTGTGAGAACTGGCAGTTGTCTGCACCCCTTTGGTGGCACCACAAGGGAAAACACCCGGTGGGAAATTCTACTGGTGCAGTAGGAAACACTCCAACCCAACCACCAAGGGTTGACCCAGGGCCCGCGCGCTCTTTGACACCATGGTCGCTACCACGTCACTGAGCTGGTTGAATTCCTGTTTGCTTGTTTTCCTGCGGTGACACTCAAAGCTGAGCTACCATGTGCCAAGTTTTAACTACAGTGAATTGTTAGAAAGTGGCCAAAAATACACGGGCAGGATATGAGTAGGAAGCACAAAATGGGGTGGGAAGAGGTGGCAATGAATATTGTCGTGATTAGCCTAAGAAGGTTGGAAAAAGCCTTATAAATCAAATGTGATTTTCAAGACAGGAATCTCCTCCTCCAAAATCTTCTCCTCTACCCTCCCAGCAAAAATCCTAGTAGAGTTTTACAGCAGGAAATGAAATTTATTAATGCCTTAGCTTCACCAAGCCCTGGCTGCTTTAGTCGGGCTTGGGGAGGGAAGCAGGAATCCTATCACATTCTGCATTCCGCTGCAACCCCAGAGACCTCAAGAGGACCGAGGTGCAGACAAACTGAGGCTAAATATGGCCCCAAAGTGGCGCTCAGCCTAGTCACACCCTGTCCTGGAGGAAAAGCTCTTGGCACAGCGACTGTCCTGCTGCACACCTGAGTTTCTGCAAGGCAAGTGAATCAGGGAGCAACCAAAAACATGCCCTTCTTTTAGGAGGAGGAGGTGGAAAAGTCTCCTCAGCCTCAACACCTCCATCTTACGATGTGGTCAACGTGGTGGAGTCCTTTACAAGGCAGGGACCAGCCCTACCACCAAGACACCTTCCCTTGAAGCATTTCAGCCTTGTCCTGACTGGCTCAAGCAAGGCAAGCAATACCCAACCGCAGGCACTGTTGTACTTCTGGAGCTCAGAGCTTTGCTTGGAAGTAAGGCGGGAAATTAATTTGTCTGCCAAAGTTATCCGGAGATTTGTGGGTCATCCATGAAAGCAGCCACAAGCTGGTGTAGCTGAGGCAACACATTGGGTGGATTCACATGAGCTGGGGGCACAGTGCACTCGTATGTTTGAGTGATAATTTAATGGGCTATGAGTAGACATGGATAAAGAGCTTAAAACCCTCATCACTGTGAAGTCTTTGTAAACAACAACAAAAATCCCCAGGACTCTCCATTCAGAGATTAACAAGGAGTTAGGATGTTATCAGTATATGCTTCAAATAGTCCAGCTGATGTTTGGACCCAGTAAGGGTTCTGAAAGAAGCCAAATGAGGCTTTTATGCTGAAACCCTCTTCCCAACAGTATTGCCTGGGTGCAGCGTCACCTTTCCTGCGCGGGGAAAGCAGCTCGCCCTTCTCGGGCAAGGGAAGAGCAGTTTGCTCTGCCCACTCTCAGGGCCTTAGCACCACTGCGCCGAGCAGGGCGACAGTGCAGGGACGCTCCCACCTTCCCCGTCGCTCCAGCACCGGCATTCACTGAGGCTCCCAGCTGCTCCACAAACGCTTCCTCATGTGGAAATATCTCATGGGAAACACAGACGGGCCTCCAGCGAAGCACTCAGGCTTGGTGTTTTGCCTGCAGGCAGGAGCTCCCGGTCGGTGTCCTCCTCCAGGCTGGGCTGGAGCAGAGCAGGGCAGCGCCGGGGGAGCATTTCCTTGCTGGCCGTCCTGCCCTGGGATACGACACATTCACACGGAGTCATTCCCTATTTTTACCGGCCTGACGTCTGAGTCCTGATCTGCACACCCAGAAAAATAAAAAGGATCTCTTTCATCTCCGTAACGTCCAGCCCTCCCCTCCCTCCCTGAAAAAATCACAGCTATAACCTCCTCCCTGCCAGCCATGGAGCCTCTGAAGGGTAGCACCAGCCTATGGAAAGGGGGGTATTTTTTAATAAGGTTTTGCGAGAGGAGACAGGGAAGGAAAGAAGAGGGAAATACAGGGAGCTTTCTGTGCCTCTAGCACAGACAGGTGAGGGTTGGGACTCTGGGGTCTTCCCTTTGCTTCCTGGCTGCACAAACCCATGGCCTGAACCCCGATCCCACCACTCTTACCTCCCCCTCTGTCCGGAGCCGGGTAGTGCAGGACAAGGGGACAAATTTCATCAACAGAAGATGTGACAGAAACCAGTCGCCCACCGCACTCCTCCCCAGAGCTTTTATAACCCGTAGGCTTCTCCTCATCCCTCCGTGTTTCCCAGAGCGTCTGTCAGTTCTCGTTGCGCTGATCCCGGGCCGGCCTCTCGCGCTTGCCAAGCCCCAGCCCCAGCGCAGCTCGTGCTCAGCGTGGTGCCCTAGCAAGTGCAGACACGTAGCAGGCGCAGACCTGGGTTTTCCCTCCACCTGCCGGGGTTCCTGTAGCACGGGGGAAAGTGTAAATTCAGGTGCTGTGACTCAGCGCGGAAACCCTGCAAACGTGCCTGTCAGAAGGGCACTGGCACCGGCATCCAGTTTTCTATCCCTAAGATCTTGGAAATGGTGACTGTTTGTGCATTTTCCCGGGTATTTATAGAGCAAGGCACTGTCTAGACTTGCTTTTGGTTATGTTACTTTAGGGAGGGGTTTTACCTTCTGGCAGGAATATAAAAGCTCCTGGTTTGGTTCAGTTTGTACCTTGAGCCTCTGTCTCCTGCCCTGACCTCTGTGGGCACCAAGGGTCTTCTAGGGCTTCCTGGACTTCTGAGCTGGACCTAAATCATCAGCTCCAGCAGGGGAAGAGCCACCTACGAGCATGTAGGTGAGCGTGAGGTGTCCAGATCCCAGGCTCTCGCTTGCCAGCCTGCAAATCACAGATGGGGAAGCTGCAAATGTTGGCACCTTCCCAGCGGTCCTGCTCTGCGCTGCCCATCTGCGTTTCTGAGGCTCTAAGGGCAGCTCGGTGCCGGCCCCTTGGCAGAGCACTGTTAGGGACAGCGGACACGGTGCCTCGATGCTCTAATACAAGCGGTGCCCGAGGGCAAGCCCAAGCACTGGGAAGTGCAAGGGTGTCCCCTTTTCCAAACTGGAAATTTTCTATGGAATTTTCTCAGGAAACACTTTTTTTTTGTTTGTTTGTTTTTAAGGGCAAAATATTGTTTCACCAGAGATCACTGAACAAGGTGCTGAGCAGGTGGGAGCAATCCTCAGTGCTGGGCATATGCAAAGAGCGAAAGGGCACCTAAAGAGGGGGGACATCATATAGAAAGTGGCAACCTGGGTTCATCAAACTTCCTGAGGGATGGCTTTAGCTTCAAGGTATCTCAGCCTAAAAGAGCTGCTCCCTTCCACTCCGGCTAAAGAACACCTTGTTCTTCCCTACTCTGACCTATGCTTTCTAATATAAATGGCTTATACATTAATTAACATACCGATCCCAACTGAGGTTTGGCTAAATCCAAAACACCTATGCTTTCTAATATAAATGGCTTATACATTAATTAACATACCGATCCCAACTGAGGTTTGGCTAAATCCAAAACACCTATGCTTTCTAATATAAATGGCTTATACATTAATTAACATACCGATCCCAACTGAGGTTTGGCTAAATCCAAAACACCTTTTGGCTGGTGGCCAATGTCACCAGCCTGTTGGGCTGGGTTGTATTTATCCAGGTGTTTGTCTTCCGGAGAATCTCTGCAATGTGAAAAATGCAGCGTGCAGAGCAGGGAGTGTTTCTTGCAAATATCTAGCAGGTTGTACCCACAACCTGTGCCTCTTCACTAAGGTAATGTGCTGCATCAGAGTGCCCTGTACCATGCATACCCCAAAACTACCCATCCGTCATGCTCACATAGCATCTTCCCAGCACGTAGGGATAATTTGAAAGGCTGGGAGGTTGGAAGGCGATAACTAAAGCTTCAGCATTTTCCAAAACCTCAGGCCTCTGTAAAGACACCGCAAATAGAGCACAGAAAGAGGATGTGACTTGACCCAGGGCCACTAGACCCTTTGAGAAGTGTCTGCTGAGTGTTTTCTCCTTTCCGCAGCAGTTTAATCCAGACTGCATAACCATGATTTTTGAGGCCTGATCCGAAAGCTGGAATGGAGATATTTTGGTCCCAACATGGGACAAGATCCTTGTTTCCTTGTCTTTATAGGGCAGCAATAATATGTTCACTCAGTTCCTTGGCTCTCAGCCCATTACTTGAGATATGGATTTCCCTGGCTGCTTTCTGATTAACCCAAATAAAGAGTTTTTTTTTTTTTTTTTTTTTTTTTTTTTTAGTGTGTTCATGCTTCTGGAAGAGACCCTACAGAGCAGGTTTGAATTAGAGGGGTGGTTTCATCACTGATGATGATGGACACAGGAGACCTGGGGAAAATTCTCAGATTGTGCCGCATGTTTCCAGAGTGACTCTTCCAAGCATTTATAAAGAACTAAAAAAAATTCTTGTGTGAATCTAGCGGTGAATTTAGGTGCTGGGTGAAAAGAAATGAGCCTGGGCTTCAGTCCCTCACCAACACACTGCAACACTATTCTGTTCCTGGATTGCTGTGGGGATGGAACCTTTTCTCTTGGCTGGGTGCTCCGATGCGACAACGAGGGAGGGCGAGATGGGTCACAGAAGGTGCAGGATACTCCCTGGAGAGGATTCTCTCCCCTGGAGATTGAAAGGAGGACAAGCAGGACATGCAGATCATGGTGCCTGCTCTGCCTTGGCTCTTGTGGGTGTGAGAAGACACAGGTTTGCATGAGAGTCTATCAGATGAAAGGACACACCAGCGTGAGGTTCCCTCACAGCCAGCGCCCCTGACTGACGGCACTTGGTCATCCTGCGACGTTCGGCAGGTGGCGTTGGGTGGTTGGCACTTGATGTTTCTAACTGAAGCTTTATGATGCTCACTGAGGCTTTTGCTCATCGAGCATTGCTACCTGGCCCATCCGCCCAGTGCTGCCTACGGGCCTTGCCACAGAGCTGCCTCCCTCCCATGCTCCGGCCGGGCGCCCATTGCAGGTATTCCATCTGCGTCCACACGCCTTGATCTCCTGCCCTTGGTGCAGAACATCCCACGTCCTTGAGTACTTTGCAAGCGTGGCAGAATGAAGACCTTCCCAACCATCTTCTTCTGCTTGACATGATGGGGACATAAGAGACCATGTTGCATTTTGGCATAGTCCATGTGGTCCAAAGCAGCCAAGGCTTAAGGCAAAAGGCTTCCAACCTTATCTGACCCCATTTTGTCATGCATTGGTTAGACCAGTGCCATCAGTACCATGGTTCTAGGTAGGAAGACACACTTCAGGACTAGCTTGCAGGCATTTTGGAAGCCCTATCACACCGGGAAGATTTCAGCAGGATGGCCCACGGAAACAAAGATGAGTTCTGTTAGAAATGCTCTAGGCCATACTAGGAAAAATATAGTATTATGCCTATATACAATGTTCATTTTTAGAGAAGGTTATAGACATCTATGCAGTCTTGTACTTGGCAGTAGTGAATTTTCTTATTGACAAACATCAAAAGATTTGGAGATCAAGCTTTCTGTGTGACATTAGCCTCTGTTGTTAAGAACCTCAAGAAACCTGTGCATCCTGCACCTCAGGACCTCAGGGCAATATACGCGGGACCAAATAATGCAAATGTGTTTCCAGCCTGAGGGATGGAAAGGGATAAGCAGAGAATCTAGGGTACGACACAGCCAAGCGTCCTAAGCAAAGGGCATCCTTGCCCACCCATGCACCACTCTCCTCATCTTGCCTCTTGTTTCCCTTGCCATGTGTGCTCACCCCTCTGGGGAAGGAGGAGAAAAGAGCAGGAAGATCAGAAAGGGATCAGGAACCATCTAATCAGGGAAGCAGAAAGTACTGCTGACGCGGCGGCAAGGAGAAGGCAACGTGCACATGAGCCTTTGTGGAGAGCAGGAGCTCCAGGTGCTCCACCAAGGCGGCCCCTTGACTCCTGTGTGTTGCCTTAGGCTCCACACACAGTTAAGGCTGGTGTGTCCTTCATCGTATTCAAATCCAGCTTTCTCTCAATTTAGCAAAATGGTTACAAAGCCTCCGACCCCTCGGCAATCTGTCCTCCCCCAGCTCCACTGGCGAGGATTCAATTAGCATCAGGCAATTTAAACGGAATTAAAAGCACAGGCTCTGTCCTGGTTTAACCTGGCCGGCATCGTACCGCACCCTCATTTTGCCTAATAGATGTTTGCACACAACTAAGGCCCCCACAGCAGCATAAGAACCAGGCAAAGGCTAAATAATATAAATTTTATATAAATATTATATAATATATATAAAAAAAAAGAATGGAAGCCAGTGGGATAGGTTAGGGTTAGGGTCCCTTTCCTTCCAGCGTGGTGCCCTTCCTCACACGCAGGCACTTGGGCAGCAAGGAGACACGTCCAGAAGAAAGTCTTCTGAAGCCTTAGCACAGTAAACGGGGTGCAAGAAGTACAATTTTGTGCCTATTTTATGCTGCTTCCCACGTTACAGGTGTTCCTATAGCACGTTTCCAGCAGGACATCTGGATTAGTGGTGTCCACTTCTGACCATAGCTTATTTTGTCTTCTTCTAGGGAGCTCGGTGGAGTCCTTGGGTACTTCCTTGTTACCCAAAGACTTGGCAGGGTAGTAAGTGGAAGAAGGGAGCTAGAGTCATTGCATTAATGAGCAGAAATGCTCCCGGCTCTGATCATCAGCCGTGAGACTGATGTGATCAAACGGTGTAAAGTAAACAGAACAGAGCTGGTTTTATTAGAGCACGTTCCCTTTTCTAGCTATCTCATGCTAATGCACCCAGAGATCTGGCAGATAGGCACAGTGGGAGGACTGTAAAAGGAAACCAACAGGCAGCTATTAACAGAGGGAAAATTCACAGGTACCCAAGCCTGAGCACCAGGACGGTATTTATTACGCGCAGAGAGGTTGGCAGAACATCAAGCTGCTACTCCAGCACGTCTCTGATTTTATACCTGCGTGTGTGTGTGGGCATGCATGACTGTGCCACAGTTGTAGCAGTGTGCAAGGAGTACGCACACGAGCGGTGTGTTTTATCTGGAGCACTATGTTTCTATATCCACCTATATATATCTATATATCCGTCACTCTTGTGACACAGGTGCTCTCCTGTTAAGAGCCTCAAGAAACCTGTGCATCCACCTTGGCCTCAGGGCAAAAGATGCGAGACCAAATACTGCAAACGTGTTTCCAGCCCAAGGGATGGAAAGGGATACGCAGGGAATCTAGGGCATAACACAGCAAAACTGCAGCAGTGAGAGTCAAGTCTCCAGTGGGGAAATCCCAGATGCCAGGGCTGACTCCAAAGTGGTTCCCCAGGAATTACAAGCCAATTTGGACTAAGATTAGTTAAAAAAAAAAAAAAAACACTTTGCTAGACAGCTTTGCCAGCTGCCAGGGATCTTTCTCATAGCACACTATGGTGCACACTAACCATGTTCAAAAGTCCCACCACAAGAAACTCTTGTGGAGACACTGATTCATTTTTCCCTTTGGGACAACAGGTCAACCTCCTAGTGAGATGGGCAAAGTTTCATCCAGGCAAAGGTAAAAGGAGGTGCCCGGTGCTCAGCTCGTATGGAGGTGGCTCCTGAGCTTTTGAAAACTCCAGTTTCAGAACTTTTGAGGGCAAAAGCTTGGACACCTTTTTTGGAATTTCCTTCAGACTGCACACGAGAGCAGTGGTGAATAACTTGGATCCCCATAGAACACGTTTTATTCTATGTTTTTATCCTCTTTTCTTTTCTCTTACTTTACTTGCCCCTTTGGTCCTGCTCTCAGAGCAGTGCCTGCATCTACCTCAGTTTTCCCTTGGCTTCACTTTTTTTATCAGAGAGGAGGAAATGAGCCCTGAACGAAGCCCTCCGCCTCTCACCAGGCAGTCAGCTGTTTACAGGAATTTCTTCTCCTCTCTTTTGCTGCCAGGCAAGCAGCATTCACAGCTCCATCACATTTTGCTCTGCAAGGAATAGCCCGGTAGGAGTATTTTAGCAGCTTGTGCAGAACTTAAAATTGTCACATGACACAAGATAATGGCAGAATGTGCATGAACAAAAATGACTCAGGACACTTAACAGCCATGCGTGCAGAGGCCACAGTGATCCACATGCTTGTTAATGGCCTCTGGCAGGCCATAAAGCAAAGGTCACATCAGCCTGGGCTAAACCGTAGGCGCAGCCACTTTGATAGAAAAGGACGTCCTGAAATATCACAGAACTCTGGGTGTGCCTTGGAGGGATGGGCGAGAGGGGGAAGGTGCAAGCAGGTCTCAGCTCGGCCCTGGGCAAAGCCGACTCGTGGGCCACCTGTGCGAGGGGTGGTGAGAAGCCTCTGCGGCGCCTGTGGGAAGGCTCCCGGCTGCCCATGCCCGCGTGGAGCCCCGCGGCGGAGGCAGAGGGGGGACGCAGGGGTACAGGGGCATGTTTTCCAATCACTAATCCCAGCTTTTCTGCTTCCCTTGCAGCTGCCCGTCCTGTGAGGCGACATGAGTCTCAAGGGATCCCTCAGCAGCAACCCTGGCTCAGCAAAGTAAGGACTTCCCTGACTCCCTTTGGCTCAGGATTGATACACAGGGTCGGCTCTCAGGGGTCCTCGCTTGTCCCCCAAGTCCCCAGTGTTCACCTTGCCCAACATGAGCACCTCAGGGCTGCTTCCCTAATGAGTTAGATCCCTCTGCCTCTCTCCTGCACGTCCTCCGTCTCCAGCGAGCACGATGTGAGCACCATGAGCACCACCCGTCCTCTGGGGGTCATCAGGATAGAGCAGAAAGGAGCCACTTGCCACCCACTGAGTCACTGCGCTGTGCAAGGCAGCCCGACCACAAGGCCCGAAACTCAGAGATACCACTTTGATCTTCCCCCGCCTGGCCTGAGCCAGAGAAAACACCATTATCTCCTGTCTGTGCCCTCCTACATGCAAGCGAAGCACGGCCAGGGTGGGGTGGGATTGCATTGCCAGGGAGGCAACCTGTGCTTCTCGGCCTACCATCCCACAACACAGGTATCCTACATACAATTAAGTCCTTCTGTATCTTGAGATGTTCTGTATCTGAGCGTCTGCCTTAAAGGAGTAGGTTTCAGCTCCTTGAGGGGTGTAGGAGCAAGACTAGAAGCATGTGCCTTAATCTAGGCACTCACACTGCTTTGGGTTTAGGTATTATGTGGAGGAGTCTCTATTTACTTAAGTTACTCCTAATAGCAGCCCATGTTTATGGTTCACTGTGAGCCACTGTTCTTAAAACAGCCCCTCTGGAAGCTCTGCTCTTCCAGGGAATGCTGCAAGTAAAGGTGAGTCTAGTGAGGATGGGCCCAGGTGGGCTGCCCTGTCTCCTGTTTCCATCTCTTGGGTTTGGGGACATGGAGCCCATGCCTGGTGCCCCAAGGGAGAGCTGCAAGGATTCAGTGCTGACATCAGCAGGTGCCACCACGGGATCTCACAGTGTTGGAAGGAAAGAGTCACAGGGAATGACTCAGTAGAAAATAAAATCCATGATCTCACTTTCTCCTCCTGCCCTCCCTTGTGACTGGATCAGTCAGACACACCTGCACCACATCTGTTTGCAGTCCAGTCTTACTAAAAAGCACCGTGGGATCCATCTCTGACCTCTCCTGCCTACTAGTGAGCTTTTCCACTTATCTGGCTTTTATCACCATAAAAAGCCCATTATTTCTGAGCTCAGGCAGATGGGCAAATTTCTCTCCTCCCTCCTTGCAGACGTCTTTCCTATTTTTGAAGCCTACCCCAGCAGTTCTGCCATCTTCTAAACAAAGAGCTTGAATTGAGTGACAATCAGAGAGCCCACACATTCATCACCTTGGGCAAAGGCCTGCGTTGCTTTTAGATCGCGGTTGCCAATAAGGGTTGCTCTGCCATTAAGTGAGAAGCAAGAACTGGTTACATCTTCTCAAAAAAAAAAAGGTGGGAGGGGGGAAATGAGCTTCAGATGAGTGGGATGAGAAGCTCTTCAGATGAGAAGCTCTTTAGCAGCTCAGCAGGAGTGGACAACTGGGTGGACGCAAAGCTAACGTTCTCCAGACCTGGTGGGACAAACCAGCTTTCCCCGACGTTATTCAAAAAGCCACAGTCACATTTCATGCTATCACAGCAGCATGTGAGTTGCATTGCAAAGGCAGATGTTAAAAGGAACCAGAACTGATGGTTTATTTGTACCTTCTTTTTTTCTTCCTTTCACAGTGGCAGCATGGGCAAAGCGGATGGAGCCGCCAAGCTGAGCGCAAAGGACCTGTACGGTAAGTTGTGTCCACAGCCACATCGGGCTGTTGGTAGAGTTTACCGAGTTGGTACTGCCAGAGAAGAACTAGTTGATGGGAAATTCCAGGAACAGTCTGTGCTTATTGCACATATCAATGTCTTCTCACTTATCTGTAACGGCTCTTTCAAGCTATACCAGTATGCAGCATCTAGGCAAGCTGCTCATCTGTTCCAGCAATAGGTAGTTTTTCACACTCTTCTCTAATTACAGCTGTGTAACAAAGCCCAGCTCCACCCAGGCAAAATTCCCGCACACATCTAGGATTTCCTACTGCAAAGACACCTCTGGCTGCTGCCGTTTAGGGAGTTGTAGGCACTACCACCCAATCAAAGCCATGTGGATCTGGGCCTCAGTACTCAATGGCATGACCTGGCAGGGGAGCAAAAATGTCTCTGGCCTCCTCGCTGCCATCTCCCGTGCTTGCCACAGGCACAGCTGTGATTTTGGGACAAGCCCCTGCTGAGCACTGTTTCCTCAGGCTGCCCAGATCCTCTCCTGTTATGTTAGCAAGATAACCCGATAAAGGGCCTGACAAAAGAAAGTTTGTCCTCAGCAGGTTAATGATTATACTCTCTAACTACCCAGTGAACCATGGAAACTCTGGTGCCCTTTGGCGCTTTGGAAGTAGAGGGAATCTGTAGGATTGCTGCTTTTACAGAGCTTGGCTAAACCACCACGGCTTCAGGAGAGCCAATGAATGACCCCATGAGAAGAAAGAGAGAATGCTTAGGTATTGATAACAGTTAACCCTGATCTTAGCAGCTCTCTCAGTGTGTCCCAGATGAAGACCTGGCCCGTGGGGCAGGCAGGCATGGGCTGAACAAGCAGGAGGACAGGTGAGAAGTCCTCTCGCTCAGTCAGCCGGTAGAGAAGAGGATATGGGTTTTGTTTGGGGAAACACTAGAAGCTTTTAAGGTGCCTGGGTCTGCAAACCCTATGAGCAGAGCCCTTTTCTTGCCTTAGACTACAAGCCTACAGTGGTATTTCCTAATTCCCCCATGCCTGGGGCAGGTATGTAAACCAGCAAAGAGGAGGGCTGGGCTCTTCTTTCATATCTTCCTGACAGAAAAATAAGTTCATTAAATCTTTCAAGAGCTGTAAATATGCCTTTCATGAGGTGCAAAAAGTCTGCAAGAGCCCCTTGTTGGAGAGCTTAGACTTACCAGAAATCTCCCTTTGCTGGTGCAAGGTGGTGGATGGTGCTTCACGTTTGTCCCTGGATAGTGACGTGTGGCTGCTCAGTGTTCTTGACTAGAAGTTTGTCCTCGCAGGGTGGCCTGGAACAGTGTCCCCCAGTGACCTATTTTGCCTTGGGAGAAGTGGGTCCTGGTGGGCAGGCAGGCGGTGCTTTTAGTGGATAAAATATTAAACCAAGTAATTGTTGACCTAGATTAGCTGCAAATAAATGATACATGGGAATAAGGATAGCAGAGAAGTCTGGTGTTACTGGCCAAGGCTATTGGTGGCCTCAGTTCTACAGGATGGGCTAGCAAAAGGAAAAGGATGAAAAACTGCTTTAAAAACAAACACAGTTTCTCAAAGAAGTCAATATCAACACCAATTTTAACATTTTATTTCACGGGCAAATTTCACTGGAGACCAGACCTCTCCCATTAGAGCTCTCACCTATGGTTTTCTGGAATTTAAGTCCATGGGTCAGATCACGTAGACAGGTAAAAGAGCATTTGCTCCTCTGGCAAAATCAGGTCCCGCCTCTGAAGCAGGATGACCCAAAGCTGAGCTGGCCTTGATTATGTGATTAAAATGCTGCTGAGAGACATTTGGAGCTTACAAAATGGCAGTATTAAAGACAACTTAGGTGAGACCCAACAGAGTAGAATCCAGTAGAATAAGAGCATTGTGTTCTGACTGGAGCAGAGTAAAGCTTCAGGTTGTACATCCCAAAAAACAAACCAAGGTGGATGGCAGAGGTCTATGCCAGGGGGAGATCTGGCTCTGTGGGGTGCAAGGACATCACAATGAACTCATAGCACACGTCCTAGCTGCTGGAGCACATACGTCCATGCGTGGTGCAGCCTCGCAGCTGGTTATGGGTGGAAAAGGTGGCTGCTCTGGCATCACACTTGGAATTTCCTTGATCTTTGTTGGAATTGTCTTGATGTTCAGCCCTATAGCATAATACCATTGTGGTGAAAGAGAAGAGTTCAGACTTCATACTCATCAAAGAAATCCTTGGAGAAATTAACTTAAAGCCCTCATATATCAAATTATTATATATTAAATTTAGATATCCTGGGTTTTTGATCAGGGTTGGGCACATTTGCTAGGTGCTCAGCTCTCTGTTGAAAATGTTTCGGTGGCTGCAGGATGTTCCTGTCTGATTCGCTGTCTGAGGGTCTTCCCAGCAGTACGGGTCTGTGCCCAGAGTACCCAGATGGAAGTGGGGGAGATCCCAGTTCTGAATTATCAAGCTATGAACCTGCTGGTAGGGACAAGTTGGTTGTCCTAAGGTTCCCATAAGAGATCTTTCTTTGGAGCTTGATTTTCCACCAATAGGTCTGAAAAAGACATTACAAGTAAGGTAAATGCTTCTTTGCTGCCTGTAGTGCCAGGGACTCACTCAAATCCCTTCTTTGGGAATATTTGAAACACACCTGGTTGTGATGCTGTGCAACGTGCTCCAGGTGATGCTGCTTGAGCAGGGGTCTTAGACTAGGTGATCTCTGAAGGTCCCTTCCAACCTCAACCATTCTGTGATTCTGTGAAAGCTTCCATACATGTTTATCCTTACCTCATCCATGGATGGGCTAAGCAAAACCAGGAAAAACAGCAGAGCAAAACTAAGCAGGAGTCAAGAAAAGACTAGACACTGGATTTGCTAGCACAGTCCTACATTTTTGAATTGCTGAAGAGGCAAAATGTATTGGCTATATCTAAACCAGTGCTGGTGCATATGCATATAGGTGCACGCACATCTTTGTCCACCTATTTGTTTCAGTTACAGACCGTATATGATCAGCATCCTCCTCAGATTAAGGTAGGAAGGTAGGAGCAAGAGCAAGTGGACGGTACCTCCTTTGCGTGCGGGCACAGAGGGGGAAGCGCTGTCCCCAACTATCCCCCAGGGAGTTTTCTGTCTGTCATGAGAGCAGGATATTTATCCTTCCCACCACCCCCCTGTAACGAAACAATACTGCACTCGCTCAGCTCCTTGTTCTGGAAGAGTCCGTGGCTGCTCGCAGGGAGAGCGCCCTGGCTTCGTGGGCAGCAGGGAGAATGGCTGGCACCTATCGTGTTGCCACCTTGCTCAATGCACAGCAACCGGCTGAATAAATGTTAATGCAAACCATAAATAAGTAAAGCTCCTTCTCCACTTACTGGGTTCTGAACCTAGATGAAAGGCTATGGGGGGGAAACCATTGTGTCCCCATCAGAAGCCAGGAGCAAGGCTAGGGAAGAAGTTTTTGCCCAGTGCTTGGTGCAGCTGCCTTCCACCAGCCTCTTCTGTGGTCACAACCTGGTGGACTTCTCAGCAAGCTAGTCCTTTCCCTCGTGAAGGATGTGTCACTGCAACCACGAGGAGATGCATACAGTCAAAGGGAGTTCAATGAGTGTAGTGGGTTTCACATGGGGCTGGAAGAAGGAAAGGCTTCTGCAGGGGTGTTTGGAGCAGTCTGTTCCTGTTCTTCTGCCATGTCTGTCCCTGTGCTGCTTCAGCATCTGCCAGCACCTTGCCAAGGGTCATGCCTGATCTACTGCTTGGGTGTCTTTGCTTGTCACACGCGAGACGGAGTGGTGTCACCTTAGGTGCTGGGGTACACACAGCAGCAACAGGCAAAGAGTGTTTGGGCTTCTGGTTGGGCTCCGTGCCACAAGGGTGGCACGGTGGGACATGTAGAGAACAGCACTCTTCTGAAGGCAAATTGTTGAGCTACAACCCGTTGGTTCCAACCTGCTCGGTTTCCGGCTTGCTACTCTCGTCTCTGGGGAAAGATCAAAATTCACAGTGGGCAGAAGGCTGGGAAATGGATTTCACTGCTGGCAGCATTAGCAACGGGGAGCTGAAAATCAGCAGCCTGCAAGGCCTGGTCGCCTGACCCTGTACCCCTTGTAACCCAAGAAACGCTCTGGAGCTGTAACCGGAGCCGGGGCTCTAACACAAAGACAGCAGCCGTTCCCACCGGCCTGGCGTGGCCGGGACAGGTATCATCTGCCCAGGGAGATGCGGTGTGGGGCCCGGGATGGGGCCTTCATCCCCCCGTTGTATAAGGAGGCCTCTGAGATTAGGCTCGAAAGACCCCTGCATGTCCCCAGATTGTAATTGATGCTCTCCTCCATCCTCACAAACTTGCAGATAACTTGAAACAGAGACTTAGGGTTGTTTTTGTGAGAGAACTATTATGGATAAGGCACAGGGATAAGAATTGGACGTCAACAGCCAGAAGAAACCATTCAAGAATTCAATTTATCTTTCCTAACCTTGAAGAACATCTAACAGAGAGCAGTATGGACGAACACAAAATCCTCTCAAGTATCTTCTGATGCCCAGAGTCTTAGACTTGCTTGTGCCAACTCAGGAACGGCCCTGAGAACAGAAAGACAGAAAAAACCTGGCTTGAGACGGCCTTTCTTTTCATAAAGTTGCACCGTGAACACGCATTTTCTATTGACAGCTTGGCATGATGCTCAACAAAAGGAGCGTTAATTAACGGTTCTTGCCTGCCCCAAACATGAGCTTGTTAATTATTTCAGTCGAAGCCCATGGGGCAGGCACAGTGGTAGCTCAGTGCTGCTGCTTCTTCCCCACAGCCCTCTAGAAGAGGACTTTGTACCTGGACTTGGGCTGTATGTGGACTATCCATGGAAGCCGGACTGTTTGGCTTGGCCCAGAATTACATTCATCTCTAGCAGCACATGTTCCCCCAGCCTAACGAGAGAGGTTGCTGCTGTTTAGTCACAGGGACATTTTCTTAAATGAAAGGTTGTTGAATAAATAGGCCTAAATACACTGGGAACAAAAGCTGCATTATTTAATGCTGGAAACTGCCCCCACTGCCACCACCAAAAACCGAAGCTTTTCTTAGGAATTTTTTTTGGTTTGATTTTGGTCCAGTAAAGCCAATTCCTCAGTTCTTCACATAAATCAAGATCCCTCAAATACTAACTACTAGCACCTTCTCTTCAAAAAGTATTCTGGAGTTGAAAAATACTGCAAGTAGTCATGAGAAACTCAGAAAAAAAAAAAAAGAATTTTGGGGGGGAGGGGTGAAAAATAATTTGTCATCCAACTGGGGTTATAAAGGAAAAGGGAGTATCTCGTCTATGAGCGTTTTCTCAATAGTCTGATTATCTGAGTAGCCCCTGGGTTGGTGCCCAGTGGACAGGGTGCTACTGTACATGTTGCTTTACGTTCCCGCATTCCTTGGCAAGCAGGATACAAACACACAGTGTTACTCCATGTACACAGTCCTTGCACAACCCGGGAGGTGGATCAGGTTTTTATTTGCTTTCCTGGAGTGGGTTGTGTCTCCAGCTAATAAAAAAGGAATGCGAGTGCTTGGATTTGAGCTAGTGGCAAATATTAAGGGTTCTGAGGAGGAATTTGGCCTCATGACATCTGCTAACGGCTGCCGACGCTATCGGCAAAGTCGCTGACCCAAACTCAACGAGAGCCTTTCCATTCATTTCAAGAGCTTCCAGGTCATGCACAAAAGCCCCACCAAAGAGTGACAGTGCTGCCATGCTCAGATTCACGGCAAACTTTACGGACAATTTCTGGCAAGGGCCAAGAAAAATGTGCCATGTTTGTAAGAGGGAAACCAAGGAGCCTGGCGCTTCAAAAGAAGCTGCAGAGATGCTTCCAAACCGGAGCATGGGCAGCTGTGCAGATGCATCTGGGGGTGTGCACCAAACTGTAGGTGCAACACAGCACCCATGCAAGCAGCATTATTCCAATCTCTTGCAGTTTTTCCTTCCCTGAGATATTCTTGCACTGTGGAGGAGAGTGGGGCAATGGGGGGCAGAGGGCAGTGTATCCCACAAGTCTTCCCCAGCACCGAGGCTCTGACAGCTGGTCCTGGAAACTCCTGAGCAAGGAAAGCTCTGCAACAGCCTGGGCAATGTGCAGACCTGCAAACCAAGAGCTCAGGTGCAGCATGTCTGTGCAGTGCCAGGAAGCAGGTCACAGAATCACAGAATGGTTGAGGTTGGAAGAGATCTCTAAAGATCATCTAGTCCAACCCCCTGCTCCAGCAGGGACACCCAGAGCAGAGGGCACAGGGTGGCATCCAGGCGGATTTTGAAGATCTCCAGAGAAGGAGCCTCCACAGCCTCTCTGGGCAGCCTGATCCAGGGCTCTGGCACCCTCACAGCAAAGAAGTTCTTCCTCACATGGAGATGGAACTGCCTAGGTTTCAACTTGTACCCATTACCCCTTGTCCTATCACTGGCCACCACCAAGAAGAACTTGGCCCCATCTTCCCTACGTCCTCCCCTCAGGTACATATACATATTGATTAGATTTGCTCTCAGTCTTCTACAGGCTAAACAGGCCCCGCTTGCTTAGTCTGTCCTCATACGATAGATGCTCCCATCCCTTAATCATCCTTGTGGCCCTATGCTGGACCCTCTCAAGAAGTTCCACGTCCCTCTTGTCCTGAGGGACCCAGAACTGCACCCAGTACTCCAATGCGGCCTCCATAGAGCTGAGCAGAGGGGCAGGATCCCATCCGCGCCCTGCTGGCAGCGCTCCTACTCCTGTGGTGCAGGCCAGGATCCCATTGGCCTCTTGGCCATGAGGGCACATTAGTGACTCACGGGTAACCTGTTGTCAACCAGGACTCCCAAATCTCTCTCCGTGGAGCTGCTTTCCAGCAGGTCAATCCCTAATCTGTAAAGGTCCCTGGGGTTATTCTTCCACAGGTACAGGACCCTGCGCTTGTCCTTGTTGAACCTCATGAGGTTCCCCTCTGCCCAACTCTCCATGCTGTCTAGGTCCCTCTGAATAGGTCCTTGACTAACCCTGCAGAATCTGGAGCATCCTCCTACCCCATAGAGAAGGGAGGAGTTCTGCTACCACAGATAGGTGACCCGATTGCTGGATGAGATCTGGCCTAGTGCTCAGATCCTGGGAATGCATGTTATTTCGTAAGGCTGCTTTGTAACTCAGGCCCAGAAAAACTGTCATCCAGAGGCATTTGCTGCTTTGTTTCTCCTTCAGAGGACTGTGTCCTGACCTGTTGGTTTGACACAAGAACCCGCTCACGCTACACTGGCAGGTTACTATTAGGAGTGTGTGCACTAATATAAAATAATATAGATAATACAGAAAATTGACAAGCTCCAGAAGGCAGCAGTTAGGGCTTTTCCTACGTTGTTCTAATGGACATGGAGGCCAGAAAGGGCTCTAGTGGGATACAAGGAGTCCGGGGGAGATCCTTGACCTGATTTTATCAGTCAGATAAACGTAATGCTGCATTTCACCTGCATTTGGGTTGTGGGCAGGGTTTGAGCCCACAATTCTTAGAACAGCATGACTTTGCCAGAAGTTAGGTCGTGTTTCAACAGCAGGATAAGAATAGGTCAGAGACATGGAGAACCGCTTGAGATGTGCAGCCATACAGGCCCACAAAGGCTGACAAAAGCACAACGAGGCTTATGTCAAGCAGAAACTGCTCATTTTTCAAGCCATTTCATGACTGTTTGGGTCCTGATTCATGACTGAAACAGGGCAGGCTCCTCTCATGCTCCTACTCATTTGGTCGCTGAAGATCAGTCCGAATGGCAAGCTAAGGTCTTTCTTTGGAAAACAACCCAGAAAGGACTGTATCCCACAGAGGTTGTGCACGTATTATTCAGAGTAAAGGCACTACCAGGGTGTTATGGATATACCATGTCATGTGCACTGCCAAGCTGATATTATTCTTAGGTTCATTACAGACTGCTTCACATACTCCTTGTCTATCCCCCCACATTTCCTACTGTGTCTTCTGCCCAGCAACAGCAAAACACAAACATGGGAGGCTCTGTGAGTATCCTATGTGATAAAAGTTCCTAATTATTCAGAGGAGGATGTGTACAGAGGGGATCTCGAGGCCTTTGCAACTCTGGTATAACTGGCTGCATTCGTCAGAGGCACTGGTTCTCACCACGATTTTGGCCCTGGCCTAGAACAAGAGCATAATTGAGTTTTGTTTAGAGCAGTCAAAGGAATGCAAATGGAAAGGAAAAAGATGCTATCTGGGGACTGAGCGCTGGGATCCTGCCTGGAAGTGGCTCACGAGCCCCCAGGCTGCTCAGCCTAGTACTCCCGGCATCCAAATTCCTCCCAAACTCCAAGAAAAGAAAAGGAAAGAAAAGTGTCACCCATTAACAGCCTGGGGAAAGCAGAGCCCACCCTATTCTGCCTCTGCACCCTGCACACTGAGGCATGAGCAGCGTCTGCACGCAGCGCTCTGGTTTTCCATGTTCAAGCCCAGGTGCATTGTATCCGGGATGCTCTGCCCCGTCTGCTGACACCAGCTCAGTCCTGCACTTCCTCACGCCACTACAAACGCCAGTCAACTTCAACGAAGTGACTTCAGCTCCAAACTGAGTGCCAGAGGGCAGAATTTATCCCGCTAGCCGCTATCTTGTGCACACATTCTGCCAGGCTGAAGGGAGTGTTTACAGCCACGTCCTAACTCCCTGGAAAAAAAAAAGAAAAAATAAAAAGCGCAGGGCGTTGCATAGAAATGGGGAGAAAACTTGGCACTGAAAGATGCGTTTTGGCTTCCTGCAGCAAACTGATAACCACGTCTCTCCAGGATGTGAACTGATCCTTCTTTTTTCATTCAACTATTGTCTTTTATTCTCTCCACTCCCTAGCATAAAGCCAAACGGGACATTTTTGGCAGAAATTTAGCCTGCTATTGTGGAAGTTCAGCTCCACATGCAGCTTTCAGCCCAGGGTAAAATTTACCTTGTGACCTCTACGGTGGTCTGAACTTGTTCTGTTTCCTCCTGGGCCACTGATGCCAGGGGAAAACATCATTTCCCCAGTGCTCTTTATCCATAAGATATTGGTGACAGATAACATTCTTCAGAGAATGGCTTTGCTGTTTTTCTCATGTCTCTGCATACCTGGCAAGAAGAAAGCCAAATGGTTAGGATGGGACTGAACAACTCAGCTGAATTCAGTTACAAAATCCCTTTTTTCCCGTGAAAGGGGTGTCTTAGGGCGTATTGGCTTGACTTCTCCAAGGCAAGAAAGACCATTTCCCTAAAGAGGACTCGTTCTACATGTGTCACTGTACTTGCATCCTTCAAACCCTTTTGGATGATCCACGCTGGTCAAACACGGAGCATCTGGCTTCAGCGACAGAGTGACAGCGCCCTGGCATGACCGGAACTTGCTCTTGAGCAGCAGTTCAAACCAACCACTCCACCCTGACCATGATTCCTGTGCCACGAGTTTGATTTTCCACCTGACACCAAAAGCGAGGGACAAAGCTCTATTGTCGTCCCTGCCTCTTTGGCTATATTGGGAGACCGAAGGGCAAGAAAAAGAGCGTAGTAGTGGTCACTCTGTGGAATGGTGCCAGCTTTTATCACCTTCAGATGTTTGCTGTACCCGTGCCAGGGCCCTGCAGCAATCCCACCTTTGCAATCCAGCCTGTATTCCATCCCAAGGGCCTTCCACAGCTACAGCCTCTCAAGCCACTGAAAATTGACTTAAACAGCAGTGCAGCGGCATGGTGAAACTCATAGGAGTGAGTTTTGTGGGGAAAAATGACTTAGTCTGGGGTTCCCTGTGGGGTGTTTTATGGTGTTTTCGGGACCTGAACGAGAGTTCAACCCTGCTCTATCCTGGCTTCCCTCTGTGCTCTGTGCTCCAACAGCAGCTGCCACCCGATCACAACACAGTCACCTTGATATTCCTGCGGCTCTGCTTATCCCAGGGGGATTACAGACACTCTCTGCCTGTCGGGGCCACGGTGTAGATGAGATAACGGGTTATGGTGCTTGGGTTTTCTCCATTGCGCGGTGCTGTGGAAATGCGAAGAGCAAGAGGTGTCGGATGAACCAGGAGGGAAATTAGCTAATGCTGCTAACGCGCCAGCGTTCATCCATATGAAACAAAGCAGATGATAGAGGACAGAGCTGTGCAGGAGGGCAGCGAAGGTGCCCTGTCTGCTGACGGCTTTTCCCAAGAAGGGAGTTTACCTGTTTAACATAAAGGATCCCATTTTATCATCTTGCTTTAAAGAAAAGAACCACCACCCCCTTTTTTTTTAAAAAAGCATCCACATGTCCCAGCTAGACGTGACTTGAGATGGTGATTTGCAGGCTGGAGCCTTAAAACTGCTTCTGTATTTAAATAAAAACTAAGCACTAGGGAAGAAGGAGACTTCAGTTATTTGGTTCCCAGCTGTCCCCATAAAGCCCTGATGCCTTCAGGCAGCTTGGCTACTTTGGAGGATGCTGTTGGGGAGACAGAAAAAGGAGAGGTTTCAATGGGGGGGCCAGGTAGAAGCCGACAAGATGGAAAAGATCGCAAGGAAATAATAATCAGACATCTTAAAGAAAGGCAAAAGAAAGAGAATATGCAGAAACTCTCCCTTCCTTGGCCTGGGCAGCTTCTAGGACGTCACTTGAATGGCATCCTGAGACCCAAAAAAAAAGCACATTGTTCTACTTCCGTGGCTCATAAAAATAATGCAGAACTGGAGAATTTCTCCATTCTCAAGGAGAAACAACAAAGGGCTCTGGGAAGCTCTGCATTTTCTCCCCTCCTTCCTTTATTTCATTTGTTGCTGTTAGGTTTGCGAAGGAGAGAGCTGGAGAATCAAGGGGTCAGTTGTGTATTTGTTGGAGAGGCATGAAGCTGTGTGCAGGGCTGCTGACCATGCAGTGAGGGGAGGAAGAGGAGGAGCGCGGTCCTAACGCTCCCTCCTGCCATCCTGTCTCCCCATTTTGCCTCCCTTAAGGGACTACCAGCTCCCAGCACTCAATGCACTTCCCGTCAGAGCTGGAGCCATCTGCTTGCCCTCACGTAAGAAACCTTGTGTTTGCAGACTGACCATGTTGGCCTTTTTCCACTCCCTTTTACAAAAAGGAAAGGAGGGAATGTCTTAAAATCCAGAACTCGCCTCCATCCCACACAGACGCGGTGTTCTCATTTCCATTAGTGTCATCTATTTACATGCGCAAAGCCTGGGGAGGAAATTGAGGTTAGTGAGAGAGAAAAAAGTTACTCACATTAGACACCCATCCCCACGGATACACGGGGCCACGTGCCCTTCTCTTCCAGACCTTGCCCCACATTGCAAATAGGGCAGACTGCAAATAAAACCCAGCAGACAGAAAATGCCACTGACTCTTTAATGAGAGTCTTAAGGTGACAAGTGGCCGTACTGATATATGGATTAATGCACTTAAGGTCGCTCTGGAAGCTACTGCTTGAGCGGCAAGCTGTGCTGCTGGCCTGAACTCTTTCCCCACGAAAATTCCTCTGATTCAGCACTTGTAGTGTAAAAGACACTTGCACTCTTAGTTAACGTTTCTGCCAGCATGTCCACCAATAAATCATTTCCTCCTGCGAACAGCAGCCCCTTGGGTGCTGCCAGGAATTAGCCCTTGAGGAGAAGCGTGCAGCTCTGCTTTGGGTCAGAGAGGCACAAAGTGCAAAGTATGCGGGCATCCTGATGAGTGAGAGCTTCTTCTCAGGCTTAAAAAGAAAAGTCATCAGCAATTGGCTTCCACCAACCCTTCCTGGGCTTGCTGAGAGCTGCCGTGTCCCTTTCCATGCCTCCAAGCCCCGCTTTTATACGGCAAGGAGGCTCCGTCAGCGGAGGAGCACCTGGAGAGGCATGTTCTGAAAACCTGGCTGTGCTGGTAAAGGAGGAAGGTGAAAATCCCCAGCAAAACCACCAGGAAAGCAATCCTTAGGTCCATGCTAGTTCTGGAGGGACACCTGCTGGCAATGCTTGAAGAGCCCCAGCTTGGAAATGTGCTTAGTCCTCCATGCTAGCTTGCCTAATAAAGCCTAATCAAAATACATCTATGAGAGAGATGAAGAAACAATGCAGGGGAAAAAGATTCATACTAAAGTCGTGGAATCAAAACCAAAAACGCGCTGTGAATTCGCACATCGCCCAAGCCCTGCACCTGCTTTCACCACCTCTCATGCCCGAGCAGCATCTCGTGGCCTGAGCTCAGATCGGGGACAGCTCACCGGGGCCGGCACTTAGAAACTCCGCAAGGAAACACTGAGAAGACCCACCAGCCCCTGATTAATTTCCACTTGTTTAACTAAAACCAGTTCTTAGCCGCCCTCCCAGCCAGCTCTCTCATTTCAGAAACCCCGAATTCCCACGTGGCGTGAGCTAAATCAAAGTAAGCTGAAATAAGAGCACTCCCAGGGGCTGCTTCCAAATCCTAGCCATTTTTATACAGGCACCTGTACACCTAGACACGCAGCCGCATGCTACATGCAGGGGCACACGCGCAGATGAGGAACAAAGTGACTAATTTGAAGAAATCCCATCCATTAGCACCAAGATGCCTCTAAAATAGTCTAATTCCCGACAACTTTTCAATAAAGATCAGTAGCAGGTTCAAGGCGGCCTCTCTTTGCACATAACCTGCAGGCAGATGGTTATTTAGGCGAGCAGTGAAGGCAAAGGGGCCCCATAAATAAGCTAAGGCCCCAGATTGGTGCTTTTTTCTGGACTTTTTCTGCTCTTGTAATAGCAGCACATTCTGCTTTCTGCAACTTGCATTCCTTCAGCAGCAGAAAAACAGAAATGCAAGACACAAACAGGGGGACACCACTCGAACTCCTTCCACTCTTTGAACTGAGCTCGTTTACTCAGAAGGGAAGCAATTTACAATAAAAAAGATTTGGGGAACTTTTATTAAATTGCTCTTAAAAATATGAAAAAAAAAAAAATTGGGAAGTTCTGCGTGAGCCACCTCACCAAAAGATCCTTTAAAAAAAATAGATCCTTTAAAAATAGATCCTTTAAAAAAAATTAAAAAGAAACTGTCCATTGGCTGCATTACTGACTGACTTTATACCGGAATATCCATTTTTAGGCACCAATTTCTCTAACGTGGAATTTGTTAAATGAGAGCATATGGTCCACATGTGAAGAAAAGGGAAAAAATAGAGAAGCCAGCATCTTGGAGAAGGCATTAGAGAGAGCTTTGAAACAACTCACAAACACGCTAGGAATAACACATGCTCTTTAAAACACGAGCAACCCTAACATTTGCTGTGGAATTCCCTTGGTTATAACCTAAAGCAAGATATTCTAACACAGGTTATATTCAGCTTTGGAAAGGTGGAAAAAAAACCTACATTTTCTAAGCAAACCAGGGATCACAGGATGGCCTCTGCTCTAAAGAGGACGCTTGGGGTTCATTCAATCCCAAATCACTCTGAGACTGGGTACTTATTCCTCTCCTATTCCCTCAAAGGATTTTGCAACAAATCACTGGACACGTGCCAATTAAATAAGGGGTAAATTCCTGTAGGATTGTATTCAATAGCCTCATGAAAATCCAATTATTTTTTCCCAGTTGTTCCTTACTGCCGCTTGCCGGTAAGACCTGTGGGAAGTAATAAAGTTTCATTGCCTCATAATAGTCTCGTTCAAGAAATTCAAGTTCTGAGTGTCTGGCCTTGATCCCTACAACCCTTTTGGTTTCGACTCTGCAGCCCAATTCTGCACCCTGCCAGAGACAGCAAGAAAACAAGCTAAAAGAGGAGCCAGGACGCTTTATTTATTTATTTATTTTTCCTGGAAGTCAATTTAAAAGTGCAGTTACAGCCCAACTAGTGGGTTGTATTTGGAATTTTTTCCTTATGCAGATCCCAGCTCCGTGCCAGACTTCTCTGGATGTTCCTCACATCCCTAGAACTCTTTTGAGAGCTTTCTGTTTATTTATTGTCTGTGCCTTTCCTTTGGATTAGCTTTAATTTCCTCCACAAATGGTGCTCACCTCCAGGAATCAGATTTTCAGCAGCATTAAGGGCAAGACACCTAATTTGCAAATCCGTGTGCCAAAGGTTAATATGCTCTGCTATTCCCAACAATCCAGCTGCAGCAGGAAGCTCAGGGATTGCAAGACAGTAGTGCCCCATCATGAAAGCTGTAATTCTTAGCTCCCAATTTTGCCATTAAACACAAGGCTTGTTTTCTTCCTCTTCTTTTTCCTTTGCAGAACAAAGGAAGAAATACTCCAATTCCAACATCATTATGCACGAGACTTCACAGTACCACGTCCAGGTGAGTCAACAATGAAACTTTATGGGACTGAGCAGAGACTCACGTCAATGATAGAGGCTGGTAATGTTTCCTTTTCCTGGAACTTCATTAGGTCAAAGAGCGGTAAGAACCTTCTTATATTAAGCAAGTGTCACTCTCTACACCCGGGGGGAAAATGAACAGCAAAGCTGCTTTAAAGTTTCGTTTCCCCTGCAGGAAAGTGGGATTCAGTCCTTGCTGAATAATCAAGACACAGCAAACTACAGGAGTAGAGAATGAGGATAAAAAGATGATAAAAAGATAAAGATAGTTTTCCCCACCACAGTTATAGACGTGCCTGTCCAAAGACCTTCACCACTAAGGCCTAGATGAGATGAGAAAGACGAGAATCCTGAAAAAGGCAGTGCTCTGTGAGATCCATATTTTAACAAACAGAGCTTTCTATTCTCTGGTTTATGGCCTCGACTGAGCAAAGGGATTAAGTACACACTTAACTTTCAAATAGCAGCTGTTCACCTGCTTAAAAATGAAATTTAGATTTTAAGACATGCTTGTTTGGAGAGAGGCTCTGGTTTCCATCTGGTAGACTAACTGGGTGACCAGCCCGCACTACTAGCCCAAAGACCTGCCTTCCATGGCAGAAAAATGGCTCTGGTGACACCAACCAAGAGACTGCTGCACCACGCTGCCCTTGCCTCCAAAACCAGCTATGGCCATTTGCTAAAAGGACAGGACCCCTTTTTCTTCGTGTGCTCTCTCCTTTATTTCAACTACAAGCTGGACACCCTGCCTTTGTTTCAAGATGTTATGAGGAACCCCAGAGTGAGCTCTACCTAATGAAGTCACTTGTGGAGGCAGAGAGGGGACTTTAAACAGCGACATGGACACAAGTCCTTCAGTATTCATGGCATATGACATTCATTTGTGAGTCTCTGCCCTGAACTTTGACCAAGGCAAACAGGATTTCAGTGGCAGGCAGTGAAGCAGGGGGAGGCTTTCTCATAAAAGGAATTTTACACCCTTCAAGTAATCTATAAGCTGATCAAAGTTTAAAAGTGCAGGGAGTCACTGCCTCTTCTTAGAAGAGTTACTATATTTGAGGCTCCTTCTGTGGATGAAAAGAGTTTTAAATGAGGTAAAGTGAATGTCCTCACTCTATCAGTATCTAAGCAAAACAGAAAGGAAAAATTTTCTAATAAATCTGAGCTGGACCCATAGCTTTACCCTCCATGAAAATTAACTGATGTAACAGTAAATACCATAGGAATTTATGAAGACTGTAAACCTAGCAGTTAAAATCATAGAGCAGATAAGAATGCTGGTCATCAGGTATAAAGCAATCCAGTTCATTGCTCGGAAAGCAGAGAATTTGTCACCTCTGCACAGATAATATTGACTTTGCAAATACCTTTCATGCTGCATTTTATAGTTACAGTAACACATACCTGAGCTGTTGATATTTGATTGCAAGACCAACCCCAGCTTTCGGTATACCTGCTCAAATAGCTGCCAGGAGATTTTAGATACTGCCTCACCCAATACCTTCCTCACTTTATGAACACAGACTTGGGTCTTCACTTGAAATCTGCAGTGTTTGAGTTTCTTCCCTTCTCTATCTGGCCCCACACCTCTCTCATCTACTCATTAATTACTCCACTACCACTTTAACACCAAAGCAGTCATCACACATTCTCTCCCTTCCTAATTCCTACCATCCAAGCCCCATCACGTTTCCCCTGGGGATCTTCTCCCTAGGGCACCAAACTCTACGGGGATGTTGTGGTCTTTGACCACAGCATTTAAAGAGAGTTTCTCTCTTTGCACCCACCTCTTCTGGATACAACCATGACTCCAGTTTTTGCTTGCAGGTCCCTGAGTCCATCCCAGGTTCAGGTGCCTCCTTCTGAAGCTGCTTTCCCTCAAGCCTGTCTGGCCCATAAGAGACACAATGTATTAAGTCAATCCTCTAAGAAAAAGCCTATATCTTCTTTTTTTTTTTTTTTTTAATCTATATCTGGAACAGTGGGGGCTGATCCCAACACAGAAGCACCATAGCAAAGAGGTGGTACCAGAAAGAAACACGTGCTTGGCCTTTCCAAACCATTTCCTGTCCAGCATTCACCTCCCTTGCAGCCCTAGGAGCAGCTGCAGGCGCAGCTGGATTGCCCAAACACTCCCTAAATGCAATTAGCGCCAAGCATGAGGTCTAGATCAGTGAGTGCTTCAGGACGCAGATAGAGCAGGGCTGGGACAACAGGCAAGTGCTGTCCTGTCCGGGACGTTACTGCCTCGTTGGGGCTGCCCCCAACCTCAGTGCAGCCATTGCCTGCTGCAGGACAGCGGAGGACAGCACGGAAACCAGCTTGGCCATGGAAAGAGCCTTAAACTGGGCTTACGAGACAGGCAATGGGAGGCCTGAAAATCAACTTTGGGCAGTAAGCCCAGCCAAACTCCCATCTGGAGCCCACCTCGTCCCAGAGTAGTGACGTTTGCCCATGGTTTGTGTGAGTTCTTTGCCCAGGACAAATTTCACACAGGGAGATCTGCTCTGTGAATCAGCTACAAGCTAAACTCGCAGAGTTAAGCTTAAATAGCGTGCCTGAATTTCCAACGCAGTTTAAAAAACCCTGGGGCCCAACCTGTGTGTACAAAGCACTTGAAAACACACATGGCTGGATGGGAGCCAGCGCTGCTAGAATTGACAGAAGATGAGATAAATATGCAAGTGGTGAAACTCGTTATGAAAACCCTTGTGTGTTATGAAACTCTAATCTTTCACCACCACGGACGGACCAGTACGGACTGGTACGAACAACCAAAACGGAAACCTTTGGCAGGGATTCCTTTATGCCCATGCTACGAAAAACAGACAGAAAATAATCTAAACTTTTGTACACACACCAACAAAGCCTTTTTGCTTGATTTCTCTTCCTTTCCTCCCAAACTCCAGCACTTGGCCACCTTCATCATGGACAAGAGCGAATCCATAGTGACGGTGGACGACGCCATTCGAAAACTCATGCTGCTCAATTCCAAAGAGAAGATCTGGACGCAGGAGATGCTGCTGCAAGTGAACGACAAGTCCATCCGCCTGCTTGACTGCGAATCGCAGGTATGTGGGGGGCTCCAGGGAAAGCTCCCTGCAGGCTGTTGGGTTTGGTGCTTGCCCTTCCCCTTCTCCTTGGGATGGCAATTCCTCACTACCAAACTCCGCTCCTGGGTGGCTCATTTAAACTCAAATGCAGGCAGCTGTGGGCTGGTTCATTCATGGATCCAGAACACAGATGCTATGCAGACGGATGATGCCTTGAGCTGTGCTCCAGGCTAGCAGTAAAACGCCTTTCCGTGGGAGTGATGCAGACTTACAGGTCCATGGAGACCTGCATATAGCATGAGCAGAGAGGGTACAACCCATTGCTTGCAGTGTAGCGCCCGCAGAGGCTCCGTACAGCCTACGCTTTAGTGTTGGGAAACCAAAAAATACTAGTCCAAAGGCAGTGTCAGGGAGCCAGTGGGAGGACAAGTCCTAGCACGGCTGTTACCCCCAAAGCATCTTCCCAGTGCCCTGCTAGGACATGCGACAAGGGCAGTTGAAACACAGTCAGCGATGGCAAACACTGAGCTCGACTGGTTGCAACCTCACACTGAGCCCCCGTGTTCAGGACGCAGAGGAGGGCAAGGGTTTACCTCCATTTGCCACCCACAGCTCTCCTATTTATCTGGGGTCTCCAACACACCCCCTCTGCAACTCTGCATCTCCGAAGAGCCGAGAAAGTCAATGCTGAGAAGAACAAGCTCTGTTAGATCTCTTCTCCAACAGGGATCCCAGGATTTTATGCATAGGACCGTTTGGTGTCAGCTTAATAGAGCTCTCCACTGCCCAACCCCCATCTGCTTTCTTTTCCAGGAGGAGCTGGAGGAATTCCCTCTGCCAACAGTCCAGCACTGCCAGACGGTGCTGAATCAGATGCGCTATTCTTCCATCCTGCTCCTGGTGTGCCAGGATTCGGAGCAGCACAAACCCGACATTCACTTCTTCAACTGCGATGAGGTGGAGGTAAGCACAGCACCTCCTGGCCAGCGGGGTGAGATGGGACGTGGGGTGCCGGGGCCTGTAGGCAGACACCCTTCTGTACCGCTGGGCCGTGCGAGTGTGCAGGAATGCTGGCTGCATGGATGGAGGGATATGCCGGCACACAGGGATATGTCAAACATCTGGGAGCTCCTTTCTAGCCCACCTTTTCTGCTCGTGGCACCAGGGCTCTCACCAGCACATCCATGCCAGCATCACAGCACCTCATCCCACCACAACACGTGGTGGCAGAGCAAAAATGCCTCCTGCCTCCCCTCTGTCAGCCATTTCTTCCCTTGCCCACTTGGAGCTAACAACGCTCTCCAGAATAAACCCTACCCCTTAGTATAACTTCCCTGTTTTTGTCTCTGAGGCGGAGATGGTTCACGAGGACATAGAGAGCGCCCTGGCAGACCACAAGCACGGAAAGAAGATACGGCCACAGACACTCAAGTAAGTACTGCGCTGGCTGCAGGATGTAGGTGGGAGTAGGAAGAGCCCCGTGTTCACATCTCCTGTGGAGAAAAATTAGTTTAGAGGTAGCCACACCAGCCCCAGGCCCCATGTGGATCCAGGTGCCACGTAAGATTTTAGCCAGCTCAGGGTTTAAAGCTGAAGGAGAGATAGATCTGATGGCAGGAAAGTCTCACATACTCTTCCAGGCAGTTTTGCCTTAAGGAAGTTGGAAGACAAGCCCTTCCTCTCTTGCTTTGTTGTTGCAACAGAGTCCAGGTTCAAATTCCCCGTCAAATAAATATTATAAAAGCTGCAAATGAGACTCTTCCCATAACTGCTGTCTTCATGAGGAATGGATATAAAGCTCACTTAGGCCTTCTAGCTGAGTCCCATGGCAATTTAAAGTGCATCTGAATTTTGGCATTTGTCATTTTTTTTCCCATGCTCAAAACATACCTCGTGCTATGTACCTGGGAATGGAGCCTCATTCTGCTGTGAGCCACCCCTTGGGGATTTTACAACCTGAAACCAAACACTCTGCAGGAATGGTTCTGCTGGCTGTTTTCAAAGAAGGGGGCTTGAATGTTGTGACAGAGCCAGGAAAAAAAGTGGTTTGGGCTGGTGACTTGGTGCAGGGCATCTCAGCTGCCTCCCAAACAGCCTCTGCTCTGAAGGAGTAGCCAAAAGGGCCCTGCCCCACTACCAAATGATGTTTCTGGAAGTGCAGGTCTTCCAGGCTGAGCATGGCAAGCCCTACTCAAACCAGTCAATGGCTGGAGTTCTCCTTTGCCAAAGTTGTGGGTATTCTGCTCGCAGCCTCCCCTCCCAACCCTGGCCCAGGGGGGCAATGTAAATAGCACCCCGTGACGTGTGTCTCCTCCTCGCTCCTTCTGCTGCGTTCTTGGGAACAGCCACTGACGCTAGCTCTGCTGGTTGCCTTGCAGAGCAAACCAAGAAAAGATAAAGCAGAGACAGTCGATCCTGCCAGCGCCTCAAGGACCGGCTCCCATCCCCATCCAGCATGACATGCGAGGCTCCCCCGTGAACCGCAACCGTGTGGCGCCGCCTTCCCAGCACGATCCAGGTACTGGAGGGATCAGCAAACGTATTCCGGGAGCGGGTGACTTGCCTGGAAAAAAAGGGCCTGAGATGGTTTCAGGCCTTGCATTGCTTGAGCCCAGTGTTTTTTTGCAATGTTACAGGGTGATGTGGATGCTACCAAACACAACATTTGGTTACATCTCTGGCTATGTTTTAGAAATGCCCAAAAACTGGACAGTGGCAAACAGTTCAGCCCTCCGGGTAGCAGTAGGCTGCTTCTTCTAGTGGCAGCTCAATAAACGAAAACCCAAAGCTCCTCAGAAGTCCTTGCAATGACATCTGTATTTGGGGGATAGTGAAATTCCCAAGAGGAATGAAAGCTCGTCATGAAACTGAGCGAAATCATGAAGCTCATGGCAGGTGCCACAGATACCACTTACCTTAAAAACATGAAGACAAGATAGGCCTGGCTCAGGAAGGCAAATTCTGGCCTCACTCACTACACAGGAGGCAAAATTTCACCTACAAAAATGAGGTGGTTTGCACTAATCCTAGAATCATGAGTGAAAACACAGATCCCATCTGTATCTCATGTGTTAATCTAAAATCTTATTTCAAAACCATCCTGACTTCAGTCCAGTTTTAACTGCCTTGAAGAAAATTTGCATTTTCTCCAGAGGAAGAAATAATAGAAATTAGCTCCCAGATTATATCTCTTATGGAAGCCCAAGTTGATTTAAATGAACAACAAATGCTGAGCTTTTCCTACCACTGCCTATTTTACCAGCTTCTCCTGAACTCTCAGTCACTGCATTCAAGGAAAACATGTAACCAAGATACAATGGGAAATGCTCAAAATAGTGGAAAGGAGAGGAAATACTCTTTTCCCTGGGATGGGATCTGAAGTCAAGTGGCTGGTGCAGCCTCTTGAATTGAAGAACCAATTTTAGATGAAGCTTTGCATAATGCAAATAATACATAGCTGAACAGAAGAGGCAAATGTTCTGGTTGCTTTAAAAAAGTCATATGCATTTATCATATGTTATATGATCATATGCTAAAAATCACAGGATTTTTAGGCAAGAAAGTCCCCCTGCAAGGAGGTTTGCCACCATGTCCAATCAAGGACACTGCTCCCTGGGTCAGGGACTCAGGACTCAGCTGATAGATCTCTCCTTTCACTAGAGGCTACCGAGCAATTGCTCACATTGAAATCTTGCCATTTCACCCTGCGTCTGTCTTCTGAAACCTAGGAGCCACCTATATTTGTATTTATTGCAGCCAGATGCTTTCTATACCCATTAGAAACACATGAGAGGCTGCACACACTGTACAAAGGCCCTGATTTTTGCACGGGCCTCAATGTCCGTCATCCAGAATTCCTGCCCTGCTGCACTCTAGTGACTGACAGTAATATTTATTTCCACGTCCTGTTCATGTTCATCCACTAACTAGTTAAACTCATGTCCACGGAGAGCCAAGACTCCTGGGGAAAACTGCAGGTTGGAAGAGTGGCTGCGGGTTATTCCCGTCGCTCTTCACATCCCTGTAGAAGTGCTAAACAATGGGAGCAGGAGCCTTTCAGCTCCCTGGTGGGTGCAAGCTTAGCTCAGAGGCAAAGGAGTTAGTGATTCGCAACAGCTGGAGACCTTGCAGGTCTCTGTCTGCAGCCAGCAGCTGGTTGCCCTTTGTGATTCATTCGTGGCTTGAATAGGAAAAGAGGCAAAATATGAAAATCTGCTGCTTTGATCCCCTCCTGCGTGAATGGCTCTTCGTGAGCTCCTGAGGTGCTCTCAGAATAAATGACTACATAACTGAAGCCAACAGAGTTTCCATCTTGTGGACTACAGCTTCTGTTTTGATTTTTTTCTCTCCTCTCCCTTGTTTGGCAGACTACGAACGACGAGGCTCCAGCTCCCAGGACCACGAAGAGTCCCGAGCCATCTTAGCACAGAAAATTGAAAAAGAAACGGTTGGTACCAAGAAGGGTGCCCAGACCACAGACATAAGGAGCGGGGAAGGGAAGGAGGAAGCAAGGGGACTATTCCACCAAAAGACATTTGATGCATGGGTTAATTTTTGTTAAATTAGCACCTACTGCCTATAAAGATGAGGTGAGCAAAAGCAAAACTCTGCAGCTGGGTCAGGTGCAATCGTTTCTTGTCCTCGAGTAGTTCTTGTGATTTCAGAAGGACCTCTCCAGTTTCAATTTTCCATTAGCATCCGCTAGCGGGTGACAGTTATAGCATTGACAAATACATAGACTGACTCAGGCAGAGTTTTGTGACTGAAAAAAAAAGGTGAATTGAACTTAATTTCACAGCTGGATTCCCCATTTCTGCCCATTCTTGCAGGAAACGATGTAGGCAGGCACAGAGAGGCACGCTCTGGGATTTGGGCTTCCCAGACACGGGCAGTGCTGATCCTCTTTCACCTTGGCGTGCCATGTTTCTGTCCTCACAGCAAACTCTGAACTGCACTCTGGATGACATTGAAGTGTTCGTGGCCAGGCTTCAGAAGGCAGCAGAGGCGTTCAAACAGCTCAACCAAAGGAAGAAAGGGAAGAAGAACAAAAAGAAAGGGCCGGCAGGTACATTGCGTCAACTAGAACATGGGCAACGTATTTTGGCTCTCCTCATGTCTTGGTCTTGAGTTGTTCTAATCACAGTGGCCATTAGTGCATGCCAGTGAGATGAAGCTCTCCTGGAAATGTTCTAATTAATGTCTCTTTCTCTCCACCTTCTCTTAAAAGAGGGAGTGTTGACTCTTCGAGCAAAACCCCCAAGCGAGGCTGAGTTCATCGACTGCTTCCAGAAAACCAAACTGGCTTTTAACCTCTTGGTAAGACATAGAGGGGTCTTTTGGGCCCATGCAGTCACAGGGCTGTTTCTCTCTTTGTCATAATTACTAAGCTTTTAAAACGAATTTTGAACCCAAATCACTATCAAAGTACATCACTATGAATCCAGATATCTCTGCCATAAACAGCCACAAAACAAACGTTGTTTCAGGCTTCTGAAGGCTGGCGAACTGGAAATAAAGACAGGAAGTTCAGAAGATGCACAAACCTTCCTGCCTGCCTGTGCATGCTCCCATGCCCAGGGAACCCTGGTTCACAAACCCTTCGTGCTGGAGTGCATCAACTCCGCCATGAAAAGGAGCAACCTTTCCCTCTCCATCTCTCCAGACCTTCCTTTTCTGTAGGACCACACACATGTTTGTGCCCCTGCATGTGGCTGGAGACAGTATACACATTAAAACAAGAAAACAGAACAATTTCTTTTTTTTTTTTTTTTTTTTTTTTTTGTCTGGATAATGAGCCAGAAGGAAGTTCTCTCAATTCTGACCGAGCTTGCCCAGCGAACACAGCGAAACAAGATCATGCCTGAGATGTTACTAGTAAGGCTGCCCTGAGGAAGCAGCTGAGGATTTTCAAGGCAGAAGAAAATCCCAGTTGGGTTATTACATCCCAGCCCTTTCTATAGTCAACCAGGCCCTTAGTCACAGCCTGGGTCTGCACTGGTGTTAGCGTCCTAGCTCGCACAGCCAGCTTGGGCACTCCCAATAGCATGATGAATTGCAAGTGCTCATTACAGACTGCAAATCCTGGTGCAAACTCTGGCACACAGCCCCGTGGATTGCTGCATTGCTGCTGCTCCCTTCTCAGCATAATGGTAGCTAATAGATAGGAAATTCATTTGTGTATCTGAACTCTCTTTGCGCTCAGGCCTCGGGATTGCCTGTTCCTGTGAAGTGTCCCACCGCTCAATTGCCCTGTTGCCATGGATTATTTCACACTTTCCACTCCACATTAATGTTTAACCACCAGCATTTAAAATGACCAGGCCTTGCATTTCATAGGGAAGGGGTCTGTTTTCCATTGCTGCGATGCCAGAAGCATAAGGTGTGAATAAAGGATAGAGAGGAAGAACAAACTCAAGTGGTTTCTCACCTAGCTTAGCTGATTGCTCTTAGTGCAAGGCAGTTCTTACTACAAAGTAAATATAAGCATTTGCTCCTCCGTTGCACCACGGTCTGTTCCAAATACCAGGCATTTCACTGGACTGAGCAGCTGTATGTGCACTACACAGAAAAGACCTTGGTGAAGATTTTTTTCCCTGCAGCAACTTGCCAAGGGACCCTGCAGAACACTCGATCTGTTGTTTTCCTTCACGGGAACTAACAGGACTTGCAGTTTTGCAAGACTCAGAAACAACAGGCCTTCAATTCCTCACTAAGGCTTCCAGAATAAGTGAAGGTTTTCAATTTCCTCTCAAAACCCCTTTAAAAGGCAGATGCTTCACCCTTCCGAAAGTCAAGGCTGTTAGAAATGGACACCAAACAGAAATGACCTAAAACAGAATGATCCTATTCCCTAATCATGTCATCTTCTTCCCTAATTTGAAGTGAGCTATTAAGAGTTCCTTGCCTTTCAGATATCAGCCAGCAACAATTCCTACATGCCACTGAACAGGTTAGGATTAAACAAGTTTTCCTTTCTCTTTTCAGGCCAAACTGAGAAAGCACATCCAGAACCCAAGTGCTTCAGAGCTGGTGCACTTCCTGTTCGGGCCGCTGGAACTGGTAAACCTTCTTCACGGGCCTTTTTATTTCTGGTGACGCTGGCTACTGAATAGACAGGACCCAAGAGTGCATTTGGTAGAAAATTCACAACGAAGTCTAGAAACAACACCGGCACTTCTGGGCTCTGATTTGATTTATATCTTGTTTTATCTTGATTTCTATCAAGTGCATCAACACAAACCCTAGAAAATATGAGCCATTTTGCTGCATTAATAAAGGCCTTGTGTAAATGACAGGGTGAGCACTCTGATTCCTGTTTGGAATCGGCCTAGTCTCACCTTCAGACAAGCAAGGCTCAATATTTGCAGGTAGGAAGCAGGTATCCCAACCTGAAAAAAAAGAGTCCAGAAGTGACAGAGAAACCCCAAGGGATTCCATATTTTTAACGTGGTAGCTTGTGATGTATCCTATCTCCAACAGCAGCTAATTTTTAGTTCGGACATTGCTTTGACTCCGATAGAAAAAAAAAACTTGTTTTCCTCTGAGCTGTTCCCTCTCCTCCAAAGATTTAGGTTGATGCTTCTAGAAACACCTGAGTTGATCTAAGGATCTCCTGTTATCAAGAGGCATCATGAAATCCTTTGGGATGATGCCCTTTGTCATTTTATTCCTTGGAGAACTCAGATCACAAAGCTGGCAGGGAAACTGCCTTATTTTTCTGATTGCTCTTTCTTAAGGATAACAAGTGGATACTGAAGGAGCACAGCATCCCTTTCAGGTAGCAGCGAATTATTTATTTAGTTCAACTTTGTTATAAAACCTCAACCTTACATATATGAAGGCACAGAAGGAGATTTAGAGGTTCTAATCAGAGCTTCTAATTCAGAGGTGCACACTGTAGAGGCTAGCTTGGTTTCCTTTGGCATGGGCATGCACAGAGACTCCAAAAGATCAGATTTTTCTGCCTTTGATTTCTGTTCCTATGTATATGCTGCTTTAGCATTTCCAAGCCCTGCAACATCTCTCATGCTTGTGTGTGTTTGTGTGCAATCCAGATTGTCAATAGCTGTGGTGGCCCTGAGCTTGCCAGGTCTGTCCTCAGTCCGCTTCTTTCTAAAGATGCCACAGATTTCCTCCGAGGACACCTGATCCCCAAAGAGATGAGCCTCTGGGACTCCCTGGGAGAGACGTGGACCAGATCCAGGTGAGCACAGGGCTGCCAGGTCACAAAGCTTCCCAAGCTGTTCGGAAAAAAAACTGCAGGAACATTTAGTTTTATAGCCAGGTCAGAGGGTCGAGGATAAAAGAGGATTTGAGTCTGTTTCTCCCTAATACTGCAATTTTAATGTTGCTTACCCCAGCTCAGGGCATAGCATTTCACACCCTCCTTGCGCTGGTGATCTTGCCTCTGCCTGACACACAGGAATGGAGGCTCTCAGACCCATGCTCCTTGTGACCCTGACTGCATATTCTTGCTTCATATCCTAGAGCTGAATGGCCTCGAGAAGCAAATATCCCCAGCTACATTCCCAAATTCCGCAATGGCTGGGAACCGCCCATGGAAATCTTCCGTGGAGCTCCTTGGGAAATAGACATCGGACACTTGCAAGAAGAGGTTAGTCTTGTGGTCGCAGTCATCCTTTCACTTCCTTTTCCCCTTCTTCCCTCTTTCTCAGAGTAAGAAACCTCTTTTGCTGCAGACCATGTAGCTTTACAGAGTAAAGGGGCATATTACCAGTATACAGGGTATATTAATATTAAAACAGAAGACCAGAGATATGGGCAGAGTCTGCTGCTCGGCCAATAGCCCAAGAGTGCATGGGATTTTGCTGCCAGTAACAAATCTCATCACTTAATATACTTGTGCAGCAGAGGCACGCACAGATAGGCTAGTAGTGTTGGGTTTCCCTTTCAACAAGCCAGCCCTAGCCCTTCCTAAAAGTGAGAAGCTCAGGAGAGGGAACACGGAGCTGTTAAATAAAGGATGAGCAACCATCTACTGTAGCTAAGCTCAGTCTACAGCTCTTTTCTCCAGCCTCTGGATTTTGGCACAGAGGAAGTCAGCACTATTCCAGGGAGAGCAAAGCTGTCAGGTGCTTCCGACGGCTAAAAATTCGGCTCTGTCCCAGCTGTGCTACCACGGAGTTTGTGGTGGTGTTCAACACGCAATCAGCTCAAAACTCAGTTGGATGTGGTCACTCCAACTAAATAAGGAAAGAAAGTAAGGCCCAAAAAGGGCAGGCAATAATCAGCCTCAGCTCCTGAAAGACAGGAGGCAATATCTGGAATTAAGAGAGGCTTTAATGAGCCCTGTGGATACTGGTTTCCCTGAAGAACAATTTTGTCTTTGGCGTGTGCCTCATCTTGACCAAAAGCTTCCAGGCGGTAATTCATCTGCCACTATCACCTTCTCCATCTCTGACAGAGCCTTCACTTTCGCTTCTAACACCAACTCCCTTTTGCCTTTCCAGCTCTCATCAGCCAATGGATATCCCTACCGCAACTCCTCACTCAAGCGCGGCCAGCCCGCTGACCAGACGCAGGCTGTGGACGCCTTCAAGCAGAACGTAACTCAACATGTAAATAGGTAAATATCAGCACCACCCTGGAAAATGGTGCCTTAGCTCCCAGGGGTAACCTCAGAAGCACTCAGTGCAACATACCATGACACCAAGATGTTTTGGCCTGTAGGTAACTAACTCTCTGCTGTTATTAATTCAGCTTTGCTAATGAGATCAAGAGACTCAAGCATGTGACAAGCAATTATCCCTGTACACGCTGTCTGCTATCAAATCACCGGCTGGGCTACAAGGAAATAGGTTAAATGAGTTTTCTACCACAAGAGGCATAGGAATTGATGGATTTCTTTAGTCCATCAGTGTGTTTTGTTTCATAACGTCAGTCCAACAGATCAATATTAAGGATCATGTGCTGTCTCTGGCTTTAGCTTCCACCCATTTTTAAGACTGCCGAAAACTCTTCCTTATCGATAGTATTAAGGAAAAAAAAATGAATGTAAATGGTGCTGAAGCAAATATTGAAATAGAGAACGGGCTTAGATGCCTTCTTCACTTCAGACCAGACTCGAGCCAAGTCTGCCAAGAAGTTTGGCAGGATCACAGTCCTGGGACAGCCATATCTCCTGGCATGCTCATGCTGTTTTTGAGGGTACTTTAAAGTAATTCTTTAAACAAAAGACACAATATTGACAAAAAATCCCCATGTATCAATATTGTTATTTCTGTTATGGCTTTTGGCTGCATAGAAGTGACAGGAAAGCCTCAAGCTATATTCAGCAAAGGTTTCATATAAAATCTAGGTGTGCACCAACTGTTCTAACTTCCCCGGTCTTCAGTCCTTTTCTCATGAGTCATTTACCTTCTGGAAGGTTAGAAAAAAAAGATGATTTCTTCATAACACAAGCATTCCTCCCCTCCCTGCCTTCAGGGCATTGCTGGTCAAGGCCACCAAGCCCTTTCTTGACTGGCAGATTCAACCTGGTTTCAACCTTCTTCAGACCGCCAAAAGCTATGTAATGAAGACCCTAAAATGAACCAATGCCTACACCTAATGGACATATTTTTAATATCTTTATATGGACTTTAGATTTAAAGTCTAAAATTGAAACCAGGAACTCAGGAGAGGCAAAAGTAGCGATAAAAGCCATAATCATTATCAGCACTGTAAGCACTGAGTTACACCAGCCTTGACATAAATTGGTGTAACTCTACAGGAAGACTATCCAACCTCTTGTTGGTTTGTCTGCTATGAATATAAGCACTTGGGAACTGCATTGTGTGTGTCTACTGGTCCCAACTTGTAAATAGAAAGATGCAGAGAAAATAGTGACAAAATAGTTCTTGCCCTTGCAGAACTAGGTATGACAGGATCCCTCTCTACAGACATTTTGGGTATTAAAAATATAACATTATAATCATCCTAGCTGGAGAAGAAGAAGATGGGAAATCTTCCTAAGCCAGGCTTAAAAACACGAAAAACAAAAGGTTTTATTTTGAGTCAGAAAAGAAACACCTTTTGTTTCACTTTTCACTAATATCTGCATTTAAAAAAATCTTCTATATTTATTCTGTATCTCTCTCCAAATGAAAGGGGGCTGCCTCCCTCTAGCATAAAGCCAGTTTCTACCTGACATGGCCCACAGCCATCACCATTGTGGACCCTACTGGAGGAGTCTCCACTATAATTCCATCTTTTCTTCCTCTCTTGAAGGAATTATGAGGCACAGGGAATGGCCCCACCGAAGAGATATGCCAAAATCCGCTACGATTTCACTGCGCGAAATGCCAATGAACTCTCCGTGCTTAAGGATGAGATCCTGGAGGTAGGTGAAGGTGCTCGGGAACAAGGTTTGTCCTTTCTCCCCTTCCTAGGAAGAAGAAAGAAGGCTCAAGACTGGCAAGAGCCAAGTCATTTTTCTTAAGTAACAATAAGGAGGAGGGAAATATATCCCTGTAGCACATTGCTCACCCACTCTCTGAGTCTAGGTTCACCGTTACCAAAAAAAGGGGAAGTTATTTTCCAGGAAAATATCCTGTTTTTAACCTGTCTCCTATTGCAACACTGCTGGTAGCTGGTGGATTTAGGACACAGCTCGGGCTCTGCCCTAACCATGGCAGACGTATGACTCGAGGCAATGTAGCTAGAACAGGAGAAGTGTCTTGCTTCCAAAGTTCAACCTTGAAAAATCCATTTATTTCCAAACCAGATTATATATGTGTTATGATGGGGCATATTGTGATCAAGTTATATGACAGTCCTGTATTTATTTATTTATTTAGGTGTATTTATTTTAATGCAACCCAAACACACTCAGACACTGGAAAAAAAAAAAAAAAAAAAGCTAAAAAGGCAAATTAACTGAGTTTGGCAGCATCTTGGATCTATATTTTCCCCCAGAGGTGCTCTCCTATAGGCCTTTGTGATTTGTTTTTGGTGGTTTTCAGGAAATATTTCTGTTCTGACCTCTGTGATGTTATGCTGACAACTTTGCATTACTGTGTGTTTTCTTTTTATTATATGCTATACTTGCTATCATAAATCCAATGTTCTCTCTAACATTTTCTTCTTTTCTCAGGTGTTGGAAGATAATAAGCAGTGGTGGAAGCTGCTCAACCGGAGCGGGCAGGCTGGTTATGTCCCTTATAATATCCTGGATGTGGTGAAACTGGAAGAGCTCGAACAGGTCTATAGTCAGGTGATATTTAACTGGTAATTAGCTGCAGGGCATAATTAACCACTGAGAATAATCCTGGAATTAGCCCTACCTGGTCTGCATGAGCCAGACCTCCCCTACAAGCAAATGAAGCAGGAGGTTCCCAAGTTTCCTGTGGTAAAACTCCCACATTTTGCCACCATCTTGCCTTCCCTCTCCCTAAAGCAGATATATCCATCGAATCTACCCCGCAAGACAACGTTTTTCTCCCTCTCTGCAATTCTAAGATCACTGCCCACCAGCCAGGGCACCTGGAAAGCAGAGTTGTGGAGCAGGTGAAGGCTGAGGCCCTGTGCAACCTGCTCCTGAAGAGGACCCTAGCTCCAGTGGACACCCATCCCAAACCCAGCAGCATGACCAGGCATTCCCATGGAGAAGGTCTCGTGTTGAGGTTTCAGTGTTACTTAGTAACTATGGGCCTCGCTGGCTTGAAATAGTTCCACCTTTTGCCTCTCCAAAGCCTCCAAACCATGTTTCTCAGCTTATGGTTCACCATCTCCTCTTGTGAAACCCGTCTACCTTCAGGTCTGAGCAGGATTACAGACCTAATGCAGCTGCAAAAGCAAATGTTGCCCCAAAAAGCTGAGGGTTTTTGTTGGGGATAAAATTAAAAGCAAATGGTTCTCCCACCTAGTTCAGTTCATCACTAGGAGATATCAGAGGGGCAGGAAAAGGTTATTGGTATGGAGGTAGGTAGTAATAGCATCTAAGTGAATATTAACTGAGTATTGCTTTTAGACGCCTTGTACTGGAAAAATGTGGAGACAGAAAGTTCTTGATGCCCCAAGGAATTACAGAATTGTTTCCCACTTTGGCATTTCACAGCTTGGGCAAAGGACAAAGTGCCCCAGCAGCCCTCCAGACCAAAGTCCTCTTAGTCTAATGAGGAAGATGTCAAAAAACTCTCTCCATCTCAAGGCACTTGGCAAGCTCCCACTCTGCACCCAGTTACTACAGGATTAAAGCTCTACCTTCAAATGGCATTTCTGTTGTTCTGTCTTTATACAAAACCATTTTACTTTCGGTGCTCTCCATCTGTAGGCAAGTTTGCATAACGAAAGGCTGCTGAGCTCAGTCACGCTCGCACTGAACTCTGGGTAGTCATTTACAGCAGTAAAAGCTCCGCGTGCCGAGCGTGGCACAGGCTTCACTGGGCTGCAAATGCCTTCATGCAGCAAGAAACCTTTAGGCTGGTTCATATCCTTGCTTGGAAGATCCCCCCTATCAGAGGGAACTTGTTCCACGCGGCTCCACCTGAGCGCAAATGAACCTCAGCTGCTGGATGACCTCAGGGAGGACAAGACAGTTTGCCCCTCAGTTTGGTCCTCTGGGGGCGGGGATGCAAAAAGTTTGAGAAAGTTGAAAAAAAAAAACCCACAAAAAACTTACCTTTTTTTTCCTTCTTGTCATCTGGTCTAATCAGAGGTACAAAGGAGATCTGAGCCCCAGAGGATATGGACCATCGAGCCCAACTCACAAGCTACCTGCCAGCTACGCCGGGGACAAATGGGGGAGCGAAATGCTAGCGCGCAACTCTCCCCAGGACGCCAAAGAACGTACGTTTCCATGCTGCCCTCCTAGCATTAGGGCTCTTCTCCCACCACATCCAGCAGGATTTCTCTAGTGCAGACACTTTAAAGGGTGTCAAGCAGCCAATTTATGAGACATCCTTCACACTCTCTGTTCCTCTTGGAATGGCAAAGCCATACAGGGCTCTTTTCCCAAGGAAGGAGCAGGCAGTAGAGCTGCCAACAGATCAGTCCTTAGGAGTTCACCACTTTTACCAGGCCGTCTCCAAAAGACCTCAACCCAAATTCATCCCTTCTTCAGCTCCTGCAGAGCCCTCAAACCAGGAGCCCTTCTGGAGTAATAGAAAGCCCCACTGTATCAGCATCATAGTCAGGGATCTACTAATAGTCCTGTGTTATTCCCCATGATCTTCAAGAGTATTGTGGAAAAAAGTGATACTGAGTAACTTGCCACGAAGGGACATCCTCTAGGACAACAGGAAATGGCCTCAAGTCGTGCCAGGGAAGGTTCAGGGTAGATATGAGGAAAATTTATTCATGGAAAGAGTAGTCCAACATTGGAACAGGCTGCCAGGGAAGCAGAGGAGTCATCATCCCTATCAACGTTGAAGAAATGTGTAGATGAGGCAACTAGGTACGTGGTTTACCAGGCATGGTGTTCAAGGGCTTATTGTTGGACTTGATGATCTTGAAAGTCTTCTCCAACCCTAATGATTCTACGAAAGTCTTGTGAGTGCGTGGCTCCCTCTCCAGTTCATGCTTCCTGCCACTTTCATTTACTTGCACAGCAAAAGCTGCAGCTCTGAGGATCTGGATCAGTGAATTACTTATGGGAGGTAGCAGTGAGTACTGAGAAGAAGAGGGAGCAGGGCTAGAGCTTAAAAATAAAGCTCAAATTGTAGGTGCTCCCAGACTCTGCCTTCCACACCAGGAGAAAACGGAGAGGCAAGAGGAAAAATATGGTAAAACATTTTTTATTTTGAGAATGGGAACCATCTAGTCTCAAAGACAGTCAGGCCTCCCTTATGTTTGCTCTCTCACATGGTCTGTTTTTCCTTCCTTCCTCCTGCTAAGTTTGTGGGGCAGTTTCCTTATTTTAATAGCCCAAAGGGAACTAAGTACCTCAAAAACAGGAAGATGATGAATTAAAGCAAAAACACAACAGCGATGAAAGGCTTTAGGGAAAAGAGACCCTGTTCCTTGCAGGTAGCGCCAGTGGGAGCAAAGAGATATTGGTCAGATATTCTGTGCTACGAGCAAACTCCTGCCAGGAGATGTTGAAGGTTTTTGTGTCCTTTATATGAGGATTTGTAACTGGTTACTTGATTTTTCTTGTGACTTTCTACTTGTCCTCTAAAAGCTGTGCCTTGTTTCCCCAGAACTCATGCATCAAATGGATGAGCTGAACGACGAGCTGCTAAAGAAGATCACAAACAGTAAAATTCATCCTCCGACAAGGAATTTCAAAGTGGAGAAACCCCAGCAAGTTCTTGTGCCCCTTACCTTCGAATCTAGTGCTGAAGAAGTCAAAGCTTGGCTGGAGGCAAAGTCATTCAGCAAAGGGTAAAATCTGCATTGCTCCTCTAGGAGATGCTGGTCCTTCATTTAATTGACTTGGATTACCCAGAAGCTGTTGCATGGGCACTGCCCCAGTGCCTCCCACATTAAATGATCTGGGTACAGGGGTTGCAATTCAACTGCTCTGGACTCTTTTTATCTCACCTTTGAGGAGGGGCAACATGTAGCACACCGACCTCCTTGCTTTGTGTCTTCCAGGACAGTGGATCACCTTGGCATCCTTACCGGAGCTCAGCTTTTCTCCCTGAACAGAGATGAGCTAAAGAAAGTGTGTGGTGATGAGGGCAACCGAGTGTACAGTAAAATCACAGTGGAAAAAAATCAGCTAGAGGTGAGTAGCTTTCTGGACAACCCCTGCCTGAACAGGTGCCTCGACCACCAGCACCAGGGTGTCCCATAGAAGAGGAAGTTTCCAAAAACAAAGTGAAAATGCAGAGAACTATTTTAAGCAAAAAGACCCCAAATCTGTAAGGTGGATCACCCTGGCTCTACTAAGGGATCTGCCCTCTCACTGATGTCCCTCGCACTAGCTCTGCTCTTATGGCTTTAAACATTATGATCTAACTACAGCTTTAAGTTAAAAATCAAACTTGATGCTTTGTTTCCATTCTAGAAAAACAGAGGCGAGTCGGAGCTCCAAGAAATCATGAAGCGTCGCCAGGAGAGGATTGATTCTGCTAATTAAAACTCTGTCTGCTTTTTTCTGCTATTAGTCATAGTACTACAAAAAAAAAAAAAAAAAAAAGGGAATGAAAGTAATGGTCCCCAGTCCAGGCAAGAGACAGAAGTGCTCCGCACTTAACAGTGTCATTGCCATCAAAGCGACAATTCCTTGAACACCGCTGATAAGGATAGGCACTAAGACCACGTCCCATTGGGAAAGCTGTTTTAGTATTGCATGAAGTATTTTTTTTTATTATATATATATCTATATATTTTATACTGAAATTTTATGTGCATGCAGTCAGAGCAGACCAGAGTTCACACAAATCTAAACATGTAAAAAGAAGCCTGCAAAGCTTTGACGGAGGGTTACGTGTGCTCCCACCCCTTCCCTAGCCAGCCTGAACGCATAGAGTCTGGGACCAAAGAAATAAGGCTTTATTTTTTTTCCTTATCTTTCATTTCCTTTCATGTGGTAGATATCCCTGGTAACCTACGAGCAGAGGCTGCTGGCAGTTTACTCTCCTTCTGCTGTCCTCCCATGCCCTCTTGTTAGGTGAGGTTAGAACTGCAACACAAATTATCCAAGCCCCGGGCTGCTTCTTTAAATACCAGTTACTGCTGCCTTTGGACAGCAGAAAGGGGGTTTTGCTGTGGAATAAACAGCAGGATCTGAGCAAGGACTGAAGTTATTACAAATATCAGAGGATGTGAGGATGCAGGGGATACAGGAGGAGTTGAGGCTCAGGGCAGCTGTGCAGCAGAGTGCCTTGGCACTGATCCTGTATCAGAAGGCTACAGTACTGCCAAAATCCGGGCCTTAAACAAACAGCAAATAACCCCTAACATTTTCTCCCCACCTTTACTCACACCCAAAGCCACTTCCAGGGTCATGACTCATCCTCACCTTCATATTTCACTTGCAAAGAGCGCTCTGAGGGGTTTCCTAAACGCCTAAGAAACTACATAGCACTTGGAATGGCTGCTTTAATATGAAACAGCAGCATTACAAACATGGAAAATATTATCTAATTTAGTAGATGCTAATGTTCCTTCCTCACTTCCTTTTCTTTTGCCTTAATAATGGTGTGTGCATGTGTATATAATTACCTAGTAGCATACATCTTTGGACTCTTGCAATCTATAAATAGAGACTGAGGGAAAACTCTGTAAGGAGCAACTGTGCATACATCATTTATGCAAAGTTTTAAAAGCAACAGTAGATTTCCTGCCCCCATCACCATTGGCACTCACGGTATTTGCGCAATATCTGCATGTTCCTTCCAGAGCCGCTCGATAAGAGTGCAGTAAAGCAAATATATTTACAGGAACTGCTCACAAACCGCAAAGCCTTCGTCTTTCTCACTCACACAGCAAGTCGGAATAACTCGAAGGGGAATTTTGGCCCAGACTTGGACATGGACACTTGCCTTTACATGCTGGGAACGGTCCCACCGCCCTTGGAGAGCACAGTCACCCCCTTGACAAGTTATGTCTTTGCACAACCGAGGCCAGTGCTCACACATTTAATGGACAAAACTGTGCAGCTGTAAAGCAGTGGCTTGGGAACGGCTGTTTTAAATAGAGAACACTGATGCATCTCTTGATTTTGGCCCATTCTTCAAAAGAAAAAGAAGAAAAAAATATATATATATCCTAGTGGATAAGGTATTTTCTTAAGCTTTAAAGGGACCGTTGTTAGCACAGGTGGAGGGTACAACTTGAATTGGCAAATCATTGGTTTCACGAGGACGGATGGTAAATTCTCAGGTTAAACCAAAAGCCATTGGTGAGATGGAAGTTACAGCATCATTCTTTTTTTTTTTTTTTATATAAAGGAGAAGAAAACAAATTTATAGCTCCTTGGGATTATAATCGCGACATACCTGACCGTGCTGGTAAAGCTGGGAGCACCGGGAATCGCTCGTGAAATGAAAATGTTAAGTAAATCCCATTGCAGAGGTCACGTTTTTAGAAATTTCCCCAGGGCCGAGCTGTGCATCCGCTATATTTATACTGCCTGCCGATGACGCTACACTGTACTGTACATTAATGTAACTGAACGAAGGATAAAATGGTATAACCATGCACTGTGTAAGATTTATTAAAATAGCTAAGTTATAACTCCATCTTTGTCACTCTTGTCTCTCCCGGGTACAAGTGGAAAAAGACATTTAAAGAAGTCGGGTTTTTTAATGTTTTTTAAAGGGCTGCTGTGAGGCCGTTAAAATACCCAACGGAAGACGTAAAAACACGTACTTTTCTCTTTGTTTTGGGGCTGCCGCCCAAGGTATTTTCTTGGGGATGGGACGCGGCCCCCACCGGCTCCTCTCCCGCCTCAGGGCGGGTAATGGCGGCGCGGCCGCGTCCCCCTGTCGCCATGGTGACAGGATATTTCCCCCCCCAACCTTCCGGCCGACCCGCCCCACGCGGAACGCAGCCATTCAGAAACTCCCTGCCATCACGCGGTTGACTACTGGTCGGGGCCCGTCTTGTCAGCGCGCGCTCCATTGGCTCGCTCCCTCCCTCTCCCCGCCCCCCTGCGCCCTCCTCGGAGGGTGATTGGCTGCGGCTGAGCGAGAGAGCAGAGCGCGCGCGCGCAGGCCGCTTCTCCGCGGGGCACCCCGGCCTCCATAAAGGCGGCGCGCGAGCCCCCTGCATCTTCCCTGCTGCGGCCATGTCGGTGTCCCCTGTGAAGCGGCAGAAGATGGAGTCGGCGCTGGACCAGCTCAAGCACCACACCACAGTGGTGGCCGACAGCGGCGACTTCAACGGTGAGCGGGGGCGAAGGGCGGCCGGGGAGGTGGTCACCGCCTCCCAACCTCCCCCCCTCCTGCGGGCGATGGACGCGCCCGGGCGAGGCGGCGAAAAGACGCGGCAGAGGGGAGGGACGAACCACTGTGCGGGGAAGGGGGTGTCGGAACCCTCGAGCCGGTCATCTCAGGACGGGGGGTTTTTCTATCTTTAATTATTTATCTTCCCTCTTTTCTTCACGGAATTGGACCTTGCTCCTTGTAGCGAGCACAGCGTCCGGAGCAGGACGTTGAGCGTTTAAGTGCCCTTACTAAGACGTCAAGCGCGCGTGAGTCAGTGGCAGAGGAATTCACGGTTGCTGGGCGTCTTGACACACTCCTTTGTACGGCCCAAACGAGCGTTTGGAAAATATTAACTGGAGGTCTGGACTAGGTGGAGATGTTCCGTGAGGTTAATGAAGATGCTTTTTTTTTCCCCCCCTCAAAAATCAGTGCATCTTTTTTGCTCTATGTATTTATTTTAAAAATAGCAATTTTGAGCAAAGAAAACAATGCTTTTTTTTTTTTTTTTAATCTTATAAGAATGAGCAAACACGCCCGTGTGTTATAAAGGGAGGTGGAGTTAGGTGATGAAGCTGCTTGTTCCTGAACTGCCCCTGTTTGAAGACCTGTGCAGGCAGGCAGCACCCTCTGCTTATCAAAACTGAAAAAATCCCTCTGCTGAGTTAGGCTGGACTGGGCGGAACAATGTGTTTTGAGCCCTGTTCTGCAATAATCCCTCTCCTACCCTGCTTATTCATCACCTATAGGATTAACTGTTTTAAATGGCTGCCATCCAATGGCTTCCCATGTTAGTAAATTTAAGACTGAAGAGATAGCAGCAGTTCTGCAATGCATCCCAAAGGTAAAGCTGTGCCTATACATGTGTATACGTTGACACTAGATAACATATGCTTGCTGCATGTTTTGACCATCTGATTTCAAAAATTTGGTGAAGTGTGGTGAAACTGTTACTTGTCTTGAAGAGTTGCATAACAGGGAACCACAGCATCGAGGCTGCTCTGTTGAGCACTAAATCCACTGTTTGCCAGCTCTGTCGATATAAAGCTTATCTGTGTCGTGCTCCATAGAGAAAGATGTTGGTTGGAACTGAAGCAAAAGGCAAACTGCTTCCTTCAGTTTTATTTATAGAAGAGGTGGCAATTTCATTTGTGGCTGGGTTAGCTCGTTTTGCTTTGAAAGTTTAAGTTTAAACTTGTCCTAAACTTTTGCTTTTAACCTATAGGAAAATTGGATAAAGACTTAATGTGATTACTGATGCTTGTTGCCACAGAGTTGCAAAATGCTTCACAAATCCTGCAGTTCTGGAGAGAATTAATAAGCTCGGTCAAAATGTACTTGTCTTAAGTTGGTTACTGTACTTTGCAACTCAGTTTTGTTCATGTACTTCATTTTAAGCAATATCCATATCAATTAGAAGTATTTTGAAGGACTGTTAGTATAGAATGGATCTATTCAAGGACCAGAATCATTGCTTAGGGGAACTTGTTGAAAAATAGAAATACTTATTTTCATTTTATCACTGCAAAAATGCAGTAGTACTTTATCAACTTGGATTTTCATCCCTGACCGCAAGATGCTGAGGAAAACGTGCTGGAAATAAATATCTTTATTTGTGGCATGCAGATATATTGCCAGGCAGGTTTGTAAGCAGAAATCATTGAAGAGCTTGTGCTTGTGCTGAGTCAGACCCTGCGTGCCAGGCAGCTCAACTGTGATTAGCAGCAGAGTGGCCCGAAACAGCCTGCTCTGGTAAACAACTGGGATCACCTGAAATAGGTGCAGTGCAGGGCTTAAGATAAGCCAGAGTTGCAAATAGTGTATATAAGGAAGTAGTTCTGATGGTACGAGGAAGTTGCAAGAACAGAAATTGAGAAACTGTGGGCAACTACTGGGAGAAAAGAAAAATCATTACTTACTGCCTTTTGAAACTTAAGTCAGATATGAATCAATCTTTTGTTCTGTTTTGGGTAGATGTACACAAATAAAGAACCCAAACTGCTAGGAGGGAAGAAGGTTTTTCTGTTCTCCTCTTCTGTGATTCAAAATTCAGCTACATTGTGAACATAAGGGTCTATGTAAGAAATTTGAGATTAGTATAACTTACCTTTATAATATAGTTACCACAAGTTTATTTCTTTTGGGTAATTGCCTAAACTCTGCCTGATTTTGTTAGTGTAGCCTTTTTATCCTTGAACATCTGATACATCAACCAGGCTTCAGATTGTGGTATTAGTGCAACATGTTGCTTAAATCTCCTCTATTGTGAACATTGCTATCCTGCAGTTCTAAGCATTTACATTCTTGCATATTTGAGCAAGATCCTTTTGTTTACTCAGGCTGGCTAATTATTTTAAACAGGCTATTTTTATTTTCCTAGCCATTGATGAGTACAAGCCCCTAGATGCCACTACAAACCCATCTCTCATACTAGCTGCTGCTCAGATGCCAGTTTATCAGAAACTTGTGGATGATGCAGTTGAGTATGGAAAAAAACTTGGTGGGTAAGTAATTTTTCCCCTTTCTATCTCAGTAGATCTATATTTAAGATTTTTTAATGTAAATAGCATTCTGTTTTATTAGCAGTGTTTTAGGCTTATCCCTCACATGTTCACAGGCCTTTCTCTTGTCTCAGGAAGTCTCAGTCCTAAAGAAAAGTCCTTGTTTCTGAAGTCCTTGATGTACAGAAAAGTTCAAAAGACCAGTCCTAAATTTCTGGAGTGCTTTAGAAGTGTGTCTCCATTTAGCCATTCTCAAGAAAATATTCCACCTTGATAGCATTATAAGAGATAAGGATATGAAGGCTACTATTATTGGCAATATATAGAAGAGACAGGGCAGAAAAAAATACAGAGTAGAAGTGGTTACTTGAGCAATGAAACAATGTTAAATGAGTTTATGAAGAAAAAAAAAGTCAGATATTCCAAGCTGTAGTGAGGCCTGGAGACATTACTGTTTTCCTCCTTTGCATCACAGAGTAGTTATGTTCTTTGTTTGTTTATTTTTTTTTCAGGTCACAAGATGAGCAGATCAAAAATGCTTCTGACAAACTTTTTGTGTTATTTGGAGCTGAAATATTGAAGAGGATACCTGGCCGTGTGTCAACAGAAGTAGATGCAAGGTTATTTTTTATTTTCCTCTGGGTTATCCTGTCTGTTTATACATATAAAAAAAGGCATGGTGCAAATTGGAGAAATATTCTTGAATAGACAGCTCATTGCCATAGGCCAAGAAAAAAAATGTATTGCTACTGTAACTGGAGAACTGGTTTGACCTATTTTGCTTGACCAGGACTTATTCTCATCAAGTTTTGTCACCAAGTTATAATCAAGTAATATAGAGTTTGAATTTTGGTCATCCTCCATCCTCCTTGCCTTTCCATAAGCAAAGGAAATGTTTTGTGTCTAGTATATTTAAAACTTTGCTCTTTCTCTTCTGTGTGCTACTGTCTCAGCCTCATAAGATACCAAAAAGATCTGTAGTTCAACATTTTATTTTGCTAAATTACACTTAATTAAGCAAAATAAACTTAAAACTTGCATAGGATCTGTCTTTGCTAGTAAATGTAGAACCTGACTATTAGAAATTAATTATATAAAAAACAAAACTTTGAGAAACTTAATAGACTAAAATTTATGTTATCTTGAGCTCTGGATTCTCTTAAAGAGTAGAAGTGCTGTCCTCCAATTGCTTGATGGGCTTACAAGGCAGTGAGTACCTTCAACTAAGAAAAGCTTATTGGAACAGAGATTTTAGTGAAATAATAGATAATTGTCCTGAATTTTTGTAGTGAGAAGGGGGAGGGAGTGGGGAATGCTCCTGATTTTAAGCAGTCCTGCTCTTGTTTCAAAGGTTGTCCTTTGATAAGGAAGGAATGATTCAGAGGGCCCGGCGCCTCATTGACCTCTATAAGGAAGCAGGAATTGGTAAAGATCGCATTCTCATAAAGCTCTCCTCAACGTGGGAAGGGATCCAGGCTGGCAAGTAAGTATTTTTGTACTGGCAAGACTGATTCACAGCATGTTTTGGCAGTTCACAGGCATTTGACATGTGTTCTACGCTTAAACAATTGGTTGTTGTTGGAGGTGGTGTGTGTTTTTTTTTTTTTGTTTTTTGTTTTTTGTTTTGTTTTGTTTTGTTTTTTTGCAAACATTGCTCCAGGCAATCTGCACAGCTAACAAGCAAGGTGCTACAGAAGAGCTTTTAGTTGAAATAAGAAAAGTTTGTTCCTGTGAGGGTCAGGCTGTTCCTAAAATGGGTTTCTTGAAATAGGATGTTAAGTGGCCTGCATTTTGACCCTAAGTTTCAAGCTGCTGTGCATGTAGTCAAACAAGTGGAAAGTTTGTACTGTAGCACTCTTCTAAATGTTTTAAGTGAAGCACTTCAGTGGCTTAACCTACTGCTTTATTCAGAGAATGCAAAGTGAGTAGGTGAGGGGGAAAATCACCATTTTAAGACAGTCTTTTTCCACAGGGTTCTAGAAGAGGAGCATGGGATTCACTGCAATATGACCTTGCTGTTCTCCTTTGCTCAGGCAGTTGCCTGTGCTGAAGCTGGTGTTACTCTGATTTCCCCATTTGTAGGACGTATCTTGGACTGGTATGTTGCAAATGGGGATAAGAAAGCCTACGAGCCCTCAGAGGATCCAGGTAAAGTTGCCTTTAACACATTGCTAAAAGCACATGAGCTACTCGTTCCAAATGCAAGTTACTTTGAGAAATCTTCTTACGAAACACATAGTAGTGTTTGTATTATGAGTAATCTTTGAGCTTCCAGTGAGCTATTCTGAAAATTGCCACTTTCTCTTTAGGTGTGAAGAGTGTCACTAAGATCTATAATTACTACAAAAAGTTTGGCTACAAAACTATTGTGATGGGTGCCTCCTTCCGAAATACAGGAGAAATAAAAGCACTTGCAGGTTGTGACTATCTCACTATTTCACCCAAGCTTTTGGCAGAGCTCAGCAAGGAGTATGTCAAGTTAACTCCCACACTCAGTATTAAAGAAGGTAAGTTCATTTTATATGTAATACAGACTTATTTAGTTTCCCTCTGGTTCTGATCACTAACAATGCATAGTCTCATCTACATTTGTGCTGTTAGCTTCCATTCTCTTTCAGAGTAAAGCTTGGACTCCTCTCTAAAAAGGCTCTTAGTCTCATTACAAATGTAGTACATTTGCTTACACATGGTCATTGTCTTAGAGTATTGGTTTCTAATGAGCTCAATCTGCAGAAGTGAGATTTTTGAGTGTGCTTAAGTAACATGTCTCCCTGGGTGGGGGGGGGTCCTCTCCTCACCCCAGAAAATGGGGAAAGCAGAAGAAGCAATTTTATGCTCCATATCCTTGGGACTTACTTGAATTGCTGCTAACAGTGCATTAGTGAATATTGTTAGCCCTGGATGTGTAGAGAGATCAGTGTCCCAAAACTGTAGAAATGAATCATATGCAAGACTAAGTGATTTGTTCTAGTGATACTTTGCTGTGATGGTTTAGAATATATATTCTATCTGCACTATTTTTGCTTTTCCTTAGTCCTACTAGAATTTTACTGCAGAACTTAGGAGCTCAGATTCCTGCCCAGCTGTAGCTATGGGTTGCAGCATATAGTGCGCTAGATTGCGGGCAGGCATATTATCAATTAGGCTTTTGTTAGCACTTGCCAGATAATCAAAGACCTGATTGTTGAGCATGTTTGCTTAGATTGTCTCATTGCTGCCTTGGCAGTGAGCCTGACAGTGTTGTACCATTGAGAAGCAGGTCCAGTATAATCCATGTTCATTTTATCTTTATTATCTTAAGAGAAGCTGAAATTTTTTAACATGTTGAAGTAATAGTACAGAGCAGGAGCATCATCACTTTTGTAACCAAAAAGTACTGATACAGCAAGTCATACTGAAAGTGGTTTTTAAATTTTTTTCTGTTAGAAATAGTTGAGACTTGATATTTTTGGAAATGTGGTATTTAATACCAAGTTGATAATTTTTTTTTTTAAATCTTTCTCCTTATACAGCTCAGGCATGTGATCTTGAGAAGATCCACCTGGATGAGAAAACATTCCGCTGGCACCACAATGAAGACCAAATGGCTGTGGAGAAGTTGTCAGATGGGATCAGAAAATTTGCTGCTGATGCAGTTAAACTAGAGCAAATGCTAAAGGTAGATGCTTTATTGTGCTTAATCTGTTTGGTGCTCGGGTTTCTCCAAATTAGTAGCTGTGTGTTAGCTGAAGTAAGACTAGAAACCTGAAAGTGGTGTAATAATAGGTAGCAAAAGTGACCCGTTAGGTGGAATGATGTTAGTGTCTGCATTTAAAGTAACCTTTGCCTTACTGCAGGTCAACAAGGAATCTGTGCCAGGCATACACAGACAGCTGTAGGAAGCCCGAGGCAGTATTTAAAATGGCAGCTAATTCAAATAACACTTGCGTAAATGAGAAGTCCTTTAGGTCTAATTCTAAAAATGTTTGCTTCTCAGCAGTGATCCAGGACAAAGCTAATACTCTTTAGATAATGAGCTGGAAATAAATCACTCCTGTCCTTATAGAGGGCACCAAGAACAGAGTTGAAGTATAAAGTGGCCTTAGGAAAGTTTTCTGACAATATAGGAGAGTTTTCAAAATATAATTGAGTTGTGTGCCAAAGGAGAAGAATTACATATTAAGAACACCTGACAACCAGACCTGACTAGCAGCTGCTTATGTTGACTAAGGCTGCATTATTAAAAGCAGAGTACACTTCCCAAACACATGCTAAACTGCAGTTTGTTCACTTGTTTTTTCTAGGAGCGAATGTTCAGTGCTGAAAATGGAAAATAGGCAAATCATCATTTTCCTGGCTGGTCAAGACTGAATGAGTGGATCATTTGAAATTAAGTGGATGTACAAATGTCTTACCTGTAAAAGTCTTATGCTATATATTGAATAGATTTCTGTATTATGCTTTTTTAATCAGTTTGCAAAGGGACAAAAATTCAGTTTGTGGTACTCTTGTCAATACATTCTAATTAACACATCCTTTTCTTGTAATGTGGTCATTTCACTGCATTTAATGCCAGTGAAGATTAGATGCATTTCAAAATTAGGAAACAACCTCTAGAGCAGTTGATAAATAAGAGTTGTTTCATCTGAGGTGATAGAATGAGCATGTGAATATGATTCAGGATAGTCAGCTACAGCTTTGGGTATTTTCTTGGAACAAGTTGCTATGTTGCTTTAAGGCATAGTCATAAATGCTGCCAGCCCTGCCATATCAACAAAGTTCCCCTTTTAAACCCTGTATAACCCCCCTGCCCTTTTTCTTTGTTTAAGCTTCCTCTTTTGTAAAGGAATAAGCTGTGGGGCAATCTCCCTCTGAGGAATGGCCTAATGATGGTGCCAATTCTGTGAATTTCTATTAAGTAGGGAACCATTCACTTACCTTTCATGCTGCATTTGGTCAACACTAATTAAATCCATCTCTTACTGGTTTATATAGGTCCAGTTCCATCAAGAGTAGATAAGAGGTTCTGTTCAAATGGCAGAATTGTCTATTTCCTGATGAAGTTGTCTGAATTTTGCCTCCCAAATGTTTAGGTTTTAGACTATGTATTTATCACTCACATTTGCATAATACAAGAAAAACAAGCCAGGGAAACTGTTCAGTAATGTTAGCATTACTTGAAATGTAAAATCTTGAAATTAGTTACCTTCTAGTACAGTGAGGTAAATTCTCCTGTGATATATGCTAACATAAAGGAGCAAAAATGCAGGACTGCTGGAATATTATTGTATCTTCCTTTCCCACAGGCCTGATGAGAAGTGCCTTAATCTTCCTACTGTGTTGCACTTTCCAGTGAAATTCTCTACAGGTGAATGACATGGACAAGAAAGCTGTAGAAAGCAGGTGCTTAAGAGGGGAGGGAAGGGGAAGTCTGCTCTAAAAGGTCAAGCTGGCATTAAAACCTGTATCCTGCCCACAGCTCCCTTCAATATGTAGTATAAGAATCTCACCTACCATTGCAAGTTCTGAATGTCATGAGCCAGTATGATGGTTTAGTTCCCCATGATAATTAAAATCCAATAGTGTTTTGCATTGTGCTGAAGAGGAAGCTGGACCTGAAATACAGCAGAGTTGCACAAGCTAGTAGGGCTCTGCTTCAGCTTTAGCTTTCTTGGTCTTTTTCCTAATTTCAGCTCCAGAGCATGAGATGGGAAGAGTTCTAGCTTCATAGCAGATCACAAATAGGCAAGTTTGGTTCCAGCTGTTAACTCCTATAAAAAGTCACCATATCCTCAGGCAAGAGAATGAGGCTTCCATCCAGTCAAGAATTAAACTTCCCTGGGTACCTCAAAGCTGCAAATCACCACAGTGGAGCTCCATCAAGCCAGAACAACTGAAGACAACTTCTGAAAGGTAACATGTGCTGTAAGGAGTCACTTAAACATGCTTTCTAATAACTGCTATTAAAATAATCCTTCTTAACTGACAGACCAGATTATTAGGTAGGATGAGGTTCCTCAGCCACCCAAAGCTGTTCCTACGCAGCCAGTCTACCTCATCTAGCAAATAATGCACAGTGCTGCATTCAGCAGGCTAGAAGATGGCTCAACTTAGATGAAAACCTCAAATATTTTCATATTCTGAAGAGGAAAATCTGGATCTGTAGATCTGTCTGTAGAAGTAGCAAAATGTGATGAGACTGCAGTTGCTATATGTCTCTCCCTGGAAAAAAAATGGGAATCATTTCTCAGGCACTGACAGATCAGTCTCTCCCAGGTAATTAGTATTCATCTAGGTAGCTGGATGATACACATCTTCCCATAAGGCAGCTTGTCTGGCATTAAGACAAGCACCTAATGCCAATTTATTTGCAAAGGAATTGGGAGGTATTTTAGGCCACTATCACCTTTCTACAGGTAGAAGGGTTCAGACACGATTGTACTGCAGAGTGCTACGTGAAGCAGAGCTCCCCCAAGGAGCATTGACCCTGGCTGCTCAATCCTGGTACTAGCTTGATTCCAGAAGCAACACAGAAGAAGCATCTGTCCATACTTTAAGCCCACTGCTCTCAACGGTTAACTTTTCAGATTCATTTGCCTCAGTTGGGGCACGGATATACCTTTTCTGCAGGGAAAAACACATGGAGAGCTACAGGCCAGTTGCTGTAAGCAGCTCAGCTGTGTGCTAAAGGGTAGATCACTTCTCAGCATCTAGCTTAGAACTCCTCTGCTTTTGACAGAGGGTCAAGAAACATCTTCCTTCACTACCCAACCACCTCATGTGTGCTAGGACTGACTCCTGGGAACTTTACCTGCTAGTTGTAGCCCAGGCAGACAGTGATTATACAGGGAAGAGTTCTGCTGCACACAGTCTACAGCTCCAGCCCCTTCTGCTTTGTTTGCAGAGTTCTCCTATTTTGCAGGACTTCTGCAATAGATCTTCACAGGAAGTTCTTCTGGGCTGTGCATCAGGGTTCCACTGAGATCAGTGGAGTAGCATCAAACTCTCTTGAAATCCATTCTGCTCCTTACCACACTGTGCATGGCTCTTGACATCTAGAGGCATTTGTTGTCACTGAAAAATGGGCAAGGAAGCCAGAAGTTTGAAGGGGCCATCCTTTCCAGGAGAATTGGGAATCAGACACTGAAAAGAGGAATCCAGGGCTATTCCCCAAGGGTTTTTAAGTGTTTTGTTGTGATGGTGCCACCTGCCTTATAGTCTTCTCTTGCATCCTGGAAGTGCCTGGAGGTGACTGCTGCGTGAGCCCTCTTCATCACTATGGTTGTCACCTCCCCTTGAGTAATAACCACAGCCAGGTCTGTGACTGCTGCTGCTTTGCAAGGCCAAGTGCTGCTGTCTGTGTAAGCTCTCAGTTTAACATACTTAGTCCTGGCTGCCAGCCTCCTTTCGCTGCTGCTTACAGTTGTGCAAGTTGCTCCAGTCGGAGCCCAAAGACCCAATGCAAAGGCTGGTTCCAAGCTCTTAAGTAGCCCAGAGCGGAGGGAGCAGCAGTTCTGATCCATGGGTGAGAGCCATCCCCATATGAGCACCTGAGAGAGCCTCCCATTCTGTCCTGTACTTCACTCAGCAATGGAGTCATTCCCATCAGAAAGCTGGGCCCTTGATCTCTGTGACAACCAAATAGCTTAGTGCAAAGAAATGCCTGGAAGGTGCCTGATCTTTCTTCTGAGGATAATCCTGCTGCGCTTGGGAAGTGTATTTTCTAGGAGCCTCTCATACCTGGGATCTTCCTTTAGCTTGGAGTCTTCCTCCCATGAGGATACAACATGGGTAGGTCTCATTTAACCTATTTGGCAGCTTTCCCCCTTAATCAAGGCAGAAATTCAATCTAGATGTTTTAGACTTTGCTATGTGACCTACTGCTTAAGGAAGGTTCCTCTGAACTTTGTTGGTCCATACTGATAAATGTAGAAAAACAAATACTACTGCTTGTTTATGACATTTTCTCATATATCCTATATTTCGGTTTGATTCCCAAGACAAAAAAACAAGACCTCTGTCAGTGATGGTGGGGAGCTACCATGGGATCCAAATGCTGTGAAGTCTTGGAAGAGGGTTCCCACCAACTTAGTCCATTCCTACTCCCACCATTAACATATACCTTTTTAAGGGTGTAGATTTAGCAACAAATGTGCTGGACTGATCTTCTCCCTGCGAGGTCTGAGACACAAAATGCTGCCCTTTCTCTGCTCCAAAACCACCATGCTCTGCAGCTTCCTCAATTAGAAAGAAGAATAATTTATCCTAAAGACCCCCAGACCTTATTCCCACTCATCCTTGAAATCCTGACAGATCCAGATGAGCTACTTGGAGAATGAAGAGCCTGGTGAAGCTTTCTGCCCTGGAATTGCATCCAGGACCCTGCTAGGCTGCTGATAATCACACCACAAGCCCATAAAACATACTGGGTAACCAAACAGTAGCATAATAGGGATTTCAGCATGGAAAGCCATCCTCTATCCACAATCCATTTACTAGGCAAAAAAAAGAACTCAGCTGCATTGCCCATAGCAGAGTTTCCCCAGCTGGGTAAGGATACACAGGAGGGAGAAGCCCTAGGCCTGATGCAAAGCCAGAGGTTTCCCCTGCTGTTGGAGAATGTGATGTTATTCTTCATATGCCACTGCCAGGTGCTTTTGTGTTACTGAGGGATTGCTTGTCCCTATTCCAGTCCTGAAGAAGATGGGATTTGCGAGACTGAACTGTACTTCCAGGATTCCAGTGGCAGAACTGAAAAACAGCTCCACAGCTCCATGCTATCAGGAAGGAGAGGCTGATCTTTTCTCTGCCGCCTCTAAAACTTTCTACCTGAGGTAAGGGAAGCTCTGTGGCTTAGTGCTATTGCCCAAGATTTGAGGCAAGAAAAATGCTGGGTTTTTTTGCCTTTGTTGCTTCTGAGGTAACCCCGAAGCAGCTTACAGAGCAGAAAACGAGAGCAGAAAGTGTCCTGAAACTTAATGTGATCCCAGGTGCTCAGACCAGGATTCTCAGCAAACATAATAGGACCAGGCCCTATCCCAGGGTCATGCTGAGCTGCTTGATCATGCCCAAACCATGGCACTCCTTGAGCTGAGCCCATAGTGTTTCTTCAAACATACAAGACTGAGGTGTGAGGTACTGTCACAGCGCAGCAAATTCCTGTGGTCTTGTCAGAGGCAAAATACATTCTTCCTCCACAAACCCTGCAGGCTCCAGCACCTTCTGGGGTGCCAACTGTTGCTTCCTTCCACAGGCCTTGCAATAACAGCAAGAGCAAACCAATAACTATCAGCCTTATGCTGATTTCCTACAGCGATCCCTGCCTTTAATTCTGCAGAGAACAGCAGTGACAGGGTATGTGTAAGGTGTCACAGGTACTCTGGCAGACAGTTCTTCCAAGGAAACAGGACAGTTTCCAAGTACCTGTCCAAAAGGCAGGTAAGTTATCATTGGTTCAGCTGTTTCTGGGCTGTTTCTTGTAGCTGTAACATGTCCTTTTGTGTAGGTTCATGGAAAAGAATCTGCAGAGCTGCCAGCTCGTGGTAGCACAGTCATCGTTTAAAGCAATCAGATAACACGACTTCCAAATAATTGGTTCCAGAAGGTGCCTCAGCAAGGCATGCACAGCATCCCTGCCACAAATGGGCGTTTCCTCCCTTGTCCCTGCAATCAAATTGTCTGTTAATGAATAGCACTCATCCCCCAGGTGCTTCCTGGCAGCTGCAGGAGAGGGTGGATGGAGATGCTGCTGTGAGCCCTGGTAAACCCACCCTGCATCAGCTCTGCAAAGAGCTGAGTTTAAGGCTATGGTCAGCTGGAGGCTGCCTAATACTGGCTTCCACAAGATATGGGACAGGGAGGACCCCAAGGAAATAGGTTTTATGCTTTTCCTCTAGCCCAGTGGGCCTTGTATGTGACTCGGGAGCCTGGATGTGAAACACCCACCTGCTTTAAAGAAACTGGGTGAATCAGTCCTTTTGGGTCTCCTCTCTTCTCTCTCCTCAGGCTCTCCAGCTGCTGCTGGTTCCAGGAGGTATTTTCTACCAACAAGGATAATGCTAATGATATCCCAATTAACATGGCCTTGACCTACACCCTAGGCCCTCCCTCCGACACAGGACTGGGAAACTGCTCAACCCAGATGCCACTACTGCCCGTGCTCAGCTAGCTCCTTGCACCCAGCACAACTGACTAAATGCAGCTTTTCTTGGCCAGCAAACCAGAACCCAGTAGCCACCCAAGGTGTGCTCATCACCATGGGTCACCTCTTCAGAGGCATGTGGTGTCTAGAGGTCCCCTAGTCCACAGAGTAGAGGTTAAAAGAGTGGGTGTGAATGCCAGTTTTTCCGACTTCCTACCCTTAAAATCCTTCCTCAAGATTTCTACATCCTTCTTCCAGATTTGATTAGCCTCCAGGCTCATATCCCCCCATAAACACATGCACAAATCCCAGGTATCAGAGTTCAAGAAAAAAAAAAAAAGGTTTGCCATAAAAAATAATCAACAAATTCTGTAGAGGGAAAAAAGATGGCCTGTCAGTCCCACAGCTGCTTTTACTCCTGCCCCACAGGGTTCCCTAGAACTGCCCCACCAGATACAACCTGAGTGCCTGGGACCGAGGTGGGGACAGGGAGAGGACCTTGGCTGAGCTTTCTGCAGGAGATACCCCTTCCTCTTCTGCGATGAGGTGAGTGCACCAAGCACCACCATGGTGCAAAGCCATGGCACTGGTAACTGGGACAGAGATGACTTGGGTTGGTAACAAAAATTTTGTTTTCACTGTGGAAGTTGACTCCCTGTGGGAGTTTAAGACTCACAAAGTTTTGGAGGGGCACAGCAGGTAAAGCACCTGTCTAAGGTAAGAAGAAACAGTTGAATCCTAAGAAGCCACGGGACCCAACTTTAGCCTTGCTAAGACGTTATGATTGTCCACAGACTTTTTATATAGATGTAACTACTTTTATGTTATAAAATAATAGAACAGAAAATTGCCAGTTCAATTGTGTTTTCTCTCCTTATATCAAAACTCATGCAAAGATTTTTCCCCAGAGCTACCCAAACTCTTCTTGAAATTTAGGTCCATCAGATGAGCTTTTGTCCTCCTAGATACTCTTCTTAGAACTGGTACTGATGATTGTTTCAAAGAAGACTAACTGTTCACATTTTCCTTTTGTTTCTCTCTTCATTCTGTGTTCATGGCATCATTATTGCAGAAATTCATTTCCACATAGCTTGTGAATTTGTCATATTATTTATTTGCTTTGTGTTGTGTACCTTAGTTGGCCATGTAACATCTGTTACAATGAAAGTTTACTGTCTTTGGGCAAGTCCCTCAAAGCTTCATGATTTCCCATTTGATTCTAGAGGCCAAACTAATGCTTCACGTCTGTCTTTTTGGCCCTTTTTAGGTTCAGGAAGCATGCACCCTAATGTATGATGGCATGGCCTTGCGGGGAACCTACCCCTTGGAACTGCTGGCTGAGGACTTCCCAAGGCAAACGGTGACCCTGGCAGCTGGGCCTTGGATGCAGGAAATCCATCCACATGGTGCTTTGAATGCAGAGTGGGGCTAGGCTCAGAGCTCTGTTTCTCTGCAGTTCTCCTTCGTGGGTAAGTGTGTCCTCAAGCACAGGCAATTATGCCGCACATTCTGACTATGCCAGGTCTTTAAGCAAGAAGAAAAAAGCTGTGCATACAAGCAAGAAAAAAAAAATCACACAGCCTGCTTTTGTGTAAGGAAGTGCTGCCATGGCTTTGGAGAAAGAAAAATTCCATCCTCTGCTAAATCAGCTATGTGATCTTGGAAAAGTTCCTGATTAAAAGAGCTGAAGCAGAAATTTCTTGGCTATTATTAACAGCTATGTGCAGCAGCTCAGACTTCAAAGTAACCTAACATATATATGTGTATATGTAAGATATGTATGTGTGTGTGCATATATATATATATGCACACACATCTATTGAGGAAGATCTCAACAGAGCAAAGGAAACAACCCTAACAAAACACTTTTTTTTTTTTTTTTTTTTTTTTTTTTTTAAACCTCCCCTCCTTTTTCCAGTGGAAAAGCTTGTGGAGGACTGTTCCTTGGGGATCAGAAGACCCACATTCCTCAGACCAACCCCAAACAACAGTGAAAGGATCAGGATCAGCCTCCTGCCATACAAGGAGGTTTCCTTTACAGTGGTAGCCACCAGTGCAAGAGAAAGGTGACTAAGGCCAGGGAGAAGCTGTGCACCTCTCACTAAAACAGCTATCACAAAATGCAAAATCTGCACCAGATGTCTTCAAGGGTGACAGGAGTCTTCTTGGGCCCATGGATACTTGAGGAAAAGATCCCATAACTGTATTTATAAGCGTGTGCTGTTAACTCTTCATCAGTTTTGGCAACCTTTTAGGTCTCTGCCTCTTTTGCTCTTTCAAGTTTTGTGGCATCAAACAGATTTTGTTTGATGGTGTTTCCCACCACAGGAATTTGGTATCTGGTCTAAGGTGACAGTCACTGCAGCTTCCTGCAACGTAGACAGGGTCATGTGCCACCTTTTATAGCTGCTCTCCCCAGGGCTCTGCGGGGTCTCGGTTACAGTCTGAGCTCAGATACATTTGGATTGTGCAGGGTGAGTGTCTGCCAACGGCTCTCCCATTTGCTCTGTAAGGTCCACACAGCCTCTGGACACAATTTTGCCCGAAGAAATGCAGCCTTTCTAGAAAGCACACGGGACTCTTGTCTTGCCACAATCTGTTTCACCCAGATGCAGACTGACAGCCAGGCTGACATTATGTTGCTGTAATGAGTTGTGTCTGTGCTAGAAATTCAGCTTCATCTCTGCAGCACCCTGGCAATGCAAGGCGTGAAGTCCTGTCCCCTTATTCCTACCTATATATTTCTCCAGCTCAAGAGACTTGAGCAACCCCCCTGTCAGCCTGTAGGCAGTCCTAAAACTTGCTTTGTGTGAAGTCAAAGGCCAACCCTGTTTCACAGCCAATTCTGTACAGTGTGTCACTTCTTGAGAAAACAAGCTGTGATTACCACCTAAGGAAAACAACTGCAAGATGTGGACTGGGGAGAGAGTTTAGTGACACTACTAGGTATGCTGAGGTGATACTCATCATCTTAAGGAAAGCATGCAGGGTAACAGTAGAGTATGGGGTGTCAGGAGATGACAGATGGTGGAAGTTTTCATTACAAGAAGGAATCCACAGCTAACTAACTAGGTTGCTCTCCTCCTGCAAAAGGAAAATTGCACAAGGCAGCAAACCCTGTGCCACAGCTTCCTTGGAACCACAGGCAGAGCTTGCTGTATGCAGCAGAGTTTGATACACAGCCCTGTGTCAATTGTACTGTTGTAGCACTGTGATATCCTGTTTTTTTTTCCCCCTTTCAGCTGCAGGCCACCCGTGGGGTGAAGGTAAGCAAAAGTGATAGTCCATAACTTGCCTTTCATGAGAGGAAAGCAGCATTTTTGTACTTGGTGTTTGGAGTTTGCTGGTGGCTAAGAAGGAATATGCAGGTCTGTACAGAGTAGTCCCACTATCTCTTGGGAAGGCTGCAACATCAGTGGGCAGCTCTTCCTTTCCATTTTCCAGGATTTGGAGAGCAGCAACTAACTGATGACAAATCAGTAAAGACAATACCTTGCCAAAATGCACTGGGTTGATAACATCCCAAAGCACCCGAGTGCTCAGGAGTTGCTACTGAATCAAACAGCGTGTGGGTTTAAAAATCTCCAGAATCTGAAGCTCTCAGTTTGTCTGAGAAGCAGCTTTTGACTTTGGAACAAAAGGAGTTGTCATGTGGTTTAAGTGCCAGAATCCTCTGTAATTAGCTGTTTATAAAGACAACAGTGAAACATGATGTATTTGCAAGCATTGCTAAAAGACTGCTCCTGCTGCAATACTAGGAGTTGCTTAATTCCTGTTACTTCATAGTTCTCCCCCCAGGCAGATTATATCACACCACAAACCGTGTCTGTCAAGAGCTGTATGTTGAAAGGAATCCCAATATTGTCTCTAGTTGATCTCTTCCCCCAGGTCAAGTCATTGATATGTGATTTTTAACCCTTACTACTGTAAGTGTAGGCCTTTCAAATTCAAATTAAGCTAAAGATTATCATGGATGAGGGTGAATTACAGAACACACTTATCCCTCAAGCTAAGGAATGGCTAAGGATAGGTTCAGTTACAAGGTGACAGAAGCAACATGAGTTGGCTGTTAAAAGATTCCAAACCGAACACATTAGTGCCCTTTGGAGGCCTTCAACTCTGCTGCTTTTAACCAGCTTCAAAATAAGTAGCAGTTATAAAAGTCACTGTGTTGCATAAAAATGAGAAGTCACCTATGGTGTTGCATGAAATTTTTGTGGAGTTAAGAAACTTACAGGCTAGGAAACAATTCACATGTGAGAGGGGTTTGCCTCCTGAAAGTCACCTGCTTGGTCTGTCATGAGAAGCTAGAGCACATCCAGCATCCTTCCCTCTCCACAGTCCCCCATTAAAATTTGTAGACACATGCACACATCACCTCTACAGCCACTTACTAGCAGCTCCTGCAATTCTTCTTCTCCATTTTGCAATAGCCACTTCACACTGGGTACTCTTAAGATTACTAAGAAGACTTAAAAAAATGGACATCTGATAGGAAAAAAATAAAGCAAGTCCCTTTATCTCCTCCTGTAGGGCAAGAAGGAGGAAGCACTGCAAAATCAAAAGACAATATACTTTGTACAACTGAACTTCCTTCTATCACAAACGTAACAGTTTTACTAGATACTTTCTGGAACAAGATAAGGGCAAGTGGCAGAATAAGATCTTAGATCAAAGTCCACAGCTGGTCTTAATGCTTTTAAATTCATCTGTCAGCTTCTGGAAGAGAGCTGGATAGCATTTCACAACCAAGGAAGGAAACCTGGACATATAATAGACATAAGTACTGGATTTTTTTTCCAGGGTATTTAAGTGGTCTAATGATCATCACAAGGAAACACCGTTTGACTTGTAGCCCCTCACACTCCTACTTCAGGAAGGAGATGGGTGCAATTTATGTGGTCTCCAGAAAGGAGACTGCCCTTTGTAGCTGCAGTCAGGAGTTTGTCCACATGTGGCAAAGCTCCCGTTAGCTTAGGAGCCACATAAATTGCACCCACCTTCCATCTACTTTCCTACAGCTTCAGTATGTTTGCACCTGCAAACATTAAGCAGGAAAAATAGTCTTGGTCTGATCATCCCTTTCCTGCTCATATTCCAGTCACATCTGCTGCTCAAAAAGAAATAAGAAAGTCCATTAAGTTTCCTCTTAAAGTTGGTTCCTCGGTTGATCTATTCAATACACATTAACTGCCTCCATTTTTGCTTTTTTTCCACAAAATTCCAGCAGGAGACAACTGCAGTATATTTGTCAGAGAATAGTTATTTCCAACATATCAAATAGAATTACAATTGTAATATATATGTACCACAAGACAGTTGAACAAATAAGCAATTAGAAGACCATTTAAAATCAGTTGAGCAAATACAGCATTGTTTTTTTTTTAAAAAAGTGCATTAATGTGAACACACAAGGAAGGAAAGACATTATGCCAACAGCATCACTACAATGAAATGCATTCAAACAGTTGGGCTCTGCTTTATTCAGACAATGTTTACTGTGCATTTTCCATCACATTCCATAGATATGTGTCTCAAACAATTGGATAAGTCAGACAGTAACCTTGTGACCAATAGGTGGGTAAGAACAGATCTCAAATTGCAGGTCCCTGTAGGATTAGTTTAGATTTTTATACTTAATATGCAAACTCCAAATGAGTCACAGAGCTTGCAGTTTTTAAGGGTGGAGAGAGGGATGCAGTGAAAAAGAAATGTAGTAACAAAAATTCAAGAGGAATTTATAATCACATTAGAAGGATGATATACCTTTGAAGTTTTCTTATTTACACCCTTCATCCAGTCTATATTTGCAAAACCTGGCACTGCCACTTCACTGTCACAGTCATTTCACAGGCTGTGCCAGAAATTTAAAAAGATGTTTCCATCCAGCCAACAGATATGAAAATCCTTAGTCTCTTGACTCTTCCTCCATCCTAGCTGCAGAGATTAATTCATCAGATAAAAGAGCAGGTAACTCATCCAAACATGACATGACCCTGTTCCACAGCCAGGAAAGGACTTGTAACACATTCACCTGAACAAAAGATTTTTGTGATTATTTACATTTGTTCTTCTGTTTGACAAAAAGACAATCAAACCACCATGCTGTTACCAAAGAAACAAGGCCTGGTCATTCTCACAATCCTAACATGTAGCTAACTAAACTTAACTTGCCAAACCATAAAGAATTACACAGGAGATGCTTCTCTTAATAGAAATATTTAGTGGAACCTCGTCTACATTTTACTGCAACAGCCTTAAATAACAGCTATGCCTTTCCAACTCCCCATGTTTTTTTTCTCTAGACCATTAAAAATGCTTTTAACCAAAAACTTAACAGACTGAACAGCTGTATCAAGCAAAAACACGTGCTCAGCAGCAAAAGTAGGAAAAACTTTCTTCTTTGGACAATATTCCTGAAATTCAAAGATGCTTGGCAACTGTACCTATTTTAAGTATTTACTCCCCTGTAGCCTCACCTGCTATTGCAAAGAAGAATAAGGTTTTGAACCGCAAGAACAGTGGAATTCTCATTCTGTCCTGTCACCAGGTGCCTGTCCAGTACCACATGCACAGCATCCGGTTTGCTGGCTAAATCCAGGGAACAAAAAGAACCAAAACCAACAAATACTGTGAGAGTGGACACATTTCACAGTTTCAGTATCATGGCTCTGATGAAACTCTAATATATGATATATCCCCCAAATATATGACATAGCAACTACCAGCAAGCAAGTGTGACATTAGCTTTTAAACTGTAATTACTGAGCCAATTATCCAGAAGGAGGCAACAGCAGCTCAAAAAGCACAAAGATGCCATGTAGACACTGCCATTTAGACATGCTGATAGCACAGGACTGGAAGAGAATAAAACAAAGAATATACAACACTTTGATAAGACAATGGCATTTCTTTTAGGAGAAGATACATATGTGGCCATGTGTGTGACTTCTATTCTAGCAATTTCACACAGCATCAGTTTATTGTTTGGCACTAGTCTATCAAGTAAAGGATTAATGGCTTAAATACCACAGGTACCTTATCACCCTCATCAAAAAGCAACATTTCTGTATTCTAAGGGATTTCTTGTCTCACACACTGCAGAACCTGAGGTTATACAGTTTGAAAGCCAAACTTAACATTTGTGACTATTAATAAAATGTCCACTTAGTGCTTGATAAAAAGAAAACATTGCAAAAAACAGATTTGCCACAGAGGCACTGTATTCACAGCTATTAAGCATTTAATCAAAGCCACAAGTGTTCATACACCCTCCAACTTGAAATGATAAACCATATTTATCTGAATAAAAAACAATCCCCAAATCTAGAAGTTAACCTCTCTGGGCCCAGCACGTGCTCCCTGCCAAGGGAACAAGGGACTACATACACAGGCATAATTCCCTGTGGGAGTGGAGACAGCAACAAGTCACTGAATCAGCAGGTCCATGGTAACTCCTGCACACCCTCTTCCCTGCAGTGCATGTTCTTCCTTCACTGCAGGATACCCCAATTCCTATTTACCCTGGAGTAAAAGAGTGTTCATAGACACTGAATCTACTAGGCTTTGGTTTACACCCATGAAATAAGAATGTAAGACACGAGAATCCTGTCAGAATCCTGTCAGAATCCTGTTCATCCGTGTAAAAACAACATCCATCTTCACTCAGCTACAAAGACAAGGAGATCACCACTTACCGCTATATGTTGCTCCAGAATCTTTCACAAAATCCTCCACGATAATGGACAAACTGGCAAAATTAGGCTGCCGTATTAGTTCGTACACAGAGGGCTGAAAAAGAATGAACACAAGTGTCATCTATATACATCTGTGAGAAGCAAAATGAAAATTTGTATGTGAGCCAAAAAAAAAAAAAAAAAAGAAAAAGACAGAGAAAGAATGACACCAAGTGTACGCGGAGCATCAAGTAAAGGAAGTGTTCCAGAATTCACATCACAAAGGATATCTGCATTTTGGGCTATCAACATTCAAACGTTTCCTATTTAATTAGCATGACTAAGCAACATTCCTAATGGATGTCACATCTGTGATTCTCTTTTCCCTGAATTTGAAAGCTTTCCAGCTTCAGGGACTAACAACATCATGCCTTGCAACAGTATTTATAGTTCCACTTAATTAAATTTCCAAGTGACTAGTTTTCAAGTTGTTTTAAAATATGCTTTCTGCACTACAAAGTGCAGGGAATATAAAGCTCCTGGCTACCATCCGATTTAAATCCAGTGTAATTACCAGTAAAATCCAGACTGCAGAGAGGAAACAACATCTTGTACCCACAGAACAGACAGAATTATAGCTGAGTTTTGACAAGGAGCTTAAAACACTTCACTGCTTCGCTGTGATTAAGCACAGCGCACTAAATCTACATATCAAGAAGCATTCAATTTCTATCTCAAGATCCGTGCGCCAGTAAAGTGTTCCTGCAACTGGATGTTCTCACTGTTGTATTTGTTTATCTAACCACATTTTAAAACAGAAAGAAAGAAAAAAGAATTTAAAATATAGCCCTATTGTACATTTTTTAAAGTGCTGCATTGTGTTAGCAAAGAGAAAATATTGGACTAAAAAACCCTTATGAAATGCATGTTTGGATACAAATGCTGTGTCACACGCCTTTCAAAGTCCAGGACCTAAATAGGTCTGCACTTTCATGAAGAAGGAAAAATTAATGAGTACTTTCAATGCAATAGTTCAATTTTCACATGCAGAGAAGAACTTTATGGTTTCCATAGGAACTAAAACTAGGCCATATTACGCTTCTTACTATAAAAATTTTATCACAGATTGCAGTAGCAAACAACAGCACACCAGGACTCTGATGGCTTTTGAATATCCCCAACTTCATTTCCTAACTTTGCATGTAAATTCTCAGATCTGCAAATTGCCGTATATTAGTCTGCACTACCTTGGTGAGGAGGTGCAGGTTCCATATAAATGCAGTAGTCTGTGAGGTCAGATATACGACAGTTCTGTTAACAAAATATTAACAAATATTTACAATATCAATTGTATCTAACACTTCGAGTTATAAGCCAGTTTGTATGGATTTGAGTGCAAGTCTTGGGTACCAAACTGATAATCTATTGCAGAAAAAATTTAAAAGAGCAGAAGTTACCTACCCCTGTCAGGCTGTATTCCTGAAACACCCAGGATTTATCCTCATTGGTGGCACAACACAAAGCTGCAACTCCATGCCCCACTGCACAAATAGGTTCTATATATGCATATATATTAAAAAAAAACGGGCATTTCAGAAGTGGTATCTTTAAAGCAAACCAAAACAAGATTCCTCATATCACACTGCATTGCCTACCTGAAAAAATATACTATACTATTTACATGCTCTTAAGAGTATAGTGCTTTTTTTCAGCACAGTGCATTAAGAATTTCCCCTGTCTTGGTGGTTAAAAGCCCATTAGCCCAAAGTAAATGCACATGTTCAAATGACAGCTGCCACAACTGACACAAGTCTTGATTTATCAGGACCTCAGCGAGGATTCTGTATCTGTGTCTGAAACTCAATTTCTGTTTGAACTGAAGAGAGTAACTCCTGTATCACTATAAGGAAGGCCCTTCTGACAAATGTATTAAAAAAAATCTACTGTTATTTTTATACATTCACATAAAGAGGATACTTATTTTAGAGACAGCACATGTTTATCCAAAGGAGATGTTTCCAGTTCTGCACATTGCAACATTCTTCAAGTATGTAAACAATTTTAAATCTTTGAGACCTCTGTGATTATGCCTAAAAGTAGTTACTACAAGATAAAAAGTAGTTATGGCAAGGAAATAGTTTTGCATGAACAGATACAGAGTATTTCATTCAACACAAGTATCGTAAGGATGTTCACCCACTGTTCTCAGTGCTGAAGTGCTGCAATATCCTAGCAAGGTATCCACTGTTTGCAAGGTCAGTCATAGCCCCAGGACAGCTAGGGATCAAGAGCGCGTGATACCTAGCGCCTAGAAAGTAGAAAAATGACAAGCAAATTGCCACACAAATAACAAGCAAAATGAGTCATTTGAGACTTGACAAAAATTACTATGATACCACAGAGCTCAGTCAAATACTATAGAAATTTAATGAACTAAAGAAATGAGATCTATGCAGCGAAAAGAGTTACTGAAGACAGAACACACACTTCCAATGCGAGAATCTAGTCAAGACAAAGCTTAAAACTGTTGTGATTGCTAGCTTCTACTTTAGAAAAATGTATTAATTTCCAAAATTAACAACATGTAATACATTTGTCATTCAACAATAAAAATAATAATAAAACATAATAAAAAAGCTGTAGCTGTCAGAGCTAGTCTTAAAACATAAGATGTATTTCTTTTCTGTCTCCTAACATTAAGAAGCATATATATGTATATATATACCGTTTCCCTAGTAAATGGGAATGACAAATGGAGACGACAATTTTAGGGACCCTTACCATCGATTGACTCCAATTTGGCAGGGCTTGCATATGATTTCATACGGAAGTCTTGTATCCAACGCATGTTATTTTCATTCATATCCACAAAATCCATTGATTTCCCCTAGCAGAAACACGTTTCAAAGACTGTTGTTAGTATATATCTATATATACTATATATACACTATAGAAACTTGTTTTATTTCTGGGAGCATAAGCATGTAAGATTTTATGGAACTATAGGTATCAAAATAGTAAAGTTTTCTATTTTTTTTTTTCTACTGAGGATGTACTTTTTTAAGAGTCTCCACGCTGAGGAAAAGAGATACTGCACAGCAAAGTTCAGAACCATGAGGAGCACGTCTTCATTTCAATATAAAGAAAAACATAAACAAATAAAGAGTACTTCAGTTGGTAAAGATAGTTAGCATAAAACTTCTTTGATCAGTGGGCTGTTAGCTGTGCTAAATCGCAGTAATCTGCCATTCGTACTTACCCCGGGGGTAGCGACTTGCAGGTTAAAAGCAGCGCTGGTCAGTGTGAAGCAGTGAAGGAAGGACTGGGCCGACACACCTGCAAGAGAAAGCACAACAATTTTAATTATTTAATTTTTTAAAAAAATTTTATTTAATTTTAAGATGCAGAGCCACAGCATTTTAAACTAAAACATACTAGAAAAATCATATCTAGCCAGGCACGAGGGCTGGGATTTTTGCTCGTTTTAAGAGCTCCCTAGAAATTCAGAGAGTTATTTTTAAATTTAAGGGATACATCATCCCACATTATGGCCATGTTTCTGTGCGGAGAGCACATATATGTCCTCACACATGTGGAAACACCTTGGCAAAGGGGAGGCACGCGCAGCGCAGCCGGGCATGCCCATGGCGGGGGGGCAAGGTATAGCCGAGCATGGCGGGCGCGGAGGGAGCTCGGAAGGGCCCCGCGGGCGGCAGAAAAGGGGAAAAGGGGGCACAGCAGGCACCCTCTCACCGGCGGTGGCGGCGCTGGCGACGATGAGGCAGGTGGGCTTGCCCAGCCGCTCCGACATGGTGCGGGCGACCCCAGCGCCCGGCAGCAACGGCCCCAACGGCCGCCTCCTCCCCCTCCTCCCCCTCCTCCTGGCGCGGCCGCGCTGCGCACGCGCCGCCGCTGGGCGGGAACGCGAGGCCGTTGCGTAGCAGCCCGATGTCCTCGTTAAAGTCCCGCTCCGGGCCGCCGTTAGGGATTTTTATTGCTATTATTTTTTAACTCATCCGTTTTTCACGTGGATGCTCATGGTGGGAGCGCCCAGCACTGTCCCTCTGACCGCGTCTCCGCCGGGAGGAGGTGGGTGACCACCTGCCATGGTGTGGGTGGTCAAAGAAGAGGCAGGTGGTTGTGTCAAAATGGCACCACGGCTGTGGCCCGCAAAAACCTCGGGGTTTGGTTGCAAACTGTCCTGCTCCAACTGCATAAAGTCCCTCCCCAGCCAACCAAATCCCCAAACTTCCCTCATAAAGCGCAAGCCGACCCATTAGTCATGGCTTCTTGTGCAACCAACACGTTTCCCATGCATCTGAGGCAACTCCTTCTGGAAACCAAAGCTGTTTTTAAGTTGTTGGTGCTTGATAGACTTATTACAATTTGCTCTTGATTCATCCTTGGAAAATATAGTCTAAGGAAGTTGGGGGGGAGACAAAAAAAATGGAAGGATGGAATAGAGGGATGGAGAACTGGGTGGTTTCATGGAGCCAGTATCTATTTCAAGATACTGGAATTGCAAACTAAATCAGAGGGTCCAAGTGTGCTTGAAATTCCCTCCCATCCTTCATATCTGCTAAATGTTCATGGTAAAATGATTCATTATTCTTTCTTCCCCCCCCAAAGAAAAAAAAAAAAAA